>LFYR01001099.1:108092-199886 GCA_001185155.1 Zostera marina | reverse complement strand
GGTGTTCGCCCACCTTCCTTTTCAGGATCGATGTTATCGTCCGGTTCGTCACTTCTACCTGTCCGTTTGCCTGCGGGTAGTAGACGTTTGCTTAACTTGATCCCGCTGTCCTCGCAGAATTCTCTTAACTTCTTTCCCGTGAACTGCGTTCCGTTGTCCGTTATTATCTGGATCGGGACCCCAAATCGGCAGATGATGTTCCTGTTCGTTGATCGTATTCGTAGCCTCCGCTTCGGCCCACTTTGTGAAGTAGTCGACCTCTACGAAAAGGAACTTCCTTTCTCTTGATGCGGGTGGGAACGGCCCTACTATGTCGATTCCCCACCTTGCGAATGGCACCGGTGTCGTTACGGCCTTCATCATGGTGGACGGCCGTCTTTGGACGTTCGAATGCCTCTGACACACATCGCATCGATCGACAATCTCCTCTGAGTCCTTTATCGACTCGGGCCAGTAGTAACCTTGCCTGGCTACTTGCTTCTCTAGCGCTCTGCCGCCTTGGTGCGCTCCGTTCGCCCCTTCGTGTAGGCTTCGTGCGATGGCCTTACCATCCTCACGTGGGACGCATAGCCGCAGGGGGGCCTCTTCCGCCGCCGACCGTCGGTACAGCTTGTCCTGGGCCACTACAAACCAGGCCGCTCTGTTCCTTAGCTTCCTAGCCTCCATTGGGTCCGTTGGCGCTTCGCCTGCCATGATGAACCTCGTGATCGGCGTTCTCCAATCCCCTGACGTTATCACCCCGCAAGCTCTGGCCGTCCCGTGGTTGCTGGTCGTCGTTGGTCGCTCTTGGTTCTCAATCCGGATCCACCTTCCCTCCGTCTTTCCTGGGGACGCTCCCAGTTTGGCCAGCGTGTCGGCCTCCCCATTGTATTCTCTCCCTATTTGGGAGATCCTCCATTCTTCAAGCTTGCCCAAGGCCGCTCTCGTCTCGGCCACATAGCTCGCCATTGAGTCTTCCTTGGACACGAAGTCTCCCCTGACTTGGTTGGCTACTAGCCGGGAGTCCGTGTGGAAGTGCACCTTGGATGCGCCTAGCGCGCGAGTTAGTCTGATCCCCGAGAGGAGGGCTTCGTACTCTGCTGCGTTGTTGGTCGCTCGGAATTCGAAATGGATCGAATACTCGATTTTCTCTCCTGTCGGAGACTTGACCGGCCACGACCCCTGCGCCGCATCCGTTATTGCTGGACGACCCGTCTACATGGGCCGTCCACCACTGTTCGTCTGCCTTCTCGCCTTCCCTTGGGGCCAATTCGGCCATGAAGTCTGCCATCGCCTGTCCCTTAATTGCCCTTGCTGGTACGATCACCACATGGAATTCGCTAAGTTCCATGGCCCATTTGGTCAATCTTCCCGAGACGTCCGGCTTCTGCAGCAGTTGCAATAGTGGGTAAGCTGTTGGGATCGTGACCGTGTGGGCGTGAAAGTACGGTTTTAGCCTTCGTCCTGTACCAGGCTATCGCGTCGCCCGTCAGGGCCCTGCGGAACATTCGACACCAGACGTCCTTCCTGTTCGTCCTGTCCTCCATGTTGGTCTTGAAAGAGTGCAGGTGGTCCTCCGGGTCTGTGTCGCCCTTGTAATAAGGGATCTTCGGGGCCCTCCAGCCTGGCGGGTATTCCTCGTCCAGCAGGTGCTGCGCTAGGGCCTCTCCGCTGCCCCCCCGGCACCATTGCCGCAATGGCTCGCGGGGCCTCCATGGGTGGGGCGTCGCTCCCGGGTCTCCCGTCCGGAGGGGCGGGCGGCCCGTACCTGGGGTCTCCTCCTCCGCCCCCGTCCGACTCCAAGGTGTGGGGGGTCACCGTGAGCTGGTACACCTGCTCTTGTAGTTGACGCTGGCTCTCCTGTAGGGTGGATATCAGTTCCATGAGCTGCATCCTTTCCCGCTTGCTCTCTCTTTCCGCGCGCTCTTTCTCCTCCGCGCGCTCCCTTCGCCGGAGCCTCTCGTGCTCCCTTTCCCTTCTCTCCCGGGACTGCGACCGGGACCGCGTTCTCCTGCTCTTGGGTGGGGATGCTGGTTCACTACGCCGGCGCCTTCTGGGTGACTCCCACCCGTACCTGATCTCCTCGAGCTCCATACGTAGCCTATCCTCCTCGGCGCCCCATTCCTCATTGGCCCTTACCTCCTCCGAATACCGGTCGCGGGAGTGGTGTCGCGCCGGCTGTTACTCCACTGCTACCCGCTCGGGTCGCTTCGAGCACTCCCCCACTTGGTATTCGCTCCTCGTCATCCTCCTCTCTGGCTGTCGTATGTTCGTTTCACGTCAGGTTCACCACTGTTGGTGTGTGGGTTCGCCGGAACAAGCACACCGTCTAACCTCGTACGAGTGTCTCTCTCTAAGAATTATCAACCCCCTCCCCAGGTGGACCAGGGGAGGTATTTATAGTCTTCACTCGCTGTCATTGAGCCTCGTGGGCTCGTACGTCGGGCCCGTCCATCCGTCTGGACCGCCGATCGGGCCGGTTCGGTCCATGGGCCGCGGTCCATGGTACCAACAATTTATTTATTCTACGTTCTTGCACATGCATTTCTGTACTCATATACATACATTAGTTGCTCGCACGTACCTGTAGCATTTCATATAAGATTTAGCCAATCATATAATTATATTATCATACAACTTATATTTCATACTAGTGATATAAATATTTGTCATATTAGAAGAAATAACATTGTAAAACATTCAACACATAATATTGCATATTCATTCATATAATTTGAGAGATCTATTCAAATATCTTCAGTTAGGATCAAGGGCAAACATCTACAGATACTAAAATCTAACATGGTATCAGAGCGGTGAGACCCCCGCCATACAAAAAAACACTATACATTGTTGTTAGTCATCAAAAAATGTTTTTTCCATAAAAAAAAGAGAAGTTTTTTTTCTAAAAAAGGGTAAGGAAAGAGTATCATCATCTATTCATTTGGCCAGATCATTCCCGGCCGGATCAACCTGTTTGCTCTTCGTCTTTACCCTCAGAATCTTCAAATCAATTTCATCATTCTCCTCATCTTCACTGAATCCATACACACCTCCATTTTCCATTGCATCTGAATCATAATTTTCATTAAATCGCCCATCCCAATCTGATAGATTTTCATCTTCTGGATATTCCCACTTATAATTGTAAACCTTCAGATCATCATTAAGATCAAAATCCAGACCAAATCTATAATTATAATCCATCCATTCCATGAAAGGATCATGAAACACCTCACCGGTCCACCTCATTCGATCTCTTCTTCATAGTCTTTTCTAGTTTCTCAGTCTCATCTCTGTCAAACTTAGGTCTGTGGATAGTAGGTATCCTCCACAACCATAAGGTGATCAACACATTCCCTGGAATCTCCACCCAAAACATCTATCTCTACCAATTGTTTCTTAAAGTTCCTCTTGTTTATAAACTCAACATAATCAACTAACATATCTGCAGAAAATGGATGAAATCAACAATCTAGTCATTTTACTAAGAGAAGATGATATTTACAGTTCAGAGATGTCATCATATTTTATGGTATCCATAAAACTAGATGGCAACAACTACCCCATATGGAGAAATTTTTTTGAGATGGCAGTAAGTGAAAGACTAAAATTAGACTTCTTATTTGGAGAAGTACCAAAACCAGATTTTGATACACATCCCAAAGAATATAGAAAATGGAAAGCCTGTACCGACATAGTACGTACACTCATGGATGCTTAGTTCCATCACACCAGAATTACAAACCTCATTTCTAATTGTCAGCAACCCATGGACCCTATGAACAGAGATACATACAAGATACAATCAATCAAATGGAGTTATGCTTTATGATATCTTGGTGTAAATATACACTTTATACCAAGAACAAGGTTCAGTATGCACCTATTATACCAAACTCATAAAATTATGGGACATCTATGACACAAATAAAGAGAACAATGATCCTCATGATGAGTTTGAAAGATCAATCAAGTTTCTCATGGGCTTACAAATAATTATCCAAGAAGGGATAATAGGCCAACTTTCAACAAAGGATATAATGGTAACTGACAAAACCCTAAGGCTAACAATGCATACACTGAAGAACCACAAGATTCACAAGAACAGAGTTGGGATGAACATGAACAGTTGTATGTATTGAAGTGATGATTGGAGGTGACATCCGACAGATTGGATTCACCATCTATTGCCAACGAGATCGAGATGATCTTGGGAGCCATTGCAAGGGAATTGGAAGCACAAGTGGAGAAGAAAACGTAGAGTGATTTTAGCAATGTGAAACTTGTATGATTGCTATAAATGGATGAGTATTTATACAAGAATTAACAATAACAACCCACTATCTATTGAGTGGGGGTTGTTATTTGTTATAAAGAATATAAATTAACTATATATAAATTTATATTCCAATACCTCCCCTCAAGATGGTGTGGGCTGATCAACGACGTCAAGCTTGGACTTTATCTCAAGGAACCATGATGAGGGCAGTGGTTTTGTAAAACCATCTGCGATTTGGTCTCTTGTCGATATGTGTGTTACACGTAATGTTCCATCCCTGATTAACTCTCGTACGAAATTAAAATCGAGTGTCATGTGTTTCATTCTGGAGTGAAAGACTGGATTATGTGCTCTAACACCATGTTGAAGTGATGATCGGAGGTGACATCCGACAGATTGGATTCACCATCCATTGCCGATGAGATCGAGATGATCTTGGGAGCCATTGCAAGGGAATTGGAAGCACAAGTGGAGAAGAAAACGTAGAGTGATTTTAGCAATGTGAAACTTGTATAATTGCCATAAATGGATGGGTATTTATACAAGAATTAACAATAACAACCCACTATCTGTTGAGTGGGGGTTGTTATTTGTTATAAAGAATATAAATTAACTATATATAAATTTATATTCCAATAGTATAAAGCTGACAACCAATATGAAGATGATTACCCAACTGATAATTGGGCAAATCACTCACTCAGCCAACGAAGCTACACTTTGACAAATGACCAACTCATGATGTTGTTAGAAAAACAGAACACACCTAAACCTAAACACTCAGCAAATGTGGCAAGAATTACAAAAGAGAAACCCACAACCCACAACTCAGAAAGCAAAGGTATGATGTCTTACTGTTTTATTTCAACAGTAAATTAATAAAATGAATGGGTGGTAGATAGTGGGACCACATACTACATATGTGGTCCACAGATTGAACTATCTAACATAAGAACTTTGACCAACCCAATCAAAGTTCATATGTCCAATTCTCATACAGCCCATGCATATGCATAAGATTGGCACATACAATATTCTAAATGAAAACTTAACACTAAAACCAGTGTTAAGAATTTCCAATTTTAATGTTAACCTGGTTTCAGTCACAAAATTAACTAAATCGATTAATTGCTCCTTCTCATTTTACCATAACCATTGTATGATACAAGATTAGAAGATGAATTCGATTTTTATGGGTAAAAGACAAGAAGGATTATACATCCTAGCTACTGAAGGAGTGAAACAAGAATACAAAGCAAAAGCAAACTCTTCCAAGTCAACTTCTGCAGAACTATGGCATAGTATATTGGAACATCCATCCATTTTGAGATATAATTTAATTAGGAAAACTGAACCATCTATTCCCATATTAAAAAATCATGTTTGTAATGAATAATGTCCTACTTCAAAATTCTCTAGATTATATTTTCCTACAAATAATTCCAAAACTACCAAAAAAATTGAACTATTACGTACACATTAATGTTTGGGAAAAATATAAAACTCCAATTAACCTACAACAATCACTTCTATTTTTTAACTTTTATTGATGATTACAGTAGGGTAACTTGGACAGTAATACTATACAATAAAGGAGAAACGACGTAAAAATTAAAAATATTCATGAAAGAAGCTATCAATCAATTCGATACCACTATAAAAATAATTAGAACCGATAATGACACTAAATTTTTAAATTCAGAGCTTCAAAATTTTCTAAGAGAACTTGGCATAAAACACCAATTATCTTTCCCATATACTCCATAACAGAATTCTATAGTGGAAAGAAAATAACACCTATTAGACATAGCTAGATGTCTAATGTTTCAGTCCAACACTCCAGACATTTATTGGGGAGAATGCATACAAACATCATGCTACCTTATCAACAGGATACCATCTCCCACAATCAACAATGAAACACCTTACCTTAGACTATTCCAAAAAGAACCATCATATGAAAAATTTAAAAGTTTTTGGATGTCTATGTTATTCAAAAATTAACAGACCTACCAAAAAATTTGAAACAAGAGCTATAAAAGGGGTTTTCTTAGGACATGCCACACTAATAAGCAAAGGATACCGAATCCTTGACATAGAAACTCTTAAGATATTCATCAGTAGAGATGTTATCTTCCACGAGGATACATTGTCTTTCAAAAATAAAATAAAAAACAAAAGAATGGTTCTTAAGAAATACTGAAATCCACTTAAATGAAAACATTCAAGATAATCAAATTTCAAATAGAGAATCAAATCAAAATACAACACCTAACATTCAAGAAATAGAAGAAAATTCAACAAGACCCACAAAAAACAAAAGAAAACCAACAAAACTAGATGACTATGTTTGTTATAACATAACAAAATATTTAAGTTATGAAAAAAAATCAGAAAAACACAGTTTTTCTTTTAAAAATTTTAGAACATAAAAACTCCAAAATTTTTGTACATGTAAACAAACAAACACATTGGCAGGAAGCCATGAAAGATGAAATTAATACCCTAAAATAAAACAACACTTGGGAAATTACAGAAATTCCCAAAGAAACCAAGACAATAGGATGCAAATAAGTATATAAAACAAAACTATAAGCCGATGACACCCTAGACAAACACAAAGCTAGATTAATTGCGAAAGATTATAGTCAAATAAAAGGGATTGATTATACTGAAACCTTCACACCAATATCTAGGATGACAATCCTACAAATCTTAATCTCTGTAGCCTCCATTGAAGTATGATGTAACAGTCGTAATAAATCAACCCGGAACAAATTCTTGAAGCCAAACTCGACCTCGTTAATAGTTCGATGGAGCATGACAACAGGGATGATCATATAGACAGTGTGCGTGAAGAGCCAACCCGGCCAAGGACCCGAAAGACGACCTGTAACCCGGATTTCATTTATGATTGACGGTTACGCTTATGAGTTATGAGTAAGTAAGGAGTGAGTAATGAGTAATAAAACTTGTAACAAGGGTGGTATTTGCGTCGGTTACGATTAGGAGTAAGTAATGAGTGAGTAATGAGTAATAAAAAACTTGTAACCGTTGGGGTGGTAGTTGCTTCGATTACAAGTGTAATTTTTTCTATAAATTAAGAAATAAACAAAAGAGAAGCATCGAATTTCAGAATATAACCAACCCTTCTTCATCACCTCTGGTCCCCAATTGAGGAAAAATTCTTCATCGCTATCATCGAAGTCTCTCCCAACAGTCGATTCACCAACATCCGACGATCACCACTGCTATATTTGTGCTTTCTTAGGAACTCATCTCCGCTCACACAGAAAAAGTAAAAAACAACTATAAACATTCAATCTCTCAAGGCGTGTCCCAAGCCCTGATTGGGTTCGTAACAGGGGCGTGGTCAAAATAAATCTTAACTCTTTTTTTATATTCGTAATATTCATCCAACTCTTATACATGGAAGGACTATTAATCGGACGAGTCTCTGGAGGAGATCAGGAAATCGCTAGCAACAATCACGGCAGATCAGACATCGCGATTGACAGACGTCACAACTTAGCAATTTCCAACATATGCGATAAACTGTGAAGTAAAATATCTACTAAAAGATTTTCAGCGAGGTTCGAGCAGTACTAAAGGGGTGGAGTCCAATAGTAAAGGACTCAGATTAATCAAAAAGCTAGATTTACCAAGATTCTCAAGTGAAGACCCGCAAGGCTAAATTCCCATATTATTAATAGTAAATTAGTTATATCTTATTATCTACTTGATTATACTACTATCATCTATTATTGTATTTAAAACCATCTGGTATTTTATTTCCCAGATTTAGTTAATTACATGATTCCAAAGGGAGACTCATTTTGCAATTTCAGTCATTTGTATCTTTTCAAAATGCTAATAGGTATAAAAAGAAATTCTCAATTTTGAAAAGATAGAATGTCAAATTTTAAATTTGAATTTTTATGGGAATATAGGACAATCATGATATTATAGAAGGCTAAATCTTTAGTCTTGAATAAATAGTCAAATTAGTCGAAGGAGAATCTGAATCACACAACCTTATTTTTCAACAAGAAGAAAGTGGACAATTTGTTAATGTGGAAAATCCGAATACCATTGCATCAGAGGTTTTTTCTTTAGATGCTAATGTGTCTGTAAGTTGTTTAACGCAATCTCTATATATCTATCGATGTCATAATTACAATACTGATCAGAAGGACCAATAATTGACAGGTAAATTTGCTGATGGAGTTGTTTAGAGGTGGTATTCTAGATTGAAAAGTAATGGAGGCACTAGGGTGTAACAATTACCATTTTAATCATTGGGAATTTTTAATTTTTTTTTCAATGGCGATTTATATTAAAAGTAAAATAAAAAAGATTACAATCTACAATAATAAGAAAGATAGACAATTAATTAAACAACTAAAAATACGATAGGATGTGTGGAATAAGTATAACTTGTTAATCCTCGACTTGTAGGTCAGTAACCAATAGCGAGACTTCCTCCCACCTTCTGATAGCTGTATTCTCCAAACTTAACCTGTGTGCTTTCTTAAATAAGCGATAATCACAGATGATAGTCAAATCTCGTATGAAATCCCTTGCAACGACTTTTACCGGTCGAGAGAGCCCCTCCTTGTGTCGTAGATTCCTCTCCCTCCAAAGGTGCCATATAAACGTTGCAAGTGCATTCCAATGTAGCCCCCAGCATGGTGCTGACTTCCTGAATTTGGATATCCCCTCCATGATATCACCCACTCTTATATCTCCTAGCTTTATTTCTGTGATACTCATAAGTTTCCATAGAGCATAATCTGTCAACCTTATAAATTCGTTCCAAAGAGACCAGCTGAATTCGCAATTGAAGAATAAGTGGGCAGTCGTTTCCTCAACTGTATCACAGAGGACACACTTTGCTTGAACCACTATCCCCCAAGATCTCAATTTATCGAATGTTCTTAGCTTACCCCATCTCAGTCTCCATAGACAGAAGACCATCTTTGAGGTACGGCATGTCCACACTCCTACAGCCAGAGGATCAGAGACGGCTGACGGTGATAATTTTGCTCTTATGAGGCTCGTTTTTATACTACCGCTGACTGTGCAATCCAGCCCTACAGGGTAGCATAATTTGATATCCTCCTTGGCTCTCAGAATGCTTGACCATATCGGGGAATCCTTGGGACATGATTGGATTTCCGCCAAATCTCTCCCTTTGAGATAGCGTGCCCGCATCCAAACCGCCCATGGAGAACCCCCATTCCAGATTCTATAAGCCCATTTGACCCTAGCAACTCTTGCGAGTAACACCGGATCCGCCAATCCTAGGCCATCGTCTTCCTTAGCCATGATCATTCTGCTCCATGCCATACCTTTAGAATCTCCCCATATAAACCGGTAAATAATTTGTCGTGCTTTTTTTATCACCGTTATGAGAATTTTGAGACATTGAAACCAGTATTGTAGCTTGCCCACTAGGACAATTAGCAAATTGAACTTTTCCTCCATATGACAATGCTCTATTTTTCCATTTCTGGAGATACGCATTTAGTTGGTCGATTAGCGGAACACAGTCTGCACCTTTGACATCCCTCCCAATTAGAGGCACCCCTAGATACTTAAGCGGTAAAAAGCTTTCCTGGAACCCCATCAACTGCAATAGGTCATCCTTGATCTGCTCACATGAAATGGAGAATATCATCGAACTCTTGGAACAATTAATTTCCAGTCCTGAATTTTTTGTAAAAACATCCAGCACTGCTTTAACTGCCCTCAGAGATTTAGTAGATGCCTTTGCAAAACATAGCACATCGTCAGCAAAAATGAGGTGCGTTGGAGAGATAGCTCCCCCCATAACGAAGGTATCCAATTCTCCATATTTTTCAACAGGATGCAATGATTGCGAAAGGTTCTCAATAACTAGGTTGAAAAGGATCGGTGAAAGTGGATCTCCTTGCCGAAGACCTCTTCCACTGCCAAATTGCGCCGAAGGTTCCCCCTCGATAAGGATGGAAAAGGTCGCAGTCGAGATACACTGAGTGATTAGTCTGACCAGTGCCCCTGAGAAACCCATACTGACCAGAGTTATGCGAATCGCTTCCCAGCTAATTGAATCGAATGCTTTAGTAATATCAAGGCTTATACACACTCGTCTAGCCGTTGCCTTCTGTTTGAAACCTCTTAATAATTCCTCCGCTAGGAGGACATTATCAGAAATGATTCTGCCCTTTGTGAAAGCCGCTTGATTGCCTGAAAGTAGCTCTGGAGTAACTAACCCAGATATGATCTTATAAATTGTGTTTACCCCAGAGATGGGTCTAAAATCTCGAATATGCAAGGCCTTTGGAAATTTAGGAATGATAGTGATGAATGTATGATTGATGTGCTTTAAGGAACCACGTCCGTCGAAGAAATCCTCTATAAGCGTCATCACATCTCTCTTGATAATACCCCAGTATCTTTTGAAAAATCCTGCCGTAAACCCATCGGGTCCCAGTGCTTTTTCCGAACACAGGCTAGAGATCACTTCCCACATCTCCTTCTCCACTGGCCTCCGCGTCATCCAAAGATTCATCTCCTCTGCCACTAGTTTCGGGAACCACCTCAGAGGGTTTTCGGTGCTACTATTCAAAGAATGTCTTTCACGAAACAACTCTTTAAAATAAGCCACTCCTTCCTTCTCCAATTGATCCCTTGTAACTAATGGATTTCCTTGATCATCTAAGTTACACAACATAGAATTCCTCAGGCTCTGGTCCTTGGTTTTTTAGCTAAAAAATCTGGTGTTAGAATCACCCAACTTCAGCCAATTCACTCTTGAACATTGCCTAAGCTCTAGTTCCTCCCTTTCAAGCAGATCTCGAAGTGTTAACTTCTCTTCAACCAGCTTTTGTTGTAACTCATGGCTATCTGGGTCCTCTGTTAATTTTAAAACACTCTTCCCTATTGATTTTCTTATGAATTCGATTTGGTTTTTCAATGAAGCCTGCCCCTGCAGCCATAGCTTGGTAGAAGATTTTACTAGGCGCAGTTTAGAGCTGAAAGTAAACATAGCGGTACCCTGCAGATTAGATTACCAACACTTTTTGACTAGCTCCAGATATCCTTCCTGTCCCATCCAAGTGTTGACAAAACGAAAGGGCCTCTTGGCTTTAGAAATTTGGTGAAAGATAACCTCCAATCCATGATGGTCGCTAGACCCCGTAGTATAGAGGTTACAGATTAAGTTGGGTCAGAGGGA
Organism: Zostera marina; assembly: GCA_001185155.1. NCBI lineage: Eukaryota > Viridiplantae > Streptophyta > Magnoliopsida > Alismatales > Zosteraceae > Zostera > Zostera marina. Next base: position 188,406 of record LFYR01001099.1, on the reverse strand, counting down.
TCTCCAGCTCTCATTTATTAGGACTATATCAATTCGGCTCTCACATCTATTACTTTCAACTGCACCATTGCTCCAAGTAAAAAATCCTCCTTTCATAGGCATTTCAGTAGTATAAGTACTTTCTATCATCGATCGGAATTCAGCCGGCCCCACGTCGGAATACTCACCTTGTCCTCTTCTTTCGGTGGCACAGATGACCTCATTAAAATCGCCTAAAATTATCCATTTTTCATGGTAGACTGTCGGGTAAATTTTAATTAGATCCTCCCAAAGTAGCTTTCTTTCCGCGAGCGTATTTCGACCGTAGACAAACGAGATGTAGAGAGTTAATCCAGCGTTATTGGAAAACTTGAAATGCATCAATTGCTTAGTGACAAGTAACGGGCTTCCCGTCCATATCCTTGGATTCCAAAAAATCCATATCGAATCACCCTTATCAGGTTCCCATGCATTAGAATTAGATAAATGAGCCCATGTATCATTGAAAAACTCAGCTGCTTTCTGGTGAGACATGTCTGATTACGACAGTCACTCCCAGCAACGCCTTTCAACAAGGACTAGGGTTCCGTCGCTTTGGCCGGACCCCCGGAGAGCTCCCACGGTGCGGAACACGTTCATCGTCCAGATCGCCGAGTTAGCCCGTAAGTCGCCGAGTTAGGGCCAAGATCGGCAGTATGGTAGACTGCACATCTTGCCCCTGGAAACTCGGCGAGTTAGCCTTAAATCGGCGACTTCCATACCTGAATCGCCGACTTACGACCGTTACTCGGCGACAGCCAACGTCATAAATGTTACCATATATGACCATAGGCGCGATCTCCGCCTTTGATTGCGCCCTCCAAGACCCTATAAAAAGGGTCCCAAGGGGATACTCAAAGGCACGATTCAAGTTCCTCTCTCACACCATAGCACCACTACGAAACTCGGCAAGTCTCACTAGAATCGCCTAGTTTCCACTTGCAGGTATTTGACGTAGAGCGCGCGTCGTGGACTCCAGAGCCTCCGGCATCACCTCGCACCACCGCGAGCCCTGGTAGCAGATTCAGTGCTTCATCACTTTCCCTTGATTACTTCTCCTGATTCGTGTCTCCAGGATTCCGACAATTTCCAATCTTTTCCTAGCCATTAGTGACAAAACCTCCCTTTTCTTTTTCTTTCCATTGAACCCCCTCACATTCCACACGAAAAGAGCCATCTCGGTTCTTAGACAGCCTTGGTGGGAATTAAGAGAAGATTAATGTCCAGCAGCGCCGGCTCGAGGAGCCTCTTGCGCTGCCTGTGAGATTAAGAATTGAGTGATTTGGTGCTTCCATACAAGGCCTGGATTTGGGTTTGGATTATCAATCGTCATAATCGTGGGAATTGGGATCCCATCGACATTTTCAGCTATTGATGGAGGAGAGCAATCCAGTTGTGGGCTTAGACCCTATGGACTAACGTTCAGATCTATGTCTCTAATTTGACTCACAATATGATTTAATCTTAATGCCGAGTCCACTGAATTGTCCGAGCCCTTCTCTTCTTCATCCAGAGTATTCATGATCGGGACATTGACTTCCTCTATATGCACTGCGACCTCATCCGTTGATTTCAACCTTCTCTCCCTCCTCAGCTGCTTCTGCCTCTGCCTTCTTCTTAATCGAGTTTCTTTTCTATGTCCTCGTAGTCCTCTGGGTTTCTGATTCTGAATTTTCTTCCTGTTCAGGGACTGCAGGGGATTCGTTAAAAATAGCTCTCCTTCTACGAGTGTTAACACCCGCTGTTGAGATACTTGGAGGTGGGTTAGAATGGCCGGATTCTTGATTATTGTTAGCCTCTACCGTCAAGGGTGCTCGGAGACAAGCTTCAGTTGTATGACCGTAGCCCTCACACCGTTTACACGAAGGGGGGACAGATGGATACCTCACTGCAACTTCCTCCGTCACTTGACCGTTCTGCCCTTGTATTATTATTTTCGTACTTTCGGGAAATTTAAAAGCAGCATCCACTACCACCACTAACTGGATAATTGTCTGATCATCTCTGATCGCAAATCTGCCATTTAGAGATGTGCCTAGTGTGCTAGCAATTCTAGCGATGATTCCCGTATTCCAAAACTTCTGGTTCAGCGCAGGTAGGTTGACCCATATCGGAATCGTCGATAGGGCCTCAATTCTGGAATCCAATGATGGTTTCCATTCTTGAATCAGCATAATCTCCGATTCCATTCAGAGCCATTCCTCCTTAAGGACTCTCTTATAGTCTCTTTCATTCTGAATCGTAACTTTAAACCCAGTCCCTTCCAGTACCACCACTTTATAATCTCTGACCTCCATCAATCCCCATTCTTTTGTTACGAAGTCCTTCAGTTTGGCAAGTGAAGGATTTACTCCTATCACCCTCAGTAAAATTGTAAATTTCTTCGTAACTTCTTCCAGTTGTGATTCTTCAATCCTCGCATGAGGTTGGTTATTGATGAGTGTAGGTTGGATGAAACTTAGATTCCTTATAGGCACCCATGTATAGGCTTGGCACCCATGTATAGGCTTGCTCCCTTGCATTCCTCATATCCCGAAATGATAAACTCCAACGATAGTTGGGCCACGCTTCCGATGTGTCGCTCCCTCCCTAGCTACTCTACCGACACCCCGCTACTCAAGCACTCCTTCTAGAGGAGCACCCGTAGAACTGACGAATGGCGGCGATTAACTAGAGAAAGCCGAACGAAGATCGCTAACGCTCATTTCTCCGTTGACCTATTTTTTAGGGGCTACGTCTTTTATCTTGGTCGGTCACTCCACTCTATCATTCCTGCTATCACCCCGTTACCCAAGCACCCCACGCAATACGCGGGACACCCCCAGAACTGACGAATGATAGTGGTTAGATAGAGATAAGCACTGAAGAATGCTTATCGGATAGTTCCGGTCGAAGACAGTGAAGAGCACCAAAATTCGTTCCCTTATAAATCGTAGAAATAACCTCGCTTAGTAGGGATAATATTTAATTAAGTTTCAATCCAAGTATCACCACTCAATAACACCCCAAACTACTCACCGATTCGCAGTGACTAAGTTCACTCTCACTCGCCGATTCCGCAGTGAGTGAATTCACTTCCAACTCGCCGATTCCACAGTGAATGATACCAAGTTCACTCCCGCCGATTTAAAGTAAGTAGATTCACTCCCACTCTCTGATCACAGTGGGTATACAGGGGTCGGAAAGCACACAGCTATCGCCGATACCCCTCACCACTCGCCGATACCCCTCCCCACTCGCCGATACCAAATTGGGGATCCCTTACGGAATCAACCCTAATCTGTCTAGGCGGATGGATGGGTTCTCGTGCTCTCTCTCGCCGATACCCCTTTCCACTCGCCGATCCCAAATTGGGGATCCCTTGTGGAATCAACCCTAATCTGTCTTGGCGGCAGGAAGAGTTCTCGTTGGCCGGAAGTCAGTGAAAGGAAGGTGAGCTCGCGGATGACCGGAAGACTAATGATCGAAAAACGTCCCTCTCGCGGATGGCGGAGGTTCAAAGCGCTTATATTCATTGGGAAATAATCAAACCTTAAGTTCAACAGAGACAAATCGATTATAAATTCAGCAGCGGCAGCCGTATTGGAATATAAATATATAATTATAAAAATCTTTATATTCCTTGATTGTTATTATGGTAACAACCTCCACCAATTTATGAGTGGGTTGTTAGCATTTAATTGTATATAAATATACATGGTAATAAAGAGGCAACACATGTTTTTGATTGCCCAAAACTTTATTCCTTCATTTCATTCTTTCACTCTTCACTCATCGTTACTATGGCTTCCAAGCTCTCAATGATGATGAATTATCTCATCAATCCAACATGGTATCATTCGCCGAAAGAGTTCCTGAGGAAAATCCACTGCTCGCAGATCCACAGCTTAGTGGTGACATCACCGGCAATGCAATGCTCAATCCGATGTTCTTCAATCCACAACTTGGTGGTATCACCGGCACCATAATGCCCAATCCGGCGAGGTTTAATGCTGAAAATTTTGGAAGCAATGTGGTTGGAAATTCTAATCCACCATTGTTTCCCACTCAAAATCATGATGTGTTTGCCGGATCCTCATCTTTTGGATCATCTACATTGTATTTAACATTAAATTATTTATTTTCTGATTTCCATCCACGTTTATTATTTCTTTCCATGCATGTTGACTTAGCAATTTATGATTTGTTTTCTAATTTGTTAGTATTTGTAAGGCTATATAAAGCCACGTTATTATGGAATAAAAAAATCAATCTTGAGTATTATAATTCCTTTCAATTGTAAGAGATCCGAGAAGCTCTGGTCTCCCTTCCTCTGGTACGCAGCGTATCAATTGGTGCTTTCAATGAGAGAGATCCGAGAAGCTCTGGTCTCCCTTCCCCTGGTACGAAGCGTATCAAAGGGAATCACCGTTCTCTCTCTCGCTATTGGTAGGATGAGGTAGCTCTCGTGCTGGTATGAACAACATTGACGACTTTAAGAAGAGCGTCGACGAATCATTCCAATTCCAGGCGGTTGAGATCGTTGCTTTCCGCGAAGAGACGGCAAAGCTCCAAGCATCTCTCCAAGAACTCCTTTTGCAGGTCAAAGGTAAACAACCGGTGGTTGATGTAGAGTGTAGTAAACACCCTGATCAGGAGGTGGAGTTTGAACGCGGTCGGAGTAAACATCGTGGAGTTCTTAAGCAGATCCGAGGACGGACTGTCTTTCGAGGGAGAGAGGATTAATACGTTCGATCCTCTACATTGCATTTAACATTAAATTATTTATTTTCTGATTTCCATCCACGTTTATTATTTCTTTCCATGCATGTTGATTTAGCAATTTATGATTTGTTTCCAGATTTGTTAGTATTTGTAAGGCTATATAAAGCCACGTTATTATGGAATATAAAAAATCAATCTTGAGTATTATAATTCCTTTCAATTGTAAGAGATCCGAGAAGCTCTGGTCTCCCTTCCCCTGGCACGAAGCGTATCATCCATTCAAAGCTTTCTACATATCAAGCTATCAAGCACAAATTATTTGTTATGGAAAATGCAATTCAACCCCTTTCTAAATTGCTTTGGGTTGAATTCCTTGATCGATAGATCGATCCTCTCATCGACGCCCTCTCTAACATGCCCAATCTACATGGCATGGTGGCGCAAGGACCAACTACTTGTAAGTTGGATATTATCTTCACTCTCCGAGGAGGTGCATCCGACGATCGTCGGACTCGAATCCGCCGTCGATATTTGGAACACTCTCAAGTCTGCATATGGGAGACCATCGGAGTCAAGAATACAACAACTCCAAATGCAACTGCAAAACAACCGGATGATCTCCGATGAAGACGTTGGCGTCTATCTCCGGCGAGCAAAATTAATTTCCGATAAACTAGTTGTGGTCGGTGCTAAGGTGCCTACCGGGATCTTCAATGCCACCGTATACAACAACCTCACCGTAGACTATGGCGAGACAGTAACGGCACTTGCGATTAGACAAATGGCGGTGAGCTTTGAAGAGTTTTTAGAGGTCTTGGTAAGCCACCAAATCCGGATAAAATGAGGCAACCGGTAGGGGCTATGGCGAATTTGTCTTCCTCAAATAATTTTGGTGGAAGTCCGTCGAGATTTGTGGTCGGAAATAGGAGACACGGAAATGGTGGTAGAGGGGGCAACGACCGGTGATCTGAAAATGGGAGAGGACGGGTAGCCCTCCTCGTCGCAACCCGTGCCCGGTTTGTGGGGATATGGGTCACTTCCCATATAAATGTTCTTATAGGGTCACATTATCTCCCTACACGGCCCAGCCCAACAACACAAACTTAAACCCAAATTTAAATTACGTGGCCTAAGCCCAAGAAGGAATTAATTTCCAAAATAATTCCAACTACTACACTCAAAACACACCCATTTACAATCCAACCCATCAAATTAATTCACCAACCCAAAACCAATCCACATGGGGTCAATTTCAACAATTTGCAAGGAAGCCCTCAACAAATCACATTTATTCCACCGATCCAAACTTTTCAAGTGAATTTAATCAAAATGATATAACTGCGTGGTACCCGGACACCGGTGTAACACATCACTTTACCCCAAACGTTCAGTCAATCTCGTCACCACTTCCATATCATGGACCAGGATCGGCTCAGTTAGGTAATGGCTCTCATCTTCAAATTAAACATCTGGATAACGGTAATTTTGCAAACGGGTCCACAAACTTCCTTCTTCGTAATATTTTGCATGTATCCTCCCTAAAAACTCTATTATTATCCGTTCAACAATTTTACAGAGATAATAGCTGTTATTTTATATTTGACTCTTTGTTTGTTGTTGTGAAGGACCGAATAACTCACATGGTTCTTTTTCAAGGGCGACATAACGAGAGTCTGTACAAAATCTCTCCTAGTACGCCTCTCATCAATTCGACTAGAGCCAATTTAGATATTTGGCACCAACGGCTCGGTCATCCGAATAAATCTATTTTGCGTCGTATTCTCGCTTTAAATAAATTGTCATTTATTGCTTCCAAATTTAGTCAGTGTAAGTCATGTCTTTTGGGTAAAGCGAGTCGTAGTCACCTTAATCCAACATACTCTAAGTGTTTATATCCACTTGAGTTAATTCACAGTGATGTTTGGGGACCTGCCCCCGTCTATTCCTATAATGATCATCGGTATTTTGTCTTCTTTATTGATGATTTTGCAAGTTTATTTGGATCTACCTTATAAAACGCAAATCTGAAGTTGCAGAGATATTCCAAAAGTTCCATGTCATGATTGAGAGACAAATAGGAACTAAAATCAAGTCATTCCGGTCTGATTTTTGGGGAGAATTTACAACACTAACCTCCTACTTTACTACTCATGGCAACCACCATAGGAGATCGTGTCCCCACACACATGAGCAAAGCGGAACAGCTGAGAGAAAAATCAGACATATTGTTGATACTGGTTTAACTCTGCTAGCTCATGCTAAAATCCCTCTCGAATACTGGAATTTTGCTTTCTCAACAGCAGTCTTCGCCATAAATCAAGTCCCATCCAAAACACATGGACTTCCGCCAATACAGAAATTGTTCAATATTCGACCCAAACACGTATTCTTTAAAGTATTTGGGTGTGAAGTGTTTCCACTTCTTAGACCATACAATCAACATAAGTTTTCTCTTCGGTCAGTATCATGTGTGTTTCTCGGTTATAGCCCATCTCATATGGGATATATTTGCCTGGATCTCAAAAATCACAATATTTATATCTCCCGTCATTGCTCCTTCCTAGAAAATTCTTTTCTGTTTGCAAAATTACAGGTATCCCAAGGCGTATCAACTGAAGTTCGGTCAAGTCCATGGGGAATGTTATCGATAAATCCATCAATTCCAACACAAGTTGCATCAGGTTCATCGTCGTATGGTCAACAACCGAATCCAGTCTCACCAGAGTCTGTGGGACCCACTGTATCTCCAAAGAATGAATCAGTAACCTCGACAACTCAGAATACTGAAACTGCAACTAGTCCTCTGAATACTGAAACTGCAACTAGTCCTCTGAATACTGAAACTGCAACTAGTCCTCTGAATACTGAAACTGCAACTAGTCCTCTGAATACTGAAATTGCAAGTAGTCCTCCGAATCCTCCAGTTCGACAGAGGTCTCTCAGAAATATTCCTCGAGTTGACTATCGTACCCTCGTCGGTATGTAAGTAACCTCTTCAAACATTGACGAGGTCACAGAATCGACAACTGTCAAACAAGCTGCAAAGTCTCAGGAATGGATTCAAGCCATGGAAATGGAAATGGCTGCATTAGCAAGGAATCACACGTGGTCCTTAGTTGATCTACCCCGAGGAGCAAACCATATAACATGCAAGTGGATATTTGAAATAAAGAGGAGCGCAGATGAAAAATTATTACGGCGGAAAGCACGGCTAGTAGCATGTGTTTTTTCACAAATAGAAGGTATCGACTTCGATGAAACATACAGTCCAGTGGTAAAATTTCCAACAATACGGGTTATCCTAACGATTGCAGTATCCAAAGGTTGGTCTCTTCGTCAACTTGATGTCGATAACACATTCTTGAATGGAGAATTAAAAGAAGCAGTATACATGGCACAGCCTCCCGGGTTTGTGAATAAAAACCTTCCAACCAAGGTATGTCGGTTACACAAGTCATTATATGGTCTCCGACAATCACTTTGGGCATGGTATGATCGACTTAGCAAATTTCTTAAATCAGTTGGTTTTACTAGCTCCGATGCATCACTATTCATTCGAGTCACCAAAACTTCCCAAATTTTCATGCCTATCTATGTCGATAACATCGTCATCAGAGGATCATCTGCGTTGGACATTATCAGTCTAATTGTTGTGTTATCATCAGAATTCAGACTGAAAGATATGGGAAAGCTTCGTTTCTTCTTGGGAATGGAATTTACATCGGTAAGATCGACTGGCAGATATATTCTTTCTCAGCATAGGTACAAGTGTGACTTACTTGGTCGAACAAAAATGGGTACAAGGCCAAGTCTGCATCCACACCCATGCCATCGTCTATGAAATTAAACTCAACTGATGGAGTACCACTCGAAGATAAGCTTTTGTATCGATCTACGATCGGATCGCTACTATACCTTGTAAACACTCGACCAGATATATCATTTGTGGTAAACAAATTATGTCAGTATCTCCAAAACATTACCACACTACATTGGGCAGCAGCGAAACAGGTATTGAGATATCTACAAGGTACTAGCAGTCATGGAATTTTGTTCACTCCATCCTGGTCATATAGAATAGACATATACATGGATGCAGATTGGGCAGGATGTCAGAACGATCGATGGAGTACGGGAGGTTTTGCAATATGTAGCGGAAAAAGTTTAGTGTCATGGTCAACCAAGAAACAACCTACAGTTGCGCGATCGTCTACAGAAGCCGAGTTTCGTATTCTGGATGATGCTGCCTCAGAAACTGTATGGATACGAAATTTATTAAAAGAACTCCAAGTAATATAAGTTACCTACTCACAATTATGGATAGATAACCTAGGTGCAAAACATCTGGCACAAAATCCAGTGTTCCATTCCAGGATGAAACATATGGCACTCAATTTTAATTTTGTACGAGAATTAGTTCAAGATGGAACATTACAGGTAACACATATATCAACGAGAGATCAAATCGCGGATGGTTTTACAAAACCATTGCCCTCATCACGATTTCTCGAGATAAAATCCAAGCTAGGCGTTGTTGATCAACCCACGCCAGCTTGAGAGGAGGTATTGGAATATAAATATATAATTATTAGTTAATATATATAAATCTTTATATTCTTTGATTGTTATTATGGTAACAACCTCCACCAATTTATGAGTGGGTTGTTAGCCTTTAATTGTATATAAATATACATGGTAATAAAGAGGCAACACATGTTTTTGATTGCCCAAAACTTTATTCCCTCATTTCATTCTTTCACTCTTCACTCATCGTTACTATGGCTCCCAAGCTCATCTCCCAAGCTCTCAATAGTGATGAATCATCTCATCAATCAAACAAGCGGTAATTCTTATTACGAAGGTAAAGTGATAAGTTGCCAGCAAAAGACTAAACTCAGCGAAAAAAATGGATGGCTTATTGAAGAAGTTATCGCACCTCAAGGTGATGTTCCTTATGGTGAATATTTCAATGTATGTTCACTTCTCAAATGATCATTATTTCTATTTCAATTTGACAAATCTTCATATTTATTAACTTAATTTATTTAATTTTCAATTTCTTCTTCTGCAAGTGCATATAAAATACAAGATAGAAGATATTGCAATTAGAATTAATGCTTGCAATGTTCAATTGTCCATGGGAATTCAATGGATTAAATATACCAAGCAGCAGAAGAGAATAAACAAGTCTATTGTTACCGATTGGGTCCATCGTATTTAAGATATGTTTTGATTAGTAATGCAGTTCATTACAGCAAAATAGAACACTCAAGGGGTCCAAATTGGACATCATTTTAATCAATTTTCAATCCTAACACCATCTTCCATTTAATCAATAATCATCAATTTGTTTACAATTGTTATTATACAGTGTGAATATTATTGCTTATTTTAATGCGATGATGATTTAATAATTGTATAAATGATTGACAATGAAATGCTATGAATTTTGAATGATCGATAACTGAATACTTTAAATGAATTTTTATTTTTTTTTAGATTAAATGTATTGTAAATTGAATGATTGTATTGTGAATGAATGTACATTTTCAGGTAGCAAATGGATGTATAAGGCTCCTTTTTCAGGTAGCTAGCTACATTTTCAGGTAGCTAGAGAGCACCCATTCAAGGTTCGATAATTTTTTTTTGTCGACATAATTAATTAGCGATGGCTTAGGGACGACAAGTTGATACAGACACTAATTAAAAAATTATTATGGATGGCTAGTTGAGACATAAAATAATTAAAAAATTATTAGAGACGGCTTACGAACGGGGACGGAAATTTAGAAATTTAGGGACAGATTAAGGATGGAAATGAAATTTTGGACGTCAAAATATTGACGTAGAAAAATAATTAGAAACGGATTAGGGACGACTTTACCCTAACCCTTAATTAAAGACGGCCACTGTCGTCCCTAATAATTAGGGTTAGGGAAATATATGAAGGTCGTCCCTAAAAAGTTAGCGAGACGACTTTTAAAGATGGCGTGGGGACGGCTATTAATTAGCGATGGCTTTTGATCATTAGGGACGGATTCTGGCCGTCCCTAAAGATCGTTTTTCTTATAGTGTTAGATACATTAAAAACATACCGGATTGTGGTCTCTTCTTCTTATCAGGGTCAAACACCTGTAGGATCAGGGCCTTCTCAAACTCCGATTGGGCTTCCTGTCTGATGAAGCATGTAATCTGCTATCAAGGGGCTCGCGGGGTTGCAAGGAGCGCCGGAGGCTTTGAAGTCCACGACGTGCGCTCTACGTCAAATACCTGTAGAGAGAAGGGGAATCGACGACTCAGCTTGGGAGTAGACGATTTGGGCTCCTTAGTGTGCTCTGGTTGGGTGTGTGTCAAATGAATTGAAAGTGAGATTGGAGGACCCCCAAGGACCCCTTTTATAGGGTCTTTGGGACGTTCCCCAATCAATGATCTGGGGCCCACACCATTATGCGTCCGGTTAATGGTGCCATAATGGTGTGGGCCAGCTCAAGTGGTAACGGCTGGGAATCGGCGACTCAGGTATGAGATTCGTCGATTCAGGGGTGGAGTCGGCGAGTCCTAGGAGCAAGGTCGTCAGTCTACCAGAACTGACTAACTTGGTCTCAACTCGTCAACTCACCTTTGGAATCGGCGATTTGATAGTCCCAGTCGACGATTCCCATGTGTTGACTTGAGTACTTGACGTTGACACTTGTTCCGCAACCATGGAGCTCTCCGGGGGTCCGGCATAAAGCGACAGAACCCTAGTCCTCTTTGAAGGGCATTGCTGGGAATGACTGACGTAATTAGGCATGTCTCACCAGTACTCCCCCCTGAAGAGAGCACAAGAAACATGCGTGTAACGCCAGTATCCCCCCCAAGCAAGATTTTGTATGTGATCCGCATCAAGGCCAAAGAGACAAGATGGGATTGAATCATTGCGACCACAGCGACACAATGATTCTGTATTCATGAAGGCCAAAACGACAGAATCTAGTTCCAAGCCAACGGATCTACGTGTTTATAGTCCAACCCTAATCAAGAGAGACTTTTGCTGTGTCATCAAGGCCAAAGCGACAAGATGAGAGAATTATTAAGGCCAAAGCGACAAAATGATCTCTGGTCTATCAAGGCCAAAGCGATAAGATAGACCGGATTCTTACCAAAGCGACAGAATCGTATCTGCAAAAAAGAAAACATCCTGCAAAACAACTAAATCAGTCCAAAACACATATTTTTATCGACCAATTGAACTTACCGTGCGATTTTACCTTTCACGATGTCCTTCCTTTTCTCGAATGAATCCTTGGTAAATCTGACCGAAGCGACAGATTTACCGTGCTCAATTTCGACAACTTTCGACCAAAGCGACAGAAGTGTCGGGAGAGTTTGTGATATTCCCCTCGAAATATGATGACTTTTGGCCGAAACGACAGAAGTGTTGGAAGAACTTGTTATACTCCCCCTCGAGAATCATGTCATTGTGACATATACTTTTTTGGAATGAGTAGTTTTCCGAAATATTTTGTGATCTTTTATTTTGACTGTCAATGGGCTATTTTTTGTTAATTTTTCATATAAATCACCCTTTAAATTGTAACCTAGGCTTGAAACTAGATTTAAAAGTCGTAACTTAGCCTCTCTAGACGTAAGTTAGACTTTGCTAACCCTATCTTAGCCACTCTGGGCGTAAGATTGGTCGTACGAATCGTAGTTCAGTCGTCGGTTATATTTGCGGATAATTTATATCTCAAATTAACGCAGAGTTGTAAAAAATAACGCGAATAACAAATCCAAAAAATAAGATGTAAATATTCAGAATTCGAGGGTTAGATTTGTAATTTTTGATTACAACCCTAGATTTGAACCCTGATGCTGGAGAGAGTTTGTGATGCTCCCCCCGAAATGTTACGACTTCTGGCCGAAGCGGCAGAAGTGCCGGAGAGAGTTTGTGATACTCCCTCCTGAAAACATGCTCGTGAGGTAGTTTTCCAGATGTTTATCCTGAGTCGGCGATTGGGACCACTCCTGACTTTTCGGTAACTGTGAGGGGCATTTTGAAATTTTACCCTCCTGAGTCAGCGATTCTCAAAGGGAATCGACGACTCCTATTGTGAACTGTCGGATCTCTTAGAAGATCCTCGAAATATTTGGAGAATATTTGCAAATTTTCTAAATAAGGAAATATATCTGCCAAATTTTGCAAGTGTCCGGAATCGGTGACTCCCCTATGGAATCATCGACTCCGGCGTGATTTCAGAGATTTGGAGATCAATTTCCGATCTCTTCCCTTGCAATTTCTGGATTTTCTGGGGGGGGTTGCAATTTTTCCAGGGGCTATGAGCTCTTCTCACTTCTCACTTCACTTTCCCCAATTCCAATCGCCTAAAACCCTAGATCCTTCTGTCGCCGATTCCCCAGTTTATTTTCCTACGAATCGACGACTCCCGTAAATGGCCAGAACAAGTCCTAACATTCCCCGCCTTTCAGACGCCGAGACCGCCGCAATGATTAACGAGATGGCCGGGGAGAACCTCGTTGGGGTGCTGAACACCGTCGAGTCGCCGCTTCCGACTCCTCCCAGGGAAGTTGGATCGGCGACTCCGGTTCTTCCATCCGCAGACGAGAATATGAGTGCTTTGGTGCACGAGTTGCTCGGGCCTTTAACTGAGTCGTCGATTCCCTCCACGGAGTCGACGATTCTTGACAAGGTTCTTGAGATCGTGCCCGAGACTAACCTTCAACAGGGCGAGATTCCTGGGCCCACTACTGGATCGACGATTCCCTCTGTGGAGTCGCCGATTCCGAGGGGGTTTAAGAAAAAGGCCGTGTTCAGGAGAAGGGAAAAGCTTACTGCCGACCCGGAAGCGTCAACTATACGCTACGAGTCGTCGACTCATCAGACTGAATCGACGACTCCAGGGGTTGAGTCGGCAATTCCCCTTGAAACAATTACTGATTCGATTTTAAATAATGAACCTAATCCCGACTCGCTTGTCGTGAATTCTGAGGGTATCATCATCTCTGGGATGAACCCTAACAAGCGACCATCGGAGGATGATGGTTCGAAGAAGAAGAGGAAGAGGAGGCGAGTACACAGAAAGGGAAAAATACATGTTCCTGGCGAAGAGGAGTGGGCCCACAACCTTCATAATTTAAATTTTGAAGAGGAGTTGGTCGTGGACCGTGGTACTTCTGGCCCCGCTCCTAATGTGGGTCGTCGCTCTAGAGAGAGAACACCTCCACCACCACCGACTGAACTAGATAGAAATCGCGACGAATACGCCGAATTTCCGTGCTATGTCGGAACTACAAACCCAACAGGGTTTGCACATTATGAAACCTTTGTTAATGGTGCCACCATCTTGCGCCCGATCAGCCACTCAGGGGATGGCGAATTCGAGCAAGTGATGACTAGTGCGACGCTGACGCACCATGGAGCGATACATCCTCCTTCTGTCCTCAATGCGAGCGAGGCTCGTGATCTTTTGAGGGGGATGCGGATATCCGGACATTTGCGGTTTTGGATGTCTCAGTACCAGCCTGCGAATCTCCCACCGTCGGGATTCCAAGCTTTATCAAAGATGTACTTCAAGCATTTCTCGGAGCTTCCCATTCCAGAACTCATGAGCGAGATTTTGCTTGCTACTGAATTCTCGCTGTCGCAACTTCTAGCGGGATTCTTTGTTACACTCAGAGGATTCTCCAACATCTGTTGGAGTTTGAATATTACTCCTACTACACGCTTGTTTTTGAACTATTACAAGTTGTGCAAGGATGGAAAGGTTGGATCGGGTCGGGTTGGATTAACGCGAAGACATTTCAATCGCAACCTTGTTGATTACCTGCCTTCCAACCATAGGGTGTGGAAGAAAGAATTTATCTTTGTAACATCGGAGTTCCTTCCCAGGAGTCGGGAAGAATGGATAGACCCCAACTGTGCGCATCACTTGGTATGATGAATGATGACGTGATTGCCGCTGACAAGATTGCCAAAGATCTTACTGACAACGGCTTACCACGTGGGGTTCCTTTTATCCTCTTCCAACGAGAGGATTTCATTTTTGATGATGTGGAGGAAGCTCAGAAAACTCCGACTGCGAAAGAGATAGAGAGTGGAAAGAAGCGTACGTTTCTACATTTTGACGTTGTACCTCTTTATATGGCTAAGAGATTTTGAAAGGCCAAATTGATTAGACTCGAGAAGGCTAAAGCTTCAAAGCCGAAGAATACTTTTGAGAAGGGCTCAAGTTCTCGCTCCGTGCCTGAGAAGACTGGGTTTGAGCCCTACAACAGTGGTGTGAAGCTTCCGGATTTTATGGCCGATCCTCAAGTTAGGTCGGATGCAATGTCACTCTTGATGGGGAAGCCTGGGAGTTGGGTTCGGACTGAGCTCATTACCGTTTTGAATGCTGTAAGTAGCTTTTATTTTCCGAAAGAATTTTTTACCTATTCTTTTACTAATGCTTCTGTGCTTCTGATTTTTTTTTGTGTAGGCTTGCTACATGGCCCATGCGTGCTTTGGCATGGATACTATTCACGATACCCAGCAACTGCAAGAGCAATACAATCAACTTGACACTAAGTTTAAAGTGAGTGAAAAGCAATTGGCCAAGTTGAGACATGTCAAAGCCAAACTCGATAACTATCGAGACAATGTCGTTCCCAAAAATGAGAAGACCATTGAGTCCCAGAAGAAAGAAATCGAAGAATATGTTGCGAAGATTCTGGGACTCCAGAAAGAACTCAAAGATACTTATTGATAGTACGAGGTCCGACACGTAAACCATAGTACTAAAAGACGTATCCCAAGATATCCAATACGTAGAGGAGGGGGGAGTATTGGTGATACAGTATCCCGAACCCGGTCACAATTTATCAACAACTAAAAGTCCGGATAGCCTGAGATGAGTTGCGGTACCTATCTTAGGATTGGGGAGGTCCCAAGGATCGACTTCCCTGGAATCGACTTCTGAGAAAAGTCGAGTCCCAGGAAAGTCGGATCCCGAGAAAGTCGATCTCTGGAAAGTCGACCTAGGGACCCGATCTGATCAGTTAGGCGGTTACTGCCCAAATGACCAGATTACCCCCATAAGAATCCCTATAAATAGGAGGCACCCCTCACTCATTGAAGGCAAATCATTTGGAGTAGAGAAGTCCTAGCGAAGAAGAGCTTTGCGCACTTGAGTTCCCAGCCTGGCGCTTGTTGAAGCATCTTGGAGTACTGATCGGGTTTCACCCTCATCAGTTGGCGCCGTATGTGATTCAAAGATACTCACGACAAAAGCTCCTCGACTTTTGCGAAAAAAGGGTTCGACTTTTTTCCGAGTCGCCAGTCAGGGAATCTTGCGAGAAAATCATCTCGACAAAGGATCAACTTTTCAGGAAAAAAGATCGACTTTTTCTCTTTCCAGAAGAAAAGTCAATTCCTCAAGGAGCTACGCTTTCAGGCTACGTCTTTTGAGGAAGTCTCCAAGTGCACAAGAATCGACTTTTTTCTTACCAAAAAGTCGAACTCTCCAGGATGGTAGCAACAAGAAGTACTTCTCAAGGAGGGGCCAACTCTCAGGAAGTACCAGAACAGCAGCCTGGCAACTCGAAAACTAAGAGACCAGTGGGTCGGCCACCTAAGGCTAATAAAAACAAAAGCACGCATAATGAAGTTGAGGCTGAACCTGAGTCAACCCCCCAAGCGTCAGCAGGTGGGAAGAACCTAAATATCACACTACAGGCAATAGTTGAGGTCATACGACTCCTTACTGAAAGGGAGCAACCTTAAAAAGAGCAGCCTCAAAAGGAGCAATCTCGAGAAAAACAACCCTCAAAGGAGCAATTTCAAGAAGTACATCCTGAACAGACAAAACCTGCGGATAACCAAGAAACAAGGGCTTCAGCATCAGAAACCCCTAGTGGGTTTGTACAAATGCCTATAGAGGAGTTGGAGAAAATGAAAAAAATCATAGCTAAAATGGGTGAAAGACTGAAAACGATTGAAAAATCCAAAGTGTCAATGTTTCAGTCGAAAATGCAAACATCAAAGCAGGTCAAAACGCAGCGTGAAGTGTCAAGCCATAAAGCGGCATACTCTAGCACGTTGCCACCTCTCGGAAATAAAAAACCAGGGGAGCAAAAATCTCAAGTACCACCTAAAAAACCAGCGTATGAAGAAAGCACGGGAGATACAGAGGGGGAAGGATGTGAACTCCCAAACTGGTTAGAAGGCATGGAGGCTCTGCACAAGTCACTAATGACAAAACCAGCACCTCCAAAGTTCAGGCTGCCTAGGCTACAACTCTACGATGGGAAGATAGACCCAGTAGACCACATAAATATGTTCAGAGGAGAGATGCAATGGGTCACAACAAGGGATGACATCCTATGTAGGGCATTCCCAGGAACACTGAAAGGGCCTACATACAGGTGGTTCGTCGAGTTGCAACCAGGAAGCATAACAAGTTTTGCAGACCTGAAGAAAAAATTATTGCCGAACATTGTGGAAACACAAGAGTCAGAAAGGGCACCGAGTCATTATTCGCGATTAACCAAAACGGAGACACGCTTCGGAATTACACAACTAAATTCACAGAAGCCATGCAAAAAACTCTGATCTAAACACCACAATTGCAATTTGTGCATACTCCAAGGGGCTGGACATGAACACACCATTGGCAATAAAGCTAAATGTAAGTAATGTAAAATGCATGGAAGACCAGCTGACAAAGGCCCAGAAATATATAAATTCTGAGGAGTATGAAAAAGAAAAGAAAAAAGAAAGAGGTGTCATAAGCAACAAAAAGGCATATTAAGCACCAAAGCAAAAATTTTAAAAATTCGAGAAAGGAGAACCATCCTAGAGACCAAAACACGATGGAAAGGTCTACCAGACATCTGAGGAGTTCGGAAAATCAAAATACCCAAGATTCAAAGACTTGGGATTCACAGTTTTCAGCACTCCAAAAGAGGAAATCTACAACAAAGAGAAAGGAAGAATAAGGTTTCCTCAACCAGCAGAATTAAACCCTGCAACGAAAGAGGCCCGGACAAGGAGGAACAGGTACTGCAAGTTCCACAAGGACTACGAGCATAACACAGAAAACTGCAGGGAACTGAGTACTTTCCTAGATACTCAGGTAAAGGAAGGAAAGCTAAAGCAATATATAAATACAGTTGAAAGGGGGCGACAAGGTTGCAAGGACTCAAATAACAAGGGTAAGAGACAGTGCTCAAGGAGTCCTGATTCAGACACTGACCACAAGAGAAGAGTTATAAATCTAATCTTCGGCGGAGGATCGGTAGGAGAAAGCAGAAGTTACTCGCGAAAGGTAATGCAGACCACGAAAGTACCAAAATCTAAGAAAAGGTCATACCCAAGCGAGGGAATAAACTTCTCTGAGGAAGATCTGGACAATGTGGTCAACCCGCATGAAGATCCACTGGTAATACAGGTGGACATCGGGGATGATTTAAGTCTGAGTAAAGTCATGGTAGACAATGGCAGCTCGGTAGACATACTATTCTTAGCTGCATTCGAGAAAATGGGCTACAAAGTGGAACAGTTAACCCCGGCCAAGGAAGCCATATACGGGTTCACAAACACAAAGGCCCCAGTAGTAGGAGCCATCGATTTGCAGATATCCTTAAGGAAGAGAAACGGAAGAGTCTCACGCACGGCACATTTCATCGTGGTCAACATTGATTCTCCGTTCAATGGGATCCTGGGAAGGCCTAGCATTCACGGTTTCAAAGTAATACAGTCATCATATCACCAATGCTTCAGGTATCCAGGAAAGGATGGCAAAATGGCGACAGTTTTCGGAGCACAGAAAGATTCCAGAAACTCTTACAGGAAGGAAACTAAAATGGCCAAACCAGTAACCCTGTACATCCAAGAAAGAGAGGAAGAAGACGACACAACCTCAACTAATCAAGTTGAGGAGGTCAAACTCTCAAAAGGAGGGATCTCAATAGGTACATCTATATCCTCCGAATTAAAAAATTCGTTACTATATTTATTGGAGACTCAGGTGATACGTTTGTATAGGAGGGGGAAGCACCCTCACAGGTACAACGCACCATAACATGCCATAAGCTCAACATAGACAACAGCTTTACTCCTATCCGGTAAAAGCAAAGGATACTCGCAGCCGAAAGAAAGGAAGCAGCACAGGCTGAAATCGAGAAGTTAATCAAGGATGGGCACATTCGTGAAGTAAAGTACCCAAAATGGCTAGCTAACCCAGTCATGGTTAAGAAATCCAACGGGAAGTGGAGGATGTGCGTAGATTTCACAGACCTCAACAAAGCATGCCCAAAGGACAGCTACCCACTCCCATCCATCGACAGATTAGTAGATGCGGCCTCAGGAAATGAATTGTTATCTATGATGGTTGCACATTCAGGGTACAATCAAATTCTAATGAAAGAAGAGGATGAAGAGGCCACATCATTTATCACAGATTGGGGAACATACTGGTATAAAGTCAAGCCCTTCGGACTACGAAACGCAGGAGCAACCTTTCAAAGGCTAATAGACAAGGTTTTCAAAGAGCAAGAAGGAAGAAATGTTCTGGCGTACGTAGATGACATTCTGGTAAAATCCAAAAAAGCAGATGAACACCCAAATGATCTGAAAGAAATTCTGGAAACTCTACAGAACTATTGGATGAGGTTAAATCCCACCAAATTCAGCTTTGGAGTACAAGAAGGAAAGTTTCTTGGATTCTATGTAGGGCAGAGGGAGATAAAACCAAACTCAGATAAAATATCAGCAATATTAGAAACAGCACCACCTTGAACAATAAAGGAAGTGCAGAAGCTAAATGGAAAGATCAACGCCTTAAGTCGATTCATTTCCAAAACAGCAGACAAATGCAAACCCTTTTTCCAATTATTAAAAACTAGTCAAAAAAGGGACAATAACATGGACTCCAGAGTGCGAACAGGCATTTCAACAGCTCAAGGCACACTTAGCTTCACTACCACACCTAACTTCACCAAGAGTAGGGGAGGAATTATATGTCTACGTAGCAGCTTCAGAGGAAGCTATTAGTGCAGTTTTAATATGTCAAAGAGACAACGAACAGATCCCAATATATTATCACTCCAAAAGGCTACAAGGGGCAGAAACACGATACCCTCCAGTGGAAAAAATAGTCCTAGCAGTAATACATGCAGCACGATGCCTCAAGTGTCGGGCGTCAGAAGGTTTAGCAGCAAGCGCATAAACCTTCGAACCAATCTCATTTTGTCCCACACGTTCAGGGACACCACCAAGATTATGCAAATAAAAAACTGCAAAAAGAGAAGTTAATAAAGTAGAAAACACACATACGAATATTAACTCTAAAAAAGAAAACCTTTGCGATCAAAAATGTCATCTATCGCGTGACCAACGGGCACCACGATTTCATGAAGGTGGGCCAACCTCTGTACAGAATTTCCTTCGTCCAAGGTTAAAACAGGACGGGGAGTAGGCCTATGCTCTCTATTGAATGCAGGAAGAAGTCTGCTACCAGGACATAGCCTGCAATCCACAAAAATAAACTCGCTCTTGTTCCGCCTCATCAGAGGATCCTTCAACAGGTGAAGAAGTGGAAGAATAGCCGAGCAGTCGGAACTATGCCAGCATCCCTAAGGACATTTATAAAGCCCCTGATATAGAAGAAAAAGGCGGCACCCATTTGATAGATGCACAACCCAGAATACAAAAGAATTTCACTAACCAAGAAAGGGATCGGAAGGATTGGAAAGTTCGTGAAATAGACTCTGTGAAGTGCCAGCATAAAATAAGGGGGCACGTCACCCGTAGTCTCAGTGGGGAAAGCCCATAACACCCTTTCTCTAAGCTCCAGACCTTGCAAAATCCTCCGGGCAGCATCGAGGGAAAGAGTATTGGAACAGCTACCCGAATTGGAGGGCAAAGGATAGCCCGGAATATCGGCTAGCTAGAGAAACAGAACAAAAAGAACTATACCCAGTCCCATACTCACCCCGGTCAAGGATGGGGACAATGTAGAAACCGTTTCGGATTAGAACGAACCACTGACGCCAAGAACCATCGATCTCGCGATAGAAAGATGGAGCGGTACTCTCTTCGAGAGGTGATGGGAAAGGGTACTTCTCCTCGGTTTCAGGAGGATAACCTACAGGAGAGACCTCTAAGATTTGAATGTTGTCGAGACAGACTTCGGGAGGAATTCGAGAAGACTCATCCAAAGCAAGGGGAGGAACTTCCACGATAGGGACATCCTCCGGAACGGATGCCAAAACAATGGCAGAAGGAGGAGTCCCTCTGATATCTACGTCCCGTTCGGGAGAGGAAGAGCTAGAAGAGTAGGATCTCGAACTCCCAGAAGAGGACGAGGAAGATCCTGAGCTAGAGGAGCCTAGAGAAGGAAGCAATAGGAGGGCCTACAATCAAAGAAAAATCCAAAGTAAGTTGCAGAACAAAAACTTACTACTTGGAACAGACTTTCGCTTACGGCGAGTAGTAGAAACTTTTCGCTTACTTCTAGCAGCCTGGAGAGGAGGTCGCTCAGCATCTGATTCGGCCCCTTGCTTAGCCCCAGTCTCAGGAACACTGGGTTCAGTCTCGGGAATGGCATGCTCTGCAGCATGTTCTTTCTCTCGGGGAATTTTTTCTTATACAGTCTTATCAGTATACATGATTACAACCTACACAAAACACAAAAACACTTTGGTTAATTTAGCTGTTTTTGTAAAGAGGTTACAAAAAAGTCGATTGCTGGGAAAAGTCGATCCAGACTTCAGGAAGTCGCACTATAATTCAAGGAGAGGCAAACTTCGGAAAACTAACTTCAAAAAATTAGAGTACCAGGAAGTCGATCCCCGTAATAGCACTACTTTAAAAAGTCGATGACAAGAAGTCGGACTCCATAAAGTCGAATCACAAGGAAGACAACTTCAAGAGACCCAACTTGCATTAGAGTCTCATGAAGTCGATCCCAGTAGGTCCGACTTTGAAAAGTCGATGACAAGAAGTCGGACTTCAGGACGTCGGACCGCAATCCAAGGGAAAACCACTTCAGGAAAACATCTTCAAGAGTTGAATCCTAGGAAGTCGATCCCAGACATATAGGGCCCAACTTTGAAAAGTCGATAACAAAAAGTCAAACTTTGCAAAGTCGAAACACAGTCCAAAGGGGAAACAACTTCAAGGAAGACCGACTCTAAGAAAAGTCGGACCTCAAGGAAGTCGATCCCAGTGCCACTTCAGCAGAACCCGACCATGGAAGTCGGACCCCGAGAAGTCGCACCTCCAAGGCTGAAGTCGAAGCCTTACGCGCTGGAAGTCGAAGCGGAAAGAACTGGAAAGTCGAGGCGGAGAAAAGTCGATGACTCGGAGCAGAGGAAGCAGGTGAGAAGTTAAAGACCCCCCCTCCACTATTTATAGGGGAAGTCGAAGACGAACCGTCGCGGGCACTGTTCACCCCATGGGCCGAAAAGCCCATGGGCCTGGCAGGCCCAAAACGCCCAAGTCCGATAAAATCGAAAATCCGGCTAGAGGACATCGACATTTCAGAACATTCGCATCGACATTTAATGTTTGGGCATCGACATCTCCAAAAAGAAAAAGGGTAGGACCGACATCCCATCAGGATTCGGATCGATATCCTCAGAAGAGGGTAGACATCGACATTTGTCTTGGGATCGACATCCCCCAAAAAAGAAGGGTAGGATCGACATTCCATCAGTATTTAGATCGATATCCTCAGAAGAGGATAGACGTCGACATCTGTATTTGGGCATCGACATCCTTCACAAGAGAAGGACAGGATCGACATCCCATAAGTACTCAGATCGACATCCTCAGAGGAGGATAGACGTCGACATTAGAGCACCATCCACAATTGACATCGATATCCTCAGAAAAGGGTGAGATCGACTTTTATACGACATCGACATCTTCAGGGAGAGATGAGATCGACTTTTAGTATAATCATCGACATCCTCTGAAAAGGAAAGAGTCAACCATCGCACAACATCGACATCCTCAGAAAAAGGTGAGATCGACTTTTATAAGATATCGACATCCTTAGAGAAGGATGGGATCGACTTTCTGTATAAACTTCGACATCTTCAGAAAGGGATAGGATCGATCAACAGACAACATCGACTTTAAGGAATCGACATCCTAGAAAAAAGTTGATTTTTATGAATGAAATCCTTAGAAAAAGGACGAAGTATACACGCAAACTACACCGACGTGCTTCAAAGCAAAGGTGTAAAACAAATGCAAAGAAGGGAAAATATCTTTATTCAGAATTACAAGTAAAAGAATGAAAATATTACAAGTCCCTAGGAAATTAATACGACGACGCAGGCGACGAGGGACCTGATTGGGGGAAGAACCACCACGTCGAGGACGCTTCCGGTGCCGACCACGAGAAGGGGCGGCAGGGGAAGCCACAATCGGTAGGTCACCAATAGACCATTCTTCGAAGATTGATTCCCTAGCTGCAACAGCAACACTCTGCCGCTCAACAACACAGCAGGAAGATCCAAGGCCGGAGACCGAGGATCCAAAATATTGAGAATTCGATCCAGCTCCTCAATCTCTCCCTAAATAAAATCAGCGAAGAGACTCATAAGAAGAGCCATGGATGAAGGGAAAGGATGACTTAAAGGGTCTATTTATAGACCCCGGCCCGGGTCCACACAAAAGGACAAAAGTGGAGTAAAACTGCCCAGGAGGACGACCTTTCCAAGATCAGCAAGGCAACTCGACTTTTTTGGCCAACACCAGGAAACGACTTTTTCAAAAAAGTCAGCACAAGGACCCAAGGGATCGACTTTTCTGTAAAAGTCGAAGGACAACATTCAGATCGACTTTTCCACAAAAGTCGATTAACATTACAGGGGATCGACTTTTTCTCCCCACTCACCAACACAGGGGGAGTGTAGAAAAAAGAACCCTGACATTTTGAAATTCACCAAGGCAGAGTGTAGGAAAAATACTCCTGAAATATCGTGGAAGTTCACCAAGGTAGGGGGTGTAGGAAAAATACTCCTGAGATCTTGAAATTCACCAAGGCAGGGAGGTGTAGGAAAAATACTCCCGAAATATTGTGGAAGTTCACCAAGGCAGGAGATGTAGGAAAAATACCTCGGAAATCCGCATAACAACAGAAAGGACCCGAAAGAGGCAAAAGCCTTACAATCACACCACCAAGGAAGAATAACATCGATGACGGTACGGCAACAGAATGAACTGTGCCACTCTAAGATATTTGAACTCCTACAATTACTGGACGCAGTAACAAAGTAGGACGCCAAATTAACTCTACCTACGGAAGAACGTAGGTGGAGAAAGTCTTAGTGGTAACAGGGTCAGGACGCGTACCCCATCCGAAAACACTCACTACTTCTACAAAAGAACATAGACAGATGAGTGAGGGTCCAAAAACAAACCCCGCCCACGGAAGAACGTGGGTAGACGGGGAACACGACACACACCCACCTACAAAAAAAATGTAGGCTAAAAGGACAAGTGTTCAAAAGCAAACCCCACCCACGGAAGAACGCGGGTAGACGGGGAACACGACACACGCTCACCTACAAAAGAACGTAGGCTAAAAGGGAAGTGTTCAAGAGAAGATCTCACCTACGGAAGAACGTAGGTAGATGAGAGACACACCGGCAAAGCATTGTCCTCATCTACAAAGAACGTAGACAGAGGGGTATGTGCTCAAAAGTAAACCTC
Organism: Zostera marina; assembly: GCA_001185155.1. Lineage (NCBI taxonomy): Eukaryota > Viridiplantae > Streptophyta > Magnoliopsida > Alismatales > Zosteraceae > Zostera > Zostera marina. Next base: position 163,982 of record LFYR01001099.1, on the reverse strand, counting down.
ACCTACAGCAAAACGTAGGTAGTCGGGGGACACACCAGCAAGGCACTGACCCCATCTACAGAAAAACGTAGACAGAGGGGTATGTGTTCAAGAATGAACCTCATCTACGGAAGAGCATAGGTAGACGAGGAACAAGTCTACAAATAACAACCCCAGCCACGGAAGTAACGGGCAGAAGGAGGGGGCAAGAGTTCAGAAGAGAACTTCACCTGTAAAATAAAATACGTAGAAGGGACAACACTCAACCCTAGCCGCGGAAGCAGCGGGCAGAAGGAGGGGGCAAGAGTTCAAAAGAGAACTTCACCTATAAAACAAAATAGGTAGAAGGGACAACACTCAACTCCAGCCACAGAAAAGGGGAGAGGTACTCGAACACTGCTCAGAGACAGCTTAGCAAGGCATCAAGGTGGGCAAGCAGGGTTCCGCTCGGAAATCGAGCTAGGCAAGCTGCGCAAGGAGAATGCTTCGACTGGGACAAACCGGACAATAGTTAGCAAAAGTATGTGACAACCTCCATGGAAGAATAGGTATAACCTCACGGTCGTAGAAGGGGGGGAGAACTGGTGAGAGAGGATCTCGTATTCCAGGACATCACCAATAATCCACACCTCAGCACACAAAGAGGGGGGAATACTGATAGTACGAGGTCCGACACGTAGACCATAGTATTAAAAGACGTATCCCAAGATATCCAATACGCAGAGGAGGAGGGAGTACTGGTGATACAGTATCCCGAACTCAGTCATAACTTACCAGGAACTAGAAGTCCGAATAGCCTGATATGAGTTGAGGTACCTATTCTAGGATTGGGGAGGTCCCAAGTCAACTCCTAGGAAGATCGACTTTCCCAAGGATTGACTTCCCTGGGATCGACTTCTGAGAAAAGTCGAGTCCCAGGAAAGTCGGATCCCGAAAAAGTCGATCTCTGGAAAGTTAACCTCGGGACCCGATCTGATCAGTTAGGCGGTTACCGCCCAAATGACCAGATTACCCCCATAAGAATCCCTATAAATAGGAGGCACCCCCCACTCATTGAAGGCAAGTCATTTGGAGTAGAGAAGTCTTAGCGAAGCAGAGCTCTGCGCACTTATGTTCCGGTCCGATTTCCCGCGAAGTTCCCCGCCTGGTGCTTGCTGAAGCATCTTGGAGTACTGATCGGGTTTCACCCTTATCACTTATGTTGCCTCGAATAAGTAGATTGAAGATTTACGGAGTCAGCTCGAGGCTGAAATTGGGAATGTGGTCTCGTCTGAGGCCACTAATGATAACTTAAGGAACAATTTATCCCAACTTGAGAAGAAGTTTGCGGATTTGACTAGCCAATTCTCTCGCTCTAAAGAGGAGTTGGGAAATATGAAGAAAGAGAACTCTGCGCTTTCGAAGGAGAACTCCGTACTTTTGGAGAAGGCCAAGGACTTGGAGTTGGACAAAAAATATCAATTCGATCAACTCCAAGAGCTTAACTTTTTTGGTCACTCTATGTTCCCTGCTTTGCCCGAAGACTTTGTTTCTGACATCATGACATGGGTAGAAGGGCATCCTGAAGAGCAAGAGAAGAACAAAGACTATTGACAAGCTGAAGAACGACGTTGAAGAAAACTAGATTTATATTCCTAAGCTTGTAATCTTTTTGATAATATGTTTTGTAATTTTCGGAACTTATTTAATGAATTATTTTGCTTTCTTTGGTTAATTGTTTGTGTAATTTATTTTTGAATTTAACTAAGGCTCGAAACTAGATTCACAAGTCGTAATTTAGCCGTTTTGGACGTAAATTAGACTCTGCTAACTCTATCGTAGCCACTCTGGGCGTAAGCTTGGTCGTACGAATCGTAGCTTAGCCTACGGTTAAACTCTCAAATAAATTAAACTTTCCAATTAACCAAAACTCGCAAAGCTAATTGACATAATAAGTTGGTATACAAAAAATATCGGGAAATTAATTACAAGTGGCTTAAGTACTTAGAACCTTTTAGAACCTGGGACTCTAGACTTATACCCTAATGCGTAGTTCAACTCCGGCCGTAGCGACGGAGTAACTTTTAACCCTCATCGAGGCCGTAGTGACAAAGTGAGGTTGGATCGTTAAGGCCATAGGGACAAAACGATTTTTAATCTATTAATGTCGTAGCGACAAAATAGATTTCTAAAGTACTTGGAACTTTAATTACAAGTGTTGTAAGTACTTAGCACCTTTTGGATTAGGTTCGCATGTACTCATCAGCTACTTAAGACTCTAGACTTATACCCTAATGCGCAGTTCAACTTCGGCCGCAGCGACGGAGTAACTTTTAACCCTCATCAAGGCCGTAGCGACAAAATAAGGTTGGATCGTTAAGGCCATAGCGACAAAACAATTCTTAATCTATTAAGACCATAGTGACAAAATAGACTTCTAAAATATGGTATTAGTTAGAGCCGTAAGTAGGTGATTGGAAGAAGTGTCAATTTTATTGACTTTTTGAAAAGAATGTTACAAAAAAAATCTAACTATTCTATTTTGTAATTTGTGCTAGCATACATACTAAAAGGACCTAAGAAATAGAAAGACGAATACTAAGCGTAGTATTGATGCATGTTATCCGTGTGCCAAGTGTTTGGAACCATTGTTCCATCCTGTCGCCGTAGGCGATAGGTTCCTGGCCTTATTTCCTCTTCGACGATGTAGGGACCCTCGAAGTTGGATGACAACTTATTTCTTGGTCTATTCCTTTCAGTTATGCTAGCCTTCCGCGTGACGAGAGTTACTGACAGAAATACCTTTTTGCGTACTTGGCGATTGTGGTATCTCGATATGCTTGCCTTGTACGATTCATTCCGCAGGTCCGCCTCGTCACGGGTTTCATCCCTCAACTCTAGCTCTGTTGCTAGATTTTGGTCTTTAGTTTGTTCGTCGTACTTCGAGACTCTGTATGTCGATATACTCATCTCGATTGGTACGACGACCTCCACTCCATAAGTCATAGCGAAAGGGGTGTTGCCCGTGGGGTTTTTACTTGTTGTGCGATATGCCATAGGATTTCGCACAACTTGTCTGCCCAGGCCCCTTTTGCCAATTCGATTTTCTTTTTCAATCCTTGTACGATGACCTTATTCGTTACTTCCACTTGTCCGTTTGCCTGAGGTCGGTAAACGGAGGCAAAGTGGAGTTTTATGCCCAGGTTCTCGCACATTCTTGAAAATTTCCCCTGTAAATTGAGTGTCATTATCCGTGATAATGTGTTGGGGAACTCCGAATCGACAGGCTATGAAGTGGTTGACGAATTTGACTGCCGCATCTTGAGTGATCTTCGCTACATCCTAAGTCTGGACCCACTTTGTAAAGTAATCTACTACTACAAAGATGAATCGAGCCTGAGATGTCGAGGGTGGGAATGGTTCTAAGATGTTCAGTCCCCACCTTGCAAGCGGGATCGAGCTCAAAATCGAAGTCATGTCCGCGGATGGTTTCTGTTGCATTGGACTATGAAACTGACATGCTCGGCACTTGCGGACGTAAGTGCGAGCTTCCAACCTTAGGGTGGGCCAATAGTACCCCAGCCGTATGATTTTGAAGGCTAGTGCTCTTCCTCCTTCATAGAGTCTGCACGAACCTTCGTGTACTTCCTGGATAACCTTATTCGTGTCTGGTTTGGCCAAACAGCGGGCTGTCGAAGGACTTTTGGTAAAGTACACCTCCGACGTCGCAAAATTTGGCTGCCTTGTGTTTCAACTTTTTGGCCTCCCCTTTATTGTCAGGAAGTACTCCATTCTGAATGAATGCCAATATTGGTTGTCTCCAATCCTCTCGGGGGTCAGAAGTGACATTCAATACTTGGCATGAGGGCTGGAGTATTGAGTCCACCAGAATTTCACGCTGCCCTCCCTCCAAGGCCGATGCTAGACGTGCTAGGGCATCGGCGGGTGTATTTTGTGTTCGAGGGATCTGCTCGATTCTAAACTTAGCAAACTGCTTGGTGAGTGTGCCACCATTGCCTCCACATATTTAGTAATTTGTGGTTCCTTACAGGCGAACTCACCAGTGGTTTGCCGAGCTACGAGCTGAGAGTCAGTGCGAAGCGTGACATTCTCAGCGCCGAGAGTTCGTAACATCTTTAGGCCATGTATGGATGCTTCGTATTCCGCGACATTGTTAGATGCCGGGAAATGAAGCCGTACCGAGTGTTCGTAGTTTTTTCCATCTGAACTATGGGTTTTTACTCCGATACCCGAGCCTGTGCTGCAACTCAAACCGTCTACTTGCACAATCCAAGGTTGGGTTAGGTTTGATGGTGTGAGTTTGACGATAAAGTCCACTACAGCTTGCCCCTTGATGGCAGTGGATGGTCTGAAATCCAAGTCGAACTCACTGAACTCGATTGCCCACTTAGTTAACCTTCCCGAGACACATGGTTTTTGAAGTAGACGGCTTAAGGGACACGATGTAAGTACTACAATCGTATGCGCCAAGAAGTAAGCTCGAAAACGACGACAAGAGTGGATCACAACATATACGATTTTCTCAATTGGAGAGTACCGTATTTCTACGCCTTGCAGTAACCTCGAGTGGTAGTAGATAGGGACTTGATCCTTGTCCCTTTGCGCGATAAGGACTGCATTTACGGCTTCTTCTGAAGCCGCTATGTATAAGTACAGGTCTTCCCCATTCTTGGGTGATGTCAACATTGGAAGCGAGGACATATATGCTTTTAACTTGGTAAATGCGTCCTCGCATTCCGGTGTCCAAGTGATACTACCCTTGACCGCAGTTTTTAGTAGCTGGAAAAACGGTGGTGAGACATGCCTGATTACGGCAGTCACTCCCAGCAACGCCTTTCAACAAGGACTAGGGTTCCGTCGCTTTACGCCGGACCCCCGGAAGGCTCCCACGGTGCGGAACAAGTTCATCGTCCAAATCGCCGAGTTAACCCGTAAATCGCGATTGGACTACCAAGTCGTCGACTTTAGGGATAAGTCGACGAGTTAAGGCCCAGATCGGCAGTATGGTAGACTGCACATCTCGCCCCTGGAAACTCGACGAGTTTGCCCTAAATAGACGATTTCCATACCTGAATCGCTGATTTAGGACCGTTACTCGCCGCCAGCCAACGCCATAAATGCTCCCATATATGGCAATAGGCGCGATGTCCGACTTTGATCGCGCCCTCCGAGACCCTATAAAAAGGGTCCCAAGGGGACACTCAAGGGCACAACACAAGTTCCTCTCTCACCAGAGCATCACTAAGAGACTCGTCGATTCTCACTAGAATCGCCTAGTCTCTACTTGAAGGTATTTGACGTAGAGCGCGCGTCGTGGACTCCATAGCCTCCGGCATCACCTCGCACCACCGCGAGCCCCTGGTAGCAGATTCAGTGCTTCATCAGCTGGCGCCGTCTGTGGGAATACCGAACCACCAGTATCCCGTCGTAATCGTGATTTTTTTTGCAAAGTCCGGCTTGAGCTCTCTCGGAGGGTTCGCCGACTTTGTCAACTAAGTCGCCGACTTAGATCGACAGTAGCCGATTCTCGCCTCAAGTTCGATTTATTCTTAAATCGCCGACTTAGCTATGAGAATCGCCCGATCCGGAATATCGTCTGCTAAGCTAAAAGTGTTGTCCACGCCGATTTAGGTTTTTCTTTGTTTCTTGAACAAGCTCGGTTAAGTCATCCTTTGCTTTGGAACTTACGTCTTCGCATAAGTTGGATTTTTCCCAAGCAAAAATCACCTATTTAGGGGCAAACTCGCCTACTTTCAATGAATGTCGCCGATTCCCACTTGAATCGACGATTCCCACACTGAGTAGGCGATTCCTACACTTGAATCGTCCATTCGATCATCATCTTTATTCATCGCTTTGGCTGAATAAGACCACTCATAGCCCAGCTCTTTGACCGAAACGAAAATTCATCGCCACGGTTGGATTCGCCTCGTCGTTTCGGTAAAAAAAAAAGTATGAGGCTTTTCGCCTTTTTTCACTTCCAGTGATTCCGTCGGCTCACCTTCGGAATTCCCAAATCCGATTTTGGGGTTCTGAGACCATATATTACGTGAAAAAAGTTTTCTCTACGAGTACCAAAGAGCAGAATTTTTCAAGAGTGTCAGAAATCTTTTCTGGGATAGGTCTAAATAGACATCCCAAAAACCACCTCCGGCGGCACGATTTTCTGACGAAAAATTGCAAAAAATTTGCGACATTTTTTGCTAATTTTAAACTTTGGGGACTGGTAGTACTCCTCAAGGGGGTCACAAAACTGCAAAGAAATATCATACAAAATTTGTTTCTGTTTTTGTGACACCCGGGAGGGCAGGTACCTACCTATAGCTTCTGACACTTTGGAAGAACTTCTACTCGTTGTCCGTTGCTTCAGCCCGATAGAAGCAACCATCCCGGCCATTTATGGATCTTGTTGCTAAGGGTCAGAAGAAAGCTCTTGCCACTACTACTACGGTAAGAGCTTCTAGCAGAAGGGTTGGTTCTCGTACTGTACCAACCTCTAATGCACCATCGTCTACACATGAGGTGTCCTCACCACTCCCACTAAATGGAGGTGTGAACCAAACTCCGACAACACAGGAGAGGCTTGCGCACATGCATGCTCTCATGTTGAAGTTGGACAAAAGGATAACCAACCTAGCGGCTTCAAGAAGCCAGACCACCATACGATGTACGACAAGCAAGTCTAACCCACCTTTGAGGAAGACAAACTTAAGTACACATCGTCGGTCCGAATCAAGGATATCTAAGGAGCTTCGAGAGCTCAAAGGAAAGAGTCCTGCAATCTCAGGACGACCCAAATCTAACTTGCATCACTCTCCTATGGGAGACAACCACGGTAGAACAAAGAGACACAAGCATCTCGGTTCTCACCACAGGTCCGTAATACATCACTCGGGTGTACCTTCGAGTTCCACGACTCGTGCGGATTACGATGCCACACTCATGAATAGGGTAATCAAAGAAATGCTTCGTAAAGACAAGCATGATCTAAGGGACCCACATGATTTTCTCAATATAGGAAGGGCACCCTTTCATAGAAACCTCCTGAGAAAACCTTTTCTGCAATCTTGGCGGTGTCCGAAGATAGACTCGTACGATGGAACGACAGATCCAGAGGATCATGTTAACCTCTACCTGAATATCTTGGAGTCGCAAATTACCGATAATGGGTTGTTGTGTCGGGCCTTCCCTGGAACTCTGAAAGGCCACACATATCGATGGTTTTCCGGTCTGCCAGCTGGCTCAGTCTCCAGCTTCGCGGACCTTTCTTCCAAGTTCATCTCCCAACATGTGGGGATGATCAGAATAAAATACAGTGCCAACGCACTACTGGCACTACGACAGAACAAGCTGTCTCTGAGGGATTACACGATTAAGTTCACTTCGATGATGACAGAAGTAAACGACCTAATCCCAAGTCTGGCCATAGCAGGATACGTGAGAGGGTTGGTACCCTTTTCCCCTTTGGCTCAAAACCTTGATATCAACGCTCCTGCATCCCATTAACATATATTTATTCATTCTACGTTCTTGCACCTGCATTTCTGTACTCATATATATATACATTGCTCGTTTGAGTTGAATTAGCTATTTTCATAATTTCTGTTTTTTGTTAAAATTTCTTTTTTTTTATTTAGGGGCAACTTCAGCCGAGAACGAGAAAGTTTATAAAAAAAATTAATCTTCATAGTCCATAGTTAATGTGACATTTTTAAATAAAAATAAACGGAAGAGATTTAAATGAAATGAACAGACAATATTTAAATGACCTTTTCAACGGATAAGATTCAAATGAGACATAATATAAATAACATTTTTAAATAAAAATAAACGAAAAAGATTACAAACAAATGTTTTTTTTTCACCATTATCCCATGGAGCCGTTTTATTTTTATCTAATATATAAATTGCTTAGTTAAAAATGAGATGTCAAGACTCTAGATTAAGTGTGTAAATGGGTCGGGTCTAGACTGGTTGGCATGGACCCAGATCTATAAAGTTGGTTTGAGTCTGAACCGGGTCTAAGTCCAGAAGGAAAATGTCTTAATCTGGACCCAGCCAAGACTTATAAAAAAATTCAGGTCTGGATCGGATTCGGGTCCAAAATTATTTCCTATAATAATTATACAAAAATATTTAATAAAAAAATTAGTAAAATTCTAAAACAGTATAACATAAAATAAAAATTAAATAAAAAATATTATATAATACTCTAAGTCTTTAAATATTAAAAGTCAAAAGTCAACTAGTTTAAGATTAAAATTTATATAAGTGGGAACTTAAAACTTTAAAGATGATTTTATAAGTTAAGAAAATATAATAAGTATTTTTATAATTAAAATCTTAAACTATACTAAATTATTAAAATATATATTATAATTTCCGTACCCGGACCTGGTTAATCTAGACCCGGACCTCCAGATCCAAAACCTTTAATGAGACTAAAATTAGCCTCAGTACCGGATCCGGTCCACTTATAGAGTTACACCTAGAGATGCAAAAAAAGTTCGGTATTCGACGAACTGTTCAGTTCGGTTACTAAACGAACCAAATTTAAACTTTAAAATAAATTCGTTTAATAAAACGAAGTCAAATCTTGGTTGAGATTCGAGAAACGATTCGGTTTGGTTCGTTTAATATTTTTATTATATTATATTATTTTATATTTATATTACACACTTATGAAAATAAATTTCAATACTGGAAAATAAACTATGAGCTGATAAATTTCAATCATATTTTAGAAAGATGATAGCTGAAAAATAAATTTCAATGTATGATTTTCAAAAAGAAAATAAAATGGATTAAAGATTGGATTAACAAAAAAAAATATACTATTAATTAATTATGTTTTCTAAACATGTTTATTTTTTATTTGTGAATAATGAATAACTTAAAAACTAAAATTTATATTTAAATAATTAAATGTTAAACGAACTTAAAGTGTTCACTTTAAATTTTGAACGAAGGGAATATTTAAGCTTTTAACAACCCTAGTTACACCCTACTGTGGATATTAACTTTGGAATAAAAAAATATAATATCTGAATTCTGAAATATCTGTGTAAATTAAAGGTATGAATTTGACAATTTGCATCCCAAGGGCCAAGATGTTGAATGACTTTTGAAATTTGAATGGAGGGATTGTGGTTAATTTGCATGGATGTAAATTGATGAATTGTAAGTGTAATTAATGAAAGATGACAATTGAATGGTGGAGAATGAATGGTGATTGGGTTGACACTCAGATGGATGGATAGTACCTGACACCTGACACCTGACTCCTGAGTAGAGGAAGAGGTGGAAAATTTGCGCTGTGGGGTCAGTCATAATGTCATATTCTAAATACTCAAATGGTATGTTTTTTCTTTTACTTTTTTGTCAGTAGATTTAATAGATATATTAAATACAAAAAATATTTACATCTGTCATTTTTTCATCAAAAACATTTATAACACACCATTTATATTAGTATTAGCCTATTAGGGTAGGGGTAGGTGTGTGTCGGTTCAAACTCAAACCTGAACTTGAGTATTTTTTACCTGATTTTTTTGAGTAGGGTTCAGAACCAAACCCGACTCACCCGAAATTTTTTATAAAAAAATTATTAAAATATAAACAATTAATATAATTTTATATAAAACACTTTATAAAAAATTTAATATACATAATTATAAATTTTCCATCTTTTATAAACTTTAATTAGTTAATTTCATATCTTAAAATTTAAACCCTAATTTTATTTCTCCCTTCTCTTCCACTTTCATTTTCCATCTTCTCGCCGTCGCCGGACCTCTCTATCTTCACAGACCCTTTTCATTTTCACAAAACATTTTATTTGGTTTTTATAAAATTTAAAAATTATTTAAACAATAGGGTTTTTTATTTAAAATATTCAAACAATTTATTAAACTCGAATCCAAACCCGAACCCGACCAAACCCGAACCCGACCAAACCCGACATCTATGGAGTTTTGACTCAAATCCGAACCTGATTTAAAAACTCGGGTTTGGATCCAGATTTAGGGAAACCCGACCTGATATCCAATGATTTCATTTATTTATTTAAAATTAACTTAAATATGAGATAATTAAAGATAATTAAATTATTCGAAAGATTAATTTTAAACTAAAGTTGAAATTGTAAATATTTTACAAATGAATCGCATATTTAATATTTCAATGATTCCAAGTTCTTGGGGTTTTCAAGTTTGTCATCGGGAAATAACACAACCCCATTGAAATTTGAAATGAAAAAAAAAAAAAAAAAAATCTGAAATTATTGAATGAAAATCAGAACTGGTTTTGCTCTTTGATCTGCAGTGTTAACTTTTACTAACAGAAACCGCTCCATTTGTTAACCGCAGTCAACCAAGAACCAACCCACCTCTTTTCTTGTCGGTTCTGTCTGTCTGTCACGTACACACATGCCATACATGTCTCCTTCCTCCAATCGTCACTTCAGAAGGGAAAGTGCTAAACCTGCGGTTTCTTCACTATTTTGCAACTAACTGCTTTTCTCCACCGTCATTCATCTCCTTTCCGATCTTCTTCCTCCGTTCTTGCCCTGCTCACCAACTCCAACCAAAGGTAACACACAAATCCGGTCAACAATATTTCTTTGGGTTTTGCTTTTTTCTTCTTCTTTCGATTTCTCAATTTCTGATTTTGATTTTTAGGGTTGTTGTTATTTGGTGTTTGGTGTTTGGTGTTTTGGTGTTTGATGTTTTCCTATCCACTCTTGGATTCTACTTCAAATTTCGATTCTGACTTTTTGACCCACCGACCAACAACCACTCACCGATTACCCGCTCCTTTTTGAACCCTAGAACATCGCTCTGCGTGTCTTTCTGGATTCTAGACTCTAGTTGTGTGTTGTTTTCGTATTCAGAAACTTCATGGAGAACAGGGAAGCCGCAATGGCAATGGCAATGGCGGCTGGGGGTACTTCTTCGTCGTTCTATATGCACAGAGGAGGCTTCTTCAATGCATCCCCTTTTACTTCTACCATTCAAACTATGCCGATCATGCATCTTTCCTCGGATATTGCCGGAGGACTCGTTGCCACCAGTGGCCCTACAACATCGGCAATTCACGGGGACCCTCCTCCTTCTTCGCCAATTTCGCAACATGCAAGCTGTGCAACTGCTGCACAACAGAAGACTGGTCAACCTTTAAAGAAGAAGAGAGGGAGACCAAGAAAGTATGTCCAAGATGCCACAACTACTGCTGTGTCTTTGGGTTTGTCGTCTCCTATGTCTTCGCCATCTCAGAATCCTGATTCTTCCCAAACGCTAACTCTTAAGAGAGGTAGAGGAAGACCTCCTGGTTCGGGGAAGAAACAACAATTGGCGTTCTATGGTTAGTTAGTTAATTAGTCAGTTAGGATTATTCCATATCCATTTTTTTTAAACAGAAATTGCCTTTACATTCTATATGTTTCAATCATCTTCTCTATTTTTTTCTTCTTTCTTTTCCAATTTTGTTTCTTAGGGGAATGGATTTCGTCCTCGGCTGGAACTGGATTTACCCCCCATGTCGTAACGGTAGCGGTTGGCGAAGTATGTTCAACATAACTAACCAGCTCAATCAATGCATGAACTCAATTACTCAAATCATCCATCTCGTGTTACAGGACATTGCATCCAAAATATTATCGTTTTCGCAGCAGGGACCGAAAGTCATGTCTGTCTTCTCTGCATCTGGTGCAGTATCAACTGTGACTCTACACCATTCTTCAAATTCCGGCCCTGACTCTGTCACGTATGAGGTTTGAACCAAGTCCATGTTTTTTCCATCAAAGAATCAGAATAGTAAATAAACAGACATTCCATTTGTCATGTCTCTCTATGATTTTTTTTTATGATTTAACTTGGACCGTTTGGAATGTTTTTTACTTGTAATTGTAATCGCGTGCGAATCATAACCAGTAAACACATGCAAAAATATTTGTTGTTGGTCTTGGTTCGTTCAATAGAAATTGGGAGGGAGGCTTCGATCTTGGTCACCCACTCTAGTGACTCTACCTGATAATAGTGCTTGCTTTTTGCAGGGTCGTTTTGAAATACTTTACTTGTCAGGCACATACAACCTAAATGGCGAAGAGGGTTCACAAAGCAGAAGTAATGGTCTCAGTATTTGTCTTTCCAGTCCAAATGGTCGTGTTATCGGTGGTCGGGTGAGCGGAGTTGTTATTGCGGCTACACATGTTCAGGTTATCTATCCTTCATCGTTGTTTTTCTTCATTTCTTTTTGGAAATAAATAATATAGAAGATATGAAGCATTTGATAGTAACAGCAGTCATATGAGCAGATAGTGATTGGGAGTTTTTTGTATGGTGGTGCGAAAACGAAGAACAAGATTATCAGTAATGTTCCTGAACAGGATAAGGGAAATAATGTAGAAAAGGTCACAACAGATCCTTCCAGCATTGAAGAACGACAATCCATTCAGGTTATTAATCCGGTGGTCAGTGGATGGTCTGCATCGAAGCCACTGGACATGAGGAATTTTCCTACAGACATTGACCTGACTCGTGGGTGACGACACCAACCAACCAACCAACTACGTCGACGTTCACTTACCTCTTCCATTGCTTTGCATTTTGTATATGTAACTAAGCTAGCTAGTTGCTGTGCTTGATATTTTCGTTTCTGAACTAACTCTGTTAGTTAAGTTTAGTTAGTTAATATAATTTCCTAACATATTTTTCCGGAGATAAATAGACATTTTGTTGATGTGCTTTTTTTTAATCACTCAATTTATTTTAACAACTGGTTTATGTTGTGTGATAATGAAACTAGTTAACACATTTTTTGTATTTTCCAAACCTGCTGAGTGTTGCTGACATTGTCTTAACTGTTCTTTTATTCCCAGTTGGATCTTATTTAATTATGAACATCTAAGATATTGATGATAAATCTTTTCAAATTGAACATAGCAGTATTTTTCTAATTTTTAAACTGATATTTCATATTTTTTATGTTATCTTGCAAACTAATAAAATCTCAATCATGTTTGTTTAGTTCATATTAGGCCTGAAAATTTCTATTGACACTAAGGAAATTTTGTTCATATATCTCTTTATTAGAAATTAAATTACGAACCCAATAATCATATAATTTTGAGTAAGCTTGTATATCGGTCAGATTCATTCGACTTGGATACTCAGGTATCTGAATCTGGATAATATCCGAATCCGACCGAATAAAATCCGGATAGAAAAATCCGAATTCGGATAATTTTTCGAATATCTGGATAATCTGAATCCGGATAACTTTTTATAAAAATCTTAAAATAAAATTATAAAAATATAAAATCACCTTTAACAAAGTTAATTAATAGTCAATTAATTAATCACCCTAAATCTGAATATCCAGATATTCAAAAGTCAATTTATATTTCGGATATTCAGATATCCAATATCCGAAAGCTTTAAACGAATTCGGACTTTAACAACAGATTTTTCAGATATCCGAATCCATCTGGATAAAATCCAGATATTAATTTAGGTATCCAAATCCGTATAGTCATATTCGAATTCGAATCTAAATGTCATGCTCGGATTCCGATGTACCATTTACATGCCTAGTTTTAAGCAAAAAAAATATTTAAATGTTTATATTTCAAATACTTTAAAATCTAAATGTCCTTATATTACTATTTCTAAATGTGTAAAAAATGTTAAACGGTCCGTCGAATGGTGATGGTTGAATGCATGTTCATTAAGATTTAATTTCATTTGATATTTTTTCTATTATATATTTAGGACCCATTTCCAGAACGGGTTTGCACTGTGCGGTACATCCGTTCGATGTCGTCCGATTGGCCATCGGACGGTCCCGACTATGGTACAGTGTTAACCACATGAACGGACTACTGCAGGTCTGACCATGGTACAGTGTCGTCCGATGGCCATCAGTCGGTCAGATCGTGGTGTCCGCACGAACGGACGTACCGTTCTGGAAACATCGTGTATATATTTATTTATGACAGGTGAAATCTCATTATTTGAAAACTAAATAAAAATTTGTATATCTGACCATATTCAATCTTCATCTAACGATTAAATCATTTAATATTCAATATGACACATATCTCGAATAATGAATGTGAGGTTGCATGTAAAGAGAAATTTGATTTGATGAATTGGTATGGAGGATTATGATTAAAGTTCTTGACTCGGCAACCGATCTCCAGCGGGAAGAAAAGCTGCTAGCGATCCACAAGCGTTTTCGCGAGGGTAGCAACTCGCAAGCGATTCTACGTCAACGAATCGCGAGCGATGCAGCGATTCACGAGCGACTCGGTTGCTCCACGCGAGCATTGCAGCAGCTTGGTTGCTCCATGCGAACGATTTGCAGCGATTCGCGAGTGCCTTCGCGATTTCTGAGCAACTAGGGAAGAACCCACGAGCGATTCCCTGATCAGCTAGGTGAATCCGCGAGTATTTCCCCGATTTTGCAGTTGTTCCACGTGCGATTTCGCGTCCGATTCTGTCAAAGAATCCACGAGTGACTCTGCAAGATCCGCGAGTGAGTGGGAAATCATGTTTGTTTAGTTCATATTAGGCCTGAAAATTTCTATTGACACTAAGGAAATTTTGTTCATATATCTCTTTATTAGAAATTAAATTACGAATCCAATAATCATATAATTTTGAGTAAGCGTATATCGGTCAGATTCGACTCGAATACTCAGGTATTCGAATCTGAATATGGATAATATCTGAATCTGTAAAATATCCGAATCCGACCGAATAAAATCCAGATAGGAAAATCTGAATCCAAATTCGAATCTGGATAATTTTTCGGATATCCAGATAATTCGAATCCGGATAACTTTTTATAAAAATCTTAAAATAAAATCTTAAAAATATAAAATCACCTTTAATAAAGTTAATTAATAGTCAATTAATTAATCACCTTAAGATCTGGATATCCGGAAGTCAATTTATATTCATTCGGATATCCAGATATCCGAATCTGAAATTTTTAAACGAATTCGGATTTTAACGACGGATTTTTCAGATATCCGAATCTGTTCAGATAAAATTCAGATATTAATTTAGGTATCCGAATTCGTATTCGTATTCGAAATTCGAAAATCGTATCTAAATGTCATACTTGGATTTGTACGTACCATTTACATGCCTAGTTTTGAGCAAAAAAAATATTTAAATGTTTATATTTCAAATATTCTATCCTTATATTACTATTTCTAAATGTGTAAAAAATGTTAAAGAGTGATTCACGGTCGAATGGTGATGGTTGGATGCATGTTCATTAGATTTAATTTTATTTAATTTTATTTGATATTATTTCTATTATATATTTAGGACCCATTTCCAGAATACATCAGTTCGATGTCGTCCGATTGGCCATCGGACGATTCCGACTATGGTACAGTGTTATCCACATGGACGGACTACTGCAGGTCCGACCATGGTACGGTGTCGTCCGATGGCCATCGGTCGGTCAGATCGTGGTGTCCGCACGAACGGACGTACCGTTCTGGAAACATCGTGTATATATTTATTTATGACAGGTGAAACTCATTATTTGAAAACTAAATAAAAATTTGTATCTGACCATTCAATCTTTATCTAACGATTAAATCATTTAATATTAAATATGATACATATCTCGAGTAATGGATGTGAGGTTGCATGTAGAGAAAAATTTGATTTGTTGAATTGGTATGGATGATTATGATTAAAGTTCTTAACTCGGCAAGCGATCTCCTGCGGGAAGAAAAAGTTGCTAGCGATCCGCAAGCGTTTTCGCGAGAATAGCAACTCGCGAGCGATTCTGCGTCAACGAATCACGAGCGCTGCTGCTCCACCATGATTCTGTGTCAGCGAATCGCGAGCGATGCAGCGATTTACGAGCGACTCGGTTGCTCCACGCGAACGATTTGCAGCGATTCGATTCGCGAGTGCCTTTGTGATTCCTCGAGAAAGTAGGGAAGAACCCACGAGCGATTCCCCGACCTGCTAGGTGAATCCACGAGTATTTCCCCGATTTTGCAGTTGTTCTACGTGCGATTTGGCATCCGATTCTGTTAGAGAATCCATGAGTGACCCTGCAAGATCTGCGAGTGAGTGGGAAATCGGTGAATGAGTGAGGAAATCGACGAGTGGGTGATGAAATCGGCAAATGAGTGAGGGAATCGACGAGTGAGATTTTACGAACGATTCTAGGATTGAGTGATTCTGCGATTGAGCGATTTTACGAGCGACATCCAGTGATCCTCACTGCCTCTAATTGAAGCTATCCGGTAAACACTAGGAATATGGGCCTCTTACGATCTCCAATGTTTATCCCTATCTAAAATTTACCACTCGTCAGTTCTGGGAGTGCCGAGGTAGTAGTAGGAAGGCTAGGGTGGAGTGACCAATCAAGTTATAAGACGTTGCCCCTAAAAACTAAGTTGATGGACAAATGAGCGTTAGCAATCTCTGATCGTCCTTCTCTAGTTAAACATCGTCATCCGTCAGTTCTGTGGGTACTCCCCTTGAGGAGTGCTTGGGTAATGGGGTGTCGGAAGGGAGGTTAGGGAGGGAGCAACACATCGGGGTCATGGGAACAATCTTGCTATCATCGGGATCTATTTTTTCTAATAATCTGGAAAATGGTGGATGCAAGGGATCAAGCATACACATGGGTTCCAATTTCTAAACTCAGATCAATAAGAAACCTTAGCTTCATCCAACCTACACTCATCAACAATCAACCACATGCGAGAATTGAAGAATCACAGTTGGAAGAAGTTACGAAAAAAGTTACCATCTTATTGAAAATGCTAGGAACGCCTCCAACACTGGCCAAACTAAAGAACTTTATAGCAGAGAAGTGGTTCATGAAGGAGACCAGAGATTACAAAGTGGTGGTACCGGAAGGGATCAGGTTTAAGGTTATGGTACAGAATGAAAGGGATTTTGCGAAACTTCTTAGGGAAGAATGGCGGGGGTAAAGTTTCGTAGAAGGAACACTATCTCAGGAGAATCCCTCGTAGCTCCCATACAGGAGGAAAATCCGAAGACAAAAAGACAGAGGGTTACGAGGGGACAGAAGAGGAGGGCAACACGATTAAGAAGAAGACCGAGACAGAAGCAACAGAGAGAGGAGAGAAAGAAGAAATCAACTGAGGAGGTCAGTGTCTCGATTTTGAACATCCAGAATGAAGAAGGAGAGGGATCGGATAGCTTGATGGACTCAACATTAATATTAGCTCAATTTGTTGCCCAAACTAGGGATCTAGATCTGAATGCCAGCCCACATGGTCTAAGCCCATAACAATTAACATGCATGCATCAACAGGTTGGTCCATCATTGTATTAGCGGTCAATGTGAATGAGATCTCAATCCCTTCTATTATGAATATTGATGACCCAATTCCAAATCCTGGTCTAATATATATGGAAGAACCAAATCACCCAATTTTTAATTTCACATGCAGCGCAAGAGGCTCTTCGAGCCGGCATTGTTGGACATTAATCTCCTCATATCCCCACCAGGTCCGTCTACGAACCGGGATGGCGCTATTCGCGTGGAATGTGAGGGGTTCAATGCATGGAGAGAAAAGAAAAGGGAGATGTTATCGTTAACCCTATATGACAAGGAAAAGAAAAGGGAGGTGCTACGTTAACCCTATACGGCAAAGAAAAGATTGGAAATTATTAGAATTCTGGAGACAAGAAAGAGTAAGAAAAAGTAATCAAGGAAAGTCAGTTGAATTTTTCAATAGTGCATGGGCACACTTATCTGGTTTTAGTGCTTAGGAAACAAATAAAGAAGATTCAATATGAATTTTCTGGAATCCGACGATCTGGTCTGACAGCCCACTATCCATAACTAAACAATTAATGCATTTCAAGTTTACCAACAATGTTAGATTATATCTATACATCAAATTTGTCTACGGTCGAAATACGTCTTCGAAAAGGAGTTCTCTTTGGGATGATATGAACATAGATGAAATAAATCACAGTGTTGATAACCCAATGTAATTGGCTCACTAAGGTACTCTAAAATTTATTTATTTTTTAAGTTATTGCACTATACATTTAATAGTATGAAAAATTACACAAAAACTAGTTTATTTATAGACGGTCAGACAAATTCCAAAAACGGTTAGTTCGAATAACCTTATAATTTATCCCATTTCCTTACAGCCAACTGTTGCATTGATTCCGGCAAGCTATCACCGTCAACTCCTGTGACAGTTTGTCACTATCTCGCCGGATCCAAAAGTTAATAGAGATGTGTGTTAAAAAATATTTCGAGGTTCTCTCTTAGTCGATCATTAATTAATGGGGTTTTAATTGAAAATTTTCAAATTTTAATCACTTTAAACTGAAAAATGAGAAAATCATTCCTTTTAATTTACCACCAACTCACCAAGCAAGTGAGCACTGAGCAGACCTTTTTTCATTGCCTTAGCTTTTCATTTTGTCTGTCGCTTAATTCTACACGGCGAATTTCGAGAACTCTACGGATGAAGCCTGATGCCCTCATCAAGAGGAAGTGGTCTTGTTCTTCCTCTTCCTACGAGGAAGTCACTTCGAAGAGGGCCAAGGAATCGCCGTTACCGTCTCCTGACAAGGAACAGAGCGGCAGAAGAAGCAATAATAAGGAGATGTTGGCTGTGGAGAAAGTGACGGCTTGTCACATTCTGGTCAAGCACTCGGAGTCTAGACGAAAGGCTTCGTGGAAAGATCCGGAAGGCGTAGAGATCAAGAAGACCCCAAGACACATCGCGTTGGAGAAACTCACGGGTGCCAGGAAGGAGATCGTAGACAGGAAGAAGAAGTTCGAGGATGTCGCTAGGAAACTCTCAGACTGCTCTTCCGCCAAGCGAGGTGGAAGTCTAGGTTGAAATCCCCCTTTCTCTCTCTCTCTCTATTTATTATGTATGCACATTTTTTTATTTCTTTGTGGCTATAGATTTTGTTGCTTCTCAATTTTTTTGATAATGTTTTTGGATGTATTTTTTATTTTTATAAATCCTAAAACTTAAACCCTAAACCCTAACAAATAGCAATTGTCAGCAACCATTTGAGTCGTGTGGTATTTCCCTCTCTATTAGTCTATGATGTGCATCAATCTGTACATGGGGATGGAAGTTTTATCCCTATGATCATTGATATGCCTTGTTTGATTTGCCTAGTGATTTATGTGTATGGCTGGTAGCTCTTACGGTATGGACCGTATGGAAACTTCGGAGGTTTTACCTCTCCCCCAGTCAACCGCCACCAGATAGTAGGATTTCGATAAGATTATAAGAGTACTCTGAAGAATCAGAATTTCTATCAACGTTTGTGCATGTCTAAAGTACTAATACGCTGTGAAACAGATCAGATTTCTATTTTATAATCGTATTATTTAGAGAAGCCACTGTTTGAATTCTCGTTCGGATTCAATAGATGACGTTGCTGGGGGATTTCAATCCTTGTCTGAAGCATTCCAGCATAAAAAAACTTTAAAACAGTCGCTGCTTTAAAGTTTTAAAGTCGATGTGCATTTCCAGCAACTGTTTTAAAGTTTTTTTATGATGGAATGTTTCAGACAAGGATTGAAATCCCCCCCAGCAATGTCATATAATCATATTGAATCCGAACCAAACTATAAGATCTCTGATCATGGGATTATGGGAATGACATTTAAAAATTCCCTAATGAAAAGATGATATCTGAAACAAGTCCCGGCACAAGTTAATCTAGCTGAACTATCCTTTTACTATCTTATGTTACATTTATAGTTGAATAGAAGATAAAAATTGACCTTCTCGTTTCCCAACATCCGAACTAGTTTCCTCTCAAATATCAATGGAATTTTTACTTTATAAAAAAAGGTGATTCCTTAGAATTTCATATGATGGTTTCAATGACCAGGAAGAAGGTCATTTGCTACGAGCATTCTATTTTATGGAATTTTTACTTTATAATAAAAGATGATTCCTCAGAATTTCATATGATCGTTTCAATGACCAGCAAGAAGATCATTTGCTACAAGCATTCTATTTTCCAATTTAAATCTAGCTTCCATCATTTAGCTCCTTTCATTAATTAGACTATCCTAACAAATCCAAGTTTAAATGATAACTTATAGCCATGTTTAGTTTGTCTAATTGAATTTAACTCCCTTATTGTTTGTCTGGCAGTTTATTTCATTTTCTTCACAGTGAGAGCACTCATTGATTCTCTCTGAGGTAATTCTAATATCACCTTATATTTCTATATGGTATCAGTCTAGGAGGCTGAACGCCGTCCCCAGAGATTCCTTTTTGTAGCAGCTAATCTTCAGTCCAATAGACGATGTAAGATCGGAATCTTCCTCGATCAGGGACGATGCAACAGTATCTGAACAAACCAATTTGCTCCGGACCAATCCGATTGTTGGAGTTAATTGTATTGAAATTATGTGCAAGGAGTTATTTGCAATTATTTCAATGAGCAATTGATTAAATTATAAGAGAGGTATAAGTTAGATGAAGAATATTCCTCATGGGATAATAATTCTTATTGGGCTTGCTGGATTAATTAGTTATCAAGTGGACAGCTATGACTAGGGCACGCCTCCTTAGATAACTAATTACGAATAAAATTTAATTTTTCTCTTGTAATGTTGCTGGATATATTTCTTCCGATCAAGGTTCGAGATGCGCCTCTGCGTGATGCGCCACCACCTGGAGCACTTGAGCTTTTGCGCCAGTGGCATTTTTGTAAATATATATAAAAATAAAGGTTTTTCATATATTTTTTATATACCTAAAATATATCTACTTCATAAAATATATCAAAATAGTTAAAGTAGTTCAAAACCTGGTTTTCTATGCGTCGTTTATGCGCCGCATAAACGACCATGCGGTTTTCCAGACCCCCGCATAGATGTTCTATGCGTTTGCGGGTCTGAGGCGGGTCGGGTCAACAGGTCGGGTCGGGTAATAGGGTTTTACCCGTAAAAATTGAAACAAAAAACCAAAACCCAAAACGCATAGAAGAAAAACCCTAAGTTTCCTCCTCCCTTCCCCCTCCCTTCCGTCGGACATTAACGGACCAGGCTGACGACCAGCAGTAGAACCATCTCCAGACGCGAGCAACCTCCGGACGCAGGCCATCTCCGGACGCAAGCCATCTCCAGCGAGAGATCTGTTGGACAAAAAACGGTAATAAAAATGTAAAAAAAAATTATTTGTTTGGGTGTTATTTTATTTCGTTTGCATTTTTGCCTAACACGTTTACAGTAAACGTGAACATTGCAAAGTGCAAAGTTGCAAACCAATGTTTGCAATAAAATAGCATTGTCGATGCCAAAAAATACTATTTTTAGCATGAACATCCTACTGATTTTCTTTGACGATGCCAATAAAATAACATTGTCATTTTTATGTTTGTCCAATTAGAATTAGGGATGACTCAGACTTACAATGATGATTTATACCAAGAGAATGATGACATGTACTACGACGATGAAGTCGATGCCAATGAAGACTCACATGATGATGAAGAGCCACTTGATGATGTTGATGCCAATGACTTATCCCATCAAGTTGTTGGAGAAGATGAACCGTTAATCAAGTGGCATTTTAAAACAACCGAGGAGGAAAAGAATGACACAAAACTACGACCGAAGTCAAGCGATCCAGCATGGAAATATGTCATTCTATTGAAAAAGACTGACTCCAATGGAGTCAAATGTCTATTTTGTCATTGGATTTCAACCGGTGGAATCGGTCGAATGAAAGGTCACTTTCTTGGTGGTGACAGAAATTGCATCAAATGTCCAAAGACCACATCTTTAGTTCGTAATGAGATCCGTGAATATGTCAAAGAAAAGAAGATAAAAGCAATGAAAGGGAAATCAATATATGTGGATGACGATGACCAACCTGATGTCATTTTCGTCAAAGAAAATCCTATTGATCCCAAAAAAGTAAAGAGGCCAGCGGTGTCGGTAAAGAAAACAATTACTTCTTCCGCTGGATCCATCAATTCAAAGGTGAAAGCGCTTTCTTTGAATGATGGTGAGAGTCTTGTCGACGTAGTTCGTAATCGGAAAAAGCAACCACTCATCGTGGAATGTCTGAAGAAGGACGAAAGACTTATAGTAGACAAGCTTGTGGCTAAAGCCTTCTATTCAGCTGGTATTCCATTCAATGTCCGAAATAATATTGACTTTCAGGTATTTTTCAATACAATTTCTGAAAATTAATATGAATATTCAGATTTTCAGAAATTAATTCCAATTTTCTGAATTTAGGTTATGTTTGAAGCTGTTGGTCGATATGGATGGGGTTATGTTCCTCCCACTGTGCATAGGCTTCGAGGTCCACTTTTGAATGAAGAAGTGGCTTCTTTTGATGACATGAGAAGTAAACATGAAGAGAAATGGCCCATCAACGGATGCACACTCATGTCTGATGGTTGGACGGATCAGAAGGGAAGATGCATAATCAACTTTTTGATCAACTCCTCTGCTGGATCTTTTTATTTGTACTCTATTGATGCATCCGCCCATGAAAAGAATGCTGAATTTCTAGCACGTACCCTTGATGATGCGATGCAGAAGGTTGGGGTTAAGAACGTCGTCCAGATTTGCACAGATAATGCTGCCAACTACGTGAGAGCAGGAAAAATTCTGATGGAAAAGTATAGTCATCTGTATTGGACTCCATGTGTGGCGCATTGCATTGACCTAATACTGGAGGATATTGGCAAGATACCTTCATTTAAAAAGGTGATTTTATCAGGCCGTCAGATCACTACATATGTCTACACGCATTCAGTTCTTCATGCCGAGTTTTTGAGATTAAGTAATAACAAGGAATTGATTAGGTGTGGCGTCACAAGATTTGCCACTTCGTTCCTGACTTTGCAGAGCCTAAAAGACCACAGATACCACTTAGGCAAGTTGGATTGGCAGAAGTGGCTAGATATTGGACATGGAGAGGAAGTGCATAGGAATGTCTTTGCTAGAGCTTTCTGAACAGGTGTGGAAGATTGTTTGAAAGCATCTCAGCCTTTAGTTGCTCTTTTGAGATTGGTGGATACAGATGATAAGCCATGTATGGGGCATGTTACTCAATGTTTTGAGAAGGCGAACAAAACAATTGAAACTCATTTTGAAAACAAACCTGGAATGTTGAGAAGTCTAAAGGCTATCATGAAGAAAAGATTAGATAAACACTTCAACCATGATTTGTTTGAAGCTGGAGCATTTTTAAATCCCAACTTTTATTATGAGTTGAAGAAGTAAGTCTTTTCTTCATGTTATTTGATAATTAATTTTGAAAACCTATTATCTAATTACTAATATATTTCCTTCTAACTAATAGGACAAGAGTTGGGTTTGAGAAGGCCTTAGCTTATGAGGGAAAGTTTCAAAAATGTGTTCTTCGAATGATTGATGATGATGATGAACGAAGAACGATAATGAATCAACTAACTCTCTACAAAGAAGGAAGGGGTTATTTTGCATCTAGGTTGGCTACTCAAGCCATTGCCACAACAGATTCAAGTAATGGTTTCATAATTCTGATTTGTGAATCTGAATTATTTAATATTAATGAGTCTAATTTGGTTTTTGGAAATTGCAATTGCACAGTGTCTTGGTGGGGTTCATATGGCATATCTATCCCAGCATTGATGATTGCGGCTAGACATATTTTGGGACTTTGTGTCACTGCTTCTAGCTGTGAAAGAAATTGGAGTACCTTTGATTTTGTAAGTATGAAATAGTAAGTAATGTGTCTCTGTGTATTTAATGAAACTGAAACAAGTTATCTTCCATATAACAGATTCACACGAAGAGGAGGAATCGACTAGAGGCTGACCGATGTAGTAAATTGGTGTTTGTCAATTACAACAGGCGATTGAAGGATCGTTATGAAGAGAAATGCCTTACAAACGACTTCGACCCCATTGTCGTTGAAGATTTGAATTGAAGTAGTGAATGGATGACCGGTGAAGACGGTCCTTCAAATGAATTTGTTTATGGTGAAGAAGGTTTAACTTGGGCGTCTATTGAAGTAGCTATGGGTGTCAATGAACCTATTGGACCATCAACAAGGAATAGGAGAGGAGCTGAAGTTGAAGAGGATGTTGAGCAAGCTCCTTAGAGCTTAGAGTCTTAGACTATTGTTAATTATATAGTTTTAGACTTTGTTATGCAATTTCTATTTACTATTTAGACTTTTAAACTTTATTGGGTCATTGGAACACTTTTTGCTATATTATATTATTCATATATTATGGAAATATCAGGGGTAATTTTAAAAAATACATGTAAATATAACATGTCGCATATTTACGTATATGCGCGTATATGCACGCATATACTTATATGCTTAAAATGCCATCGCATGAACGCATAGATGCATAGAAAACCTTGGTTCAAAACACATAGACTAGTTCAAACTTGAAATACATAATACGATCTATAGGTGATCCTGTGGGTTGTGTCCTCTTTAGCCGTTTATAGAACAAATGATTTACATCTATAGGTTCAGGTTGAGGTTCACCCTCATTGTTTTCATTAAATTCAGCCATTTCGAAAACCCTAAAAAAATAACAAATTAATTAAAAAAAACACAACCCTAATCTCTGAAATGAGATGTCTGAACTCTGAAATGAGATGAAGGAAGATAAAAAAAAATAAAAAAAAATTCGCATGCTGAGATGCGTCTGGCGCTTCTCCCTTCCAAGGCGCATCCGCGCATATGCGCGCGCATCCTGAACTATGCTTCCAATTGTAATTCTTGTCACCAAGGGTAGGAGGAACTCAATCACCCCCGGGGAATAAGCACAGCTGAACCTCGTTAACAAAACAGAATATTCTTGTCACCAAGTGTGTTCTGATTTCCTTCCTCCACTTTTATTTTTCTTTGTGATACCACTTGTTGGAACTCTCCCTCACCGATCTAAGGTGGCTCTCTACTCTCTTGCACACGAAAATTTTAGAGAAGAACACGCTAGGGTTTTATAGTGGTTCTACCTTAACAATGGTGTACGCCCACTTGATGATATATTGATGGTAGCTATTCTATTACAAGATGTTATGATATTAGGTTTTGAGCATTGTTTAATAGCCTATATATAGTGTTGAAATTAACTTGGGCCCATTCCAAGTTAATGACTTATAATTGGCCCAATAAGGGTACCAATTAAATAGTCTCCATTAACACTTATAACTCCCATTAATTCTGCATAAACCTCAACAATCTCCCACTTGGAGACTATTTGCTACCACCATCATCCACTCCTTTTCATCAATGATCTAAGAGTTCAGCCAAGGCCATACACAACCTTAGCTTGCCAATGCTCATGACTTCAGTGAGCATATCAGCAACATTCTGATCTCCTGCTATTTTCCTCAAATCCAGGTCTCCCTTCTCAATCAACTCTCTGATAAAATGATACATGTGTCTGATGTGTTTTGATCTGGAATGAAACTTTGGATTTTTAGCCAAATAGATTGCACTTTGGCTATCACAAAACAGAACAGATCTCTTCTTACCAAAACCCAACTTTGTGAGCATTCCTTCTAGCCAAATCTTCTCCTTAGCAGCCTCTGTTACAGTTACATACACGGCTTCAGTAGTTGAAAGTGTAACATGATTCTGTAGCTTTGATCTCCAACTTATAGTTGTGCCTCAAATACAAAATATATACCCTGAGGTACTCCTGCTGGTGTCTAAATCACCTCTAAGATCAGAATTACAGTAACCAACCAACTCCACTGATTTCTTTGAAAAACATAGAATTATTTTCACTTTTTCAGAGAATTTTGTAAATATCTCAGAATCCATTTGACTGCCTTCCAATGTTCTTCTCCAGGATTTGCCATGAACCTACTCACAACTCCCACTGCATGAGAGATATCTGGTCTTGTACAGATCATAGCATACATCAAGCTTCCCACGGCTGATGCATAGGGTACTGTTTTCATTTTCTCCTTCTCTTCAATTGTTTTTGGTGACTGGTCTTTGGACAGTTTGAATTCTGCCCCAAATGGTAGATCAGTCCTTCTAGCATTGGCACACTGAAATCTGTCCAGTATTTTCTGAATATATTTTTGCTGGTTTAATTTGATACAACCAGCAGATCTACAGATTCTCATTCCTAGAATCTGTTTTGCTTCTCCCAGATCCTTCATTTCAAATTTCTTGGACAGTTGATCTTTGAGAAACTTAATTTCAGACATACTAGGACTTGCAATTAGCATATCTTCTACATAGATGATTAAAATAACAGTTGTCTTCCCATGGCTCCTTTGATAGCAACAATGATCAGAATCTACTTTTCTGAAATTCATGGTACTCACGAAGTTATCAAATTTCTTGTACCATTGCCTTGAGACCTGTTTTAAACCATATAGGCTCTTCTCCAACTTGCAAGCTAAACTTTTGTTATTAAAATCAGAACTTCCTTCAGGCTGTAGCATGTAGATTTCCTCCTCCAAATCACCATGGAGAAATACTGTTTTCACATTTATTTATTTATTTATTCAAGAAACCAATTCAAGGAAGATACAATGCTTGAAAGTACCTTTATGGTAGTCATTTTCACAACAGGGGAGAATACCTCTGAATAATTCAGATTTTGTACTTGTTGAAAACCCTTCACCACTAGCCTTGTTTTGTATCTCTTCCTTCCATCAACCTCCTCCTTCAACCTGAATACCCACTTGTTGTAGAGTTTTCTTACCCCTAGGTAAGCTTGTCAGACTCCAAGTACTATTCTTCTCCAGAGATTTTAGCTCCTCCCTGATGGCTTTCTCCCACTGAACTGAATCACCAACCTTGAATGCCTCCTTGTAAGATTCAGGCTTTCCTTCATCTGTCAATAATAGGAAATTTACTGCCGGAGATGGATCAAATCTGTCTGGTGGTCTGGAAAATCTGGTTGATCTTCTTACAAAATGTGAAGGTTGACCAAAAAACTGTTCCGGTCCTTCTTCATCTGACCACTTGTTGGAACTCTCCCTCACTGATCTAAGGTGGCTCTCTACTCTCTTGCACACAAAAATTTTAGAGAAGAACACGCTAGGGTTTTATAGTGTTTTTTTTGAGAAATTAAATTTTCATTACTGAAAAGTGGTTGGGCATAGCCCAAGATTACGGAATATAGAGAAATGCAAGTACAGTAAATGTAAAAACATTGTCTATCTCTTATACAACTATGACCCTGACTTACTGGCCAAGGACTGAAGCCTCAAAAGATTGGACTCCCATGAGCGTATAACTTGTTTTTCAATCTGTGAAAAATTGTGTTTCTTATAGGATGTAGAATCATATGCAATGCTCACATCCTTTATAATTTCTCAGCTGACAATTTTTGGGGGCCTTAGGATGTGTTGTTTTAATCTCCTATTCCTTTCACACCATATGTGCCAGGAAAGGGATGCTAGCATAGTCCAGTGTACCCCCCAGCAACTTGACTTGTGGGTGAATTTTTGTATTGTTTTCATAATATCCCCTATCCTGATGTCTATTGCGGGAGATGGGGGATTTTGCCCACTAAGTGTCCAAACAACATTGTTAAGACAACTAGTGGACTTTAGCAATAGGGATCTAGTGTAATGACAGTTAAAGTATAGGTGTTGTAATGTTTCTTCCTCATTTCCACATAGTGGGTATGACGTATTTATGTTGAGTCCCCAGCTTTGCAGTCTAGTTAAAGTGTTCAGACTCTTAACTTTAATTCTCCACAACAACATGGAGAATTTGGGAGGTTTTTTGGCCCAGTTCCCTAGATTTATCTCTTGTTATCAAAGATATGAAATGAAATGAATGTTGCTGGAGATTGACAATGAAAACCGTAATATCCATTAGCCACAACCTATTGCATATATAGGCTGGGAAAAGTGAAAAGTAGATCTCAACTACCTTGAGGTAGTGGATCAGTACACTGTAAAAACAGAAATAAAGTAAAAACAGAAATGTACTGTAAAGTAATTGTACTTTAACTAATTAGAGTAAAAATTGTATTTACTCTAATATTTACTTTAACATCCCCCCTCAAACTTGTAGAGCCTGATACACAAGTTTGGGCTTTAAATTTAAGAATAGGGCAAGTCTCAATGGCTTTGTCAGGATATTAGCTAACTGCTTGTCACCACTGATATGCAGAACTTGTAGTGACTTGTTCTTTGTTCTTTCTTTTATAAAACTGAAATCAAGAGCTGTGTGCTTCATTTTTGTGTGCTTCATTTTTGTGTGACATATTGGATTTTGAGCAACAAATGTGGTGCTCAAGTTATCACAAAAAAATTTCATGGGAAGAGGAACTTCCACTCCAAGTTCTTGCAGTAATGATCTTACAGATTCCATGTGTTCAACTGCTGTACCCACTGCCCTGTATTCTGCCTCAGTGGTAGATCTGGAGACAGTAGTCTGTTTATTGGAAGCCCAAGCCACAAGGGTACTTCCAATAAATATTAACAATCCAGTTTGACTTTTCCTATCATTTATATCCCCTGCCCAGTCAGAATCAGCATAAGCAGTGATGGAGAAGTCTGTTGTCCTTCCAAGAATAATACCAGTTGTTTGAGTGCCTGAGAGATATCTCATTAATTTTTTCACTGCAATCCAGTGAACTTCTGTAGGAGCAGCAAGAAATTGGGAGAGTTTATTGACAGCAAATTGTATGTCTGGTCTTGTGAGTGTGAGATATTGGAGAGATCCAATAATTCTCCTATATTCACCATGATCAACAATTGGTGGACTTGCAATAAATAACTGTTTGAGATCACCCATGGGTGTAATTGAAGGTTTTAGATGATCAAAATTGCAGTTTCTCAGTAAATTGCACAAGTACTGTTGCTGGCACAGATGTAATCCTTCTTTCATAGGATTGACTTGAATACCAAGAAAATATTTGAGATCACCCAGTTCTCTGAGTGTGAATTCTTTACTCATTTTCTGAATGATTTCTTGTACTCTGATGTTATCTGATCCTGTGATGACAATGTCATCAACATAAACAAACAGAAAAATCTTAATGTTTTGTTGAAGATGGATGAACAGTGATGGATCAGAAGAGCATTCTTTGAAGGAGACAGAAACAATAAAATCCTTCAATCTGGTGTACCACATCCTTGGAGATTGCTTGAGCCCATATAGGGCTTTTTGCAGCAAGCACACATGATCTGGAAATTTATTATCAACATATCCAGATGGTTGTAACACTACTATTCTTTCATTCAGCTTACCATGCAAAAATGCATTAGAAATGTCAATTTGCTTTAATGACCATCCATTAGATATAGCCATTGTTAAAACATTTCTGACTGAATTGGCTTTTATCATTGGACTGAATGTATGAGTATAATCAGATCCTTCTATATGCCTCATTCCATTAGCCACTAGATGGGCTTTATACCTTTCAACGGTCCCATCATCTTTGGATTTGACCTTGAAAATCCATTTTGTGTTGATGATATTGTCTTCCATAGATCTAGGAATTAACTGCCATGTTTCATTCCTCATTAGAGCTTCATATTCCTCCTTCATGGCCTGCTGCCATTCAAGAATTTGGAGGGCATGCTTAGGTGATTTGGGAATTGGGATTTTACTTGCTTGTACAGATAAAATGAAGCTTGGATTATATTTCAGAGGTTTGATAATGCCACTTGTTGCTCTGGTTCTTCTTGGGATAACCTCAATTTCCTCACCATCCTCATTTCCACTGTTAGTTGGAGTGGGAGACGGTGTATAAAGGGAGCCAGAGATTGGAGTATGTTCTTTTGGTAATGTGGGTGGTGTACGAAGAGGTGTGGTATCCTGAACTTGCTCTGTTGCATGAGAAGTTTCACCTGATGATGTCTGATTTTGTATGTCACTAGCTTGAGAGAATTCCCCCTCGACGTTCACTGGAGGTGAGTTATCAGTGGGAGTGAAGGGAGACACACTATCTGATTCTGGATTCCTGCCTGACATTAATCGTTATATCAGCACTAGATGTGCCACCTGATTCAGCTGTAATTGAGCCTGAGCTAACTGACTTTGGAGCTGGTCTGACCAACTGAATATCAGAATAATTTTTCAGTTGATATTCTGGGGCTGGTTCTTCTCCTTTGAGCAATTGATTGAGAGAAAATTCTCCCTCCACAAACTTGACATCACGAGAGACATATAACTTATGATCCACAGGATCATAGCAGAGATAACCATCTTGGTTCCTTGGATATCCAAGGAATACACAAGGTTTAGATTTTGGTGAAAACTTATTTTCTCTTTGATTTCTAAGACAAGGAAAGCATCTCGATCCAAACACCTTGAGCCTGTCATAGTCTGGAATATTGTGAGATAAAACCTCTAATGACGATATATTTCCTAGTGTGGTGGTTGGATTCAAATTATATATGTGTTGCTGCTACTACTGCATACGACCAGAATTGATCAGGGAGAGAACAAAAATCCAGCATGGTGATTGTTGTATCTACTATGTGTCTGTGACGTCTCTCTACGCTGCCCATCTGTTGATGGCTATAAGGAACAGAAAATCTGTGGATAATGCCCAATGTTTCCAGATGCTTTGAGAGTTTCTTAAATTCCAGAGCATTATCAGTTTGTAATTGTTTAATTCGATGACCACACTATAATTCCACCATTTTTCTGAAATTATCAAACACCTCGGAAACTTGTGATTTATTGGACAAGATATAGATTCAATTATGGTTTGTGTAAGCATCAACGAAATTAATAAAATATTTAAAACCATCAATTGAAAGAGTGGGAGAGGGACCCCAAATATCAGCATAGATTAGTTCCAACGGATATGTGTACACAGAGCATGGTTTTTGATTTGTCGCATATGCGCGCATATGCGACCAGGCGGTGACCCCCCATCGCATATTTGGGGGGTCGCATATTTTTGGGTTTAGCCGGATCCGGGTCGGATCCGGATAAACCCGATCCGTTAACCCTATTAAATTAAAAAAA
This sequence comes from Zostera marina, assembly GCA_001185155.1. Taxonomy (NCBI): domain Eukaryota; kingdom Viridiplantae; phylum Streptophyta; class Magnoliopsida; order Alismatales; family Zosteraceae; genus Zostera; species Zostera marina. The sequence continues at coordinate 133,057 of LFYR01001099.1, read as the reverse complement.
TTTAATAGAATTGTATTATTCTATTAAAACTTAAGGACCTTACTAAAAAGACCCATTTAAATAAAAAAACATTAAAAACTAAAAACCCTAGGCATAAATCGTGAAATGCTGAAATCTACAAACGGTGGAGAATCCTTGAAGCTTGAACGGAAGCCGTCGTGCCTGAAGAGTGAAGACTGAAGACCTGAAGCCGTCGTGCCTTGAACGGAACCGCCTAGCGCTGCGCCTGAACGGAACCGCGTAGTTAGGTGATTTTCTGATTTTCAGAGTGGTCATAAACTCATAATAATCGATTTTCAGAGTGGTCATCCACTGCTGAATGATATAATCAATTTGATTTGGATCATTCATCTATTCACAATCGATTTGAATATCATCATTCATCGTTCAGAGTGGTCATATACTCATATTTATAAATTTGAATCTGAAAATTGATTATATCATTCACAATCTGAAAATCGACAAAATTTCAGATAATGAGCTAATCTTTGTCGACAATATTTTCAGAGTGGTTTTATAATCGATTTTCAGATTGTGAATGATATAATCGATTTTCAGATTCAAATTTCTATTGATGAATGATGAATATAAATTGATAATCAGATTGTGAATATCGATTATATTCAGAATTTCAGATTGGGAATTAAATCTGAAATTAAATCGGGAATTGAGGAATTCAGAGCTAACATCTGAATTTCACATATTAATATCTATCGATGAATATAAATTTATAATCATTAATCAGATTATGAATCTAAATTTATATCAATGAAATATAAATTTGAAGATGACATCGATTATATTCAGAATTTCAGATTGGGAATTAAATCTGAAATTAAATCGGGAATTGAGGAATTCAGAGCTAACATCTGAATTTTTTCCCTTCAATTTCACATATTAATATCTTAAACTGTTTTCTTAAATTTCAGACTTAAGAACCAATTCAAACCATGGATCATGGAGAAGATGAGCCAATGAATGTTTTTGATGAAAATGTGGAATTGGATGACGAGGGAAACAAAAAATTCAAATGGCATCCATTAACAACTGAAGAAGAAAAAACAAGCCCATTGATGAGACCAAAATCAAATGATCCGGCTTGGAAATATGGGGTTATGGTTAACAAAGACTCAAACAAGGTGAAATGTCTTTTCTGCCATTTCATTTCAAAAGCAGGGATTGCTCGGTTGAAAGGGCATATCATTGGAGGTGACCGTAATTGTGTGAAGTGCCTAAAATCAACTAAATTTGTTCGTAATGAAGTGCTTCAGTATGAGAATACGAGGAAGGCTAAAGCAATGGCAATGAAAATGTCTAAGAAAGTTGTGGAAGAAGAATCTAGTGATGATGATGATGATGTATTGATAGTTGAAGATAATTCTGCACTTCCGAAGAGAGCAAAGAAGCGGTCAACTATTGTGAAGCCGTCAATAGGTTCATCATCAGGTTCGAACCGTTCGATCAACGCGGCCGTAGGTGCATTGTCCTTGAAAGAAGGACAGAAATTAAGTGATATTGTGAGATCTAGAATGGGAGCAAAACAACCATTAATTGTTGAGCAGTTGAAAAAAGATGAAAGGCTTATTGTTGATATCTGTGTGGCGAAATTCTTCTACAACGCCGGCATCCCTTTCAATGTACGAGATTGTTTCGATTTCCACGTTATGTTGGAAGGTATGGTTGGGGTTATACACCTCCAACTATCAGTAGATTACGCGGCTCTCTTCTAGAAGGTGTGGTTACAGAAATTGATGAAATGAAGAAAGACCACGAAAAATGTTGGCGTCTATCTGGTTGTTCACTCATGTCTGATGGCTGGACGGATAAGAGGGGAAGATCAATTATAAACTTTATAGTGAATTCAAGCAAGGGTTCATTCTATTTATACTCTATTGACGCTTCAGCGGAAACGAAAACTGCCGATTACATTGCATCTACCTTAGACAAAGCGATGCAAAGGATAGGAGTAAAAAATGTGGTCCAAATTTGTACTGATAATGCGACCAACTACGTTAAAGCTGGGGAGAAACTAATGGAGAAATATGATCATTTGTATTGGACCCCTTGTGTCGCCCACTGTATTGATTTGATGTTAGAAGACATTGGGAAGATTAGCTCTCTGAAGAATGCTATTGTGATGGGTCGTAAGATCACAAACTTCATTTACAATCATTCACTGATACATTGCGAGTTTTTGAAAAAGTCCAACAACAGAGAGTTAGTCCGTTGTGGGGTTACTCGATTTGCTACATCATTTCTCACCCTACAGAGCATTAAGAAACATCGAGATGCCTTAAGTGCATTAGATTGGCGTAAATGGATTGATGTTGGGATTGGACAACAGATTCATGGTCATATCTTCAACAGTATTTTCTGGAAAAATTTGGATGATTGTATGGCAGCTTCTGAACCATTGGTGATATTGTTGAGATTGGTCGATGAAGATAGTAAACCATCAATGGCAGAGGTCATTCCTCGTTTGGAAGTTGCAAGAAAAAGAATTGAAACTCACTTCGCAAGTAAGCCGGTGTTGTTGACTAAGCTAAAGGCGATTTTCACCAAGCGTTGGGACAAACATTTTCAGAAGCCTTTGTTTGGAGCTGGTGCATTTCTAAACCCCCATTTTTACTACGATTTGAAGGAGGGGTAAGCTTTTTAACCTTTTTTTTTAAACTTAAAGGTTTCAACTTTCAACTTTCGAAGACTTAATTGCTTACTTTTCAAATAGATCTAGAGAAGGGCTTATGAAGGCACTAAGATATGAAAAAGATTTCAGAAATTGTATGCTCAGAATGACACCTCCTGAAGAGCATTCAGAAATCATGGAACAACTAATTTGTTACAAGAATAGAACAGGTGACTTCTCAATGAAGGTGGCCATCGACACGCTTCCAACAACGGATCCTAGTAAGTGATTTCAGAATTTAAGATTCAATTATTAAAATCTTACATAGGCAGTTAGGGCCTTAGGGGTGTCACTCACTATGTTTGATTTCAGTAAATTGGTGGTCTAACTTCGGGGTGTCAACTCCGGAATTGATGTTGTTGGCAACGAGGATCATAAGTCTTACTACGACAGCTTCTAGTTGTGAGAGAAACTGGAGCACTTTCGATTTTGTAAGTACTTGCGACTTCGAATTCAAAATCAAGTATGCTTCTGACCTTCTGTGATGTAAATGAAATTTCAAGTTATTTTTTTTCATCAGATTCACACCAAAAGAAGAAATCGTTTGGAAGTTGATCGGTTGCACAAGTTGGTGTATATTAACTACAACGAACGTTTGAAAGATCGATTTCTGAAAATAAATCGAACAGACGATAAGACCTATGATCCCATTGCTATAAGTGATATCAATTACTCTAGTGAATGGGTAACGGGTGTCGATGGAGCATCTGGTGAATTTGTCTACGAAGATGGTGGTTTGACATGGGCTAATGTATGGGAAGCTAGTGGTGTGCCCGAGCATGAAGGACCATCAACAAGAGCAAGAAGAAATGACGAGCATGAAGATGATGGTGAGTTCTTGATGGATCCGCACTTGAATGACGTCGAAGATGAACTTGACGACACACTAGTGTAGTTAGAACTTAGAACTAAGAACTAAGTGTTTGCATTACACTTGTACTTTGATGTTTGAAAGTTGAAACTAATAGTTTTGTTGTTTTGTATGTTTCTTTAAGTTTTTGTGATTTTAAGAGTTTAAGTATCATTAGTTACTATATTATTTCATTTATGATTTTTATTATGACTTATAATATCAGGGATTTATTTAAAATATGGAAAATACAGGGGGTATATTGAAAAAAAAATAAAAAAAATACTAAAAAAAACATTGCGCATATTTGACCGCATATGCGACCGCCTGGTCGCATATGCGGTAGGCGGTCCCAGGCATCGCCTGGTCGCCTGGCCGCGTCAAAAAGCTTGACACAGAGGTAGAAGATTTATGAGGAAGAGCATGATCTTTCCCAATATGACAAGATGTGCAATCTTCTACTTTGTTACAACTTGAACTAATCAGACCTCTCTTAATTAGAGATAATACAGATTTAAAATTAAGATGTCCTAAACGACAGTGCCACACCTCACTTGACACTTTTGATTTCTCTACCACAGAAACTTCTGGTGAGTGTTTTATTGAAAGCAAGCCTTTTCATGCGACGCCTAGGCGTCGCATAGGCGACCATGCGCTCCAGCGCATGTAGGCGTTTGCCTTCATGCGCTGGAGCGGGTTAGACGGGTCCGGGTCGGATCCGCCTAACCCAATAGGTTTGTTTTATTTTAATTTTTAATTTTTAATTTTTTAAATTTAAATATAAGGCCCAACCACCCATTTAAGGTCCATTTAAATGACTTAAGTCATTTAAATAAGAGGTTGAGGGTTTTAAAAAACCCTAACCTCTTTTCTTTCTTGTTTTTTGCACCTTTCTAACCCTAAATTCATAGAAGTCTTATAATCTATGTATTTACATTTTAAATTTTAGATTAATAGGTCTATTACTTTGTATTAGTAATTTCAGGTTTTAAAATTTATGTATATATTTTTTTAAATGTTTCTGAATTTACCCATATTTTTTAGCAAATATATATAAGTTCAGGGTAAATCAAATTTACCCTATTTTCAGGCGACTGTCTAGGCGTCGCCTGAAGCGCCTAGGCGGCCATGCGGTCATGGTCATCGCATGACCGCATGGTCGCCTAAAAAACCTTGATTGAAAGTGACATTGGATAAAATCCATCTTCCTCTTGATCCACAGTGAGAACCTCCTTAGTTTCCCGATCCATAACCTTGGACTGCTGTTCATTAAATTCAATAGCCACATGATTATCTTTACAAATTTTTTTGACAGTTATGAGGTTCTTGTTAGCATCTGGAACTACTAAAACATCATTAAGAATAAAATCAGATCTTTGACAAGAGAATTTTGCTTTTCCCAAATGAGTAATCTTCATACCTTCACCATTGGCAGTCTTAATACATTCAGACCCTGTATATGGACGTATAGAGTGGAGATTTTTACCTGATTGAGTCACATTAGAGTTTGCTGCAGAATCCTGATACCACCTAGCATTTCCCCCTGAACCAGATCTGATCATGTTGGCAGAAGGAGATTTGCTGTCAGAGTACTGACCAGGACCATTGGGAGACAGTGCTCTGCGATGATCCGAAGGAAAACGAGAGAGATTGATCCTGTTGTAACAATTCTTCCCGTTATGACCTTTCTTTGAACATATTTGACACCAAATTTCCTTGTTCAGCCCTCCCGGAGCATTTTGGCGATAGGAACCAGGAGATTTTGCAGCCGCATTGACCTCAGGATGAAGAGAAGTAGCATCCTTCTTTAGTTCCAGGTCATGATCCAGAATTAGTTGTTGAAATTCCAGAAACTTCATGTTGTGATCAAATCTCGTGGTGATAGAGGTTTTGAAAGACTTGAATTCAGATCCAAGACCTCCCAATGTGATGAGAATCACTTGTGAGTCCTTGAGAAGTTCTTCAACACATGATAGTTGATCTCTCATCAACGTTATTTTCTTCAAGTATTCAATTATTGGCAGATTTTCCATCTTGATTGTTTGAAGATTTTGCTGCAGGTGTAGGAGACGAGTTTCTGAACCTGATGCAAATAGAGATTGGAGCGTAGTCCAGACCTCTGCAGAAGTTTGAAGAGCAGCTACCTGCGGCATAATCGATAATAACAGCGAGGTGTAGATCCAGCTTTTGATAAGTGAATCCTGTTGATCTTCCAGGGAATCTGCCATGATTGTGACTTTCCCATCAACATAGCGAGTGAGATTGAATCCCTTCAACATGGTGGCGAACTGGGCGGACCGGCTGAAGTAATTAGTATCGTCTAGAATGATACATTTTGGAGCCTTCATGTGCAATATTATTGTTGACGATTGTTGATTGTCGGTGGTTGCAGAAGCTGAAGATTAACTGGCCGATGATACCATATCAAAGATATGAAATGAAACGAATGTTGCTGCAGATTGGCAATGAAAAGCGTAATATCCATTAGCCACAGCCTATTGAATATATAGGCTGGGAAAAGTGAAAAGTAGATCTCAACTACCTTGAGGTAGTGGATCAGTACACTGTAAAAACAAAAATAAAGTAAAAACAGAAATGTACTGTAAAGTAATTCTATTTTAATTAATTAGAGTAAATAATTGTATTTACTCTAATATTTACTTTAACACTTGTAAGATGCCTCTAGGCCTTAATGTTTCTGGGTGCTTGGAGGGGGCAATTTGTGTGACCCTATAGTTACTCAGGCAGTTTATACATTTCCCTATTGTTTCCTTATCAGCTAGTATTGTTTTCCACATGTGAGAGTCTAGAGTAGGCCTACACTTTATTTCCCCAATGTTTCTTCCTTTGATGTATCTAATTTTTATTCAGTCTGCTAGTATGGAGTTATTATGACTCCACATCCTCTCTGTTCTTTTAACCAATGCTGAAGCATTAGTTGTAAAAAAATCCCTGACCCCTATTCCGCCTTCGCTCTTTGGGAGTGCCATTTTTTCCCAACTACTCCCTCTTCTCCCATCTCAGATGAAGTTGTAAGCTAAGCTTTGAATCTTTTTAATAACTGTGCATGGCAGTGTGGTTCCGTTTGCCCAGTATTGAAACTTACCTTGTAAGACCCAATTCACTAATTGGATTCTTCCTGCATAAGACATCTCCCTTTTCATCTGGCTAACATTTTTTCTATTGGATTTATCAACTTCCAACATGTCGCGTGAGATTTCTTTCTTCCCGTTATAGGGAGATCAAGATAGTTGATAGGGAGGGATTTAGTTGGGAAGTTGAGAATGTTATGCAGATATTGATCATTCATGCATACTTTTGAGTAGGTTGCTGAGCTTTTCTCCTGATTAATCTCGAAGCCTGAGAATTTGGAAAACGTCTCTAGGATTTTCTTGATTGTTTCTGGAGACTTGAGATTTGCCTTTGAGAAGATCAACACGTCATCTGCATAGATGAGATGCGAGATGGAAACCGTTCCATTCACGATATAAGTATCCATCCTCTTATCTTTGATCTCTTTCTCTATTAGTCTGCTAAGATTATCCATTACCAGGTCGAATAAGATAGGAGACAATGGGTCCCCCTGCCTGATTCCTCTAAAATTAGTGAAGGGGGGAGTGGAGGATCCATCAACCAGTACCGAGAAGGAGGCTGTGGATATACAGTTGTGTACCAATTTGCACAACAAAGGGCTGAATCCCATTGCGTCGAGGGTGTGTGTGATTGCTTGCCATTTCACTGTATCGAAAGTCTTTTTGAGATTGATACTTAGACAACATCTTAGTTTTATAATGGTTCCACCTTAGCAATGGTGTATGTCCACTTGATGATATATTGATGGTAGCTATTCTATTACAAGATGTTATGACATTAGGTTTTCAGCATCGTTTAATAGCCTATATATAGTGTCGAAATAAACTTGGGCCCATTTCAAGTTAATGACTTATAATTGGCCTAATAAGGGTACCAATTAAATAGTCTCCATTAACACTTATAACTCCCATTAAATCTGCATAAACCTCAACATGCTTTAGATGATATTTCTCTAATAAATAATCTTCCTTGGAATTATAACCTTATCCAACAGATAAATCCCGTTACTACCCCCAACGCCTTAAATGACTGTCTGGTTAACCAAATGAATTACTTGAATCATAAGGACCAATCCGCCAACCAAAATCACAAAGACCCAAATAGTCCTCCAAACAACAGCCTGTCCTGTTCCAACTTTTGGAATTTATTAATGTACAAAAGCTCGGAGGACTACGATGACGAGGTCTCCCCAATCTACAAGAGTATAAGGGTAGCTGATGAAGAGCAGGTCTCTGAGTCTCTCTCCACAGTTGGGAGGACAAAGCTGTCTCTGAAAAAGCAATATCTGAGGGGGAGGAAATAATTCAGGACAAAGGAAAAATAGTAGAACCCCTCACCCAAAATACTCTGATGGGCCGTGAGCCCAAAGAAAATAATACAACCCAAACTGCTAAAGACAGACTAAAGGTAATGTTTAACGCCCCCTCCAAGTGTCATCAATATCAATAATAAATATGAAAGTGACAATTTGGAAAACAAAATATTAAATACTAGAAAGAAACAAATGAGTGAACTAAACGTAGGAAGAAGAGGCAGACCTAAGAAAAACATGACTCGGATCCAACTAAATGCTTAAATCAAAAGAATTACACAACTAATAAGGGGAAGAGAAAGAGAATAGACCTCCCCCTACTGTATTTAGAACTGTGCCCAACAAATTCTTAATGATCAAGGCGGTTACTCCTAAAAATCCAGCTCTAAGTAGAGAAGCTAGAAGGAAGAGAAGGTTGTACATGACAAGGTTTTGCATATGGTCGCATATGCGACTAGGCGCATTCCCCCCATCGCATATTTGGGGGGTCGCCTATTTTTGGGTATGGATCCGGCTAAGCCCGACCCATATACCCAATTAACATTTAAAAAATAAAAGTTTTATAATAAAAATGATTATACTTTAAAAACTTAAAGACCTTAAAAAACCCAATTAAATAACAATATTAAAAATATAACATCTCTAAACCCTAACTCAAATAACCAAACAATTCCAAACAGTAAGAGAATTTTTCGAAGGAGTGGGAGGTAATTTCAAACATCTCGCAGGACCCAAAATATTCAGACTCAATCTGGATTTTATGGAAAAAAGCCAATGGAAGGTGGAGCCAATCTTGTTGGATAGACAGATACTTCATTGCTAAGGTATACAACGAAGGAGGATTGGTGTTCTTTATCTCAGTAGTTTATACAAGCAACACAAGGGAAGGTAGGAGACCTCTGTGGGGCACAATTAAGAACACCCAACCTAATATCAGCTCCCACCCATGGTTAGTGCTGGGTGATTTCAATGAAATAAGAACTCCAGAGGAAAGGAGAGGACCAGGGGCTGGGGTTTATGCTTGAGGGCCTGCTGAATTCATTGAAGCTACCGACCTAGCAGAGTTAATTGAGGTCCCCTCAATAGGGGGGAATTTACATGGAATAATAAGCAGGCAGGGGATAGGTTTGTACAATCCAGACTGGGCAGAGCATTCTCAAATCAAGATTGGATTTCACTCTTCCCATAGATAAGGGTAGATTTTTGGAATGACTCATGTAGTGACTAGTGACCATGCTGCAATGCTCATCTCAATTGCACAAATGGCACATAAACCAAAGCCTTTCAGATTGTTCGATTCTTGGTTGAAGAAGCAAGAGTTCCTCGACCTAGCCAGGAGAGGACTAGCTAAGCCGATCTGTGGATATGGGCTATATTGCCTACAACAGAAATTAAAAGAGGTTAAATTACTCACAAAGGAATGGGCGGCGACCAAGGGTAGTGATGCAAAACAGATCACAACCACTAGGGAGCATAGTTTTTCATGCGACGCCTAGGCGATCATGCGCTCCAGCGCATGTAGGCGTTCATTCATTTGTGAGTAATTTAACCTCTTTTAATTTCTGTTGTAGGCAATATAGCCCATTGCCGCAGATCGGCTTAACTAGTTCTCGACCTTCGGATCAGCACCAGTGGGTTCAGCAACAGGTGGGTTGAGCACCTGGTTCGTCCACACCATTTTCCTGAAGGTCAACAAAGTCTAGGCGGTCCAACAGCTCAACTTCCTCCTCGAGTTCTTCCAGTTCTGCATTCAGATCATCGCGTGCTTCACTCCCACTGGATTCATCACTCAAAACGAGTTGGTGGTCACTGGAATCTTCAGAAGTCATGATTGGTTGCAACAAAAAAAATCAGATCGGTTGGGATAGGAGAAAAAGAACAGAAATGTGGAAGAAAGTTGAGAAGAAAAAGAAACAGCTAGGGTTTCTTTGAACAAGAGAGGCTTTTATAAAAAAAAAAAATGAAAGGACAAAATTACCCTTAAAATTTTAAAAAATGGGCCGGGTATTCGGGTTAGGTCTAAGTCAGCCTCGACCTGCTGACCCACTAACTAATCACCGACTTTCTGTTTTCTACCAGTCAGCCGGTTAACCACCGGTTTTCAAAACTTGCCTGTTACAGAAACCGTGTTTGTCTGTTAAAAGGACTGTCTTTATTTTTATTTTATGTATATATTGTAATCCTGGGCAAAGCCACCCAATAGATGATTGTGAAGCTTCTCGTTCAGTCTCTTGCCATCCAACACTTGATACTTTGCTTAATCAGAAGTAAGAGAGGTTGTGGGGTGGAACTTCGGTGATGAAAGATTCACCAGAGTGGTAGTGAGGAGATGGTGATTAAAGAAATCGCCAATCCTTGGACTATAGTGCAGAGCTGAGTTCCTTTTTTTTGATACTTGAGTAACTGCTTGTTTTGACGACATGCATATGCGCACCTATCAAAAACCTTGTAAAGAATAGACTTGAGTCCTTTATCATTTCTTTTGAGGGCGTTTCTAGCTTCCTAAGAGTATCGTTTCTTAATCTTTTGTTCCTTTCCACCCATATATTCCATGATGTGCTTGCCGCCTATGAGGTTCCAATGCAGCCCCCAACATGATGATTGTTTTGTAAATTTTTTTTATAAGCTACGTGGTATGTTAGTAAATAGAAATTAAAGTGCATACACTGAGACTCGAACCCTGGACCTTCAACAGTCCAGTCACTTTAATAGTGACAGTTACCAACTAGGCTGATCAAGTTGTTTTGTAAAATTTTGAATTGCCTCTGTGATATCCACAATTTTTATGTCCATGTTTGATATTTTTTTGATGAAGATAAAATTTCATTAGAAATGAAAGGGGCCTTGCCCAGGATTACAATATATACATAAAATAAAAATAAAGACAACCTCCTTAACAGACAAACACTGTTTGTGTAACAGCCTTCAATTAGATCTCCTATTCTGATATTTGGCCCTGTTAGGTTGGGTGTGGGCATATTTGCTCATTTCCAGAAGGCATTATTCAGTTCGGCCAAGTCTAGCAGTACTTTCCTAGAGTATTTTTTTGATATAAAGAAAAAGGTGATGAATATTGATTCATCTTGGGCAAATCCTGGGCAGTTAAAGAAAAGGTGAGATCTGGATTCATTTTTTTATTTTAAAATTATTTCCTGAGTTTTTTATTTGATGAATATTTTTTTGATGAAAATATTTTCATGAGCTTATACATTAATATAAAGGAATAACGAATTAAATAAAAACATATAAAAACAAAGTTAATTCATAGATATTATATTATTATTATATATAAATGAATCTGGAATTTCGCTTTTGTGAAATTATTAAACAAATCCGGATGTTATCGTGGATACTGAATTCATATTTATAATCCAGATATCCAAATTCGAATATAGCCCTAAACGAATATGAATCTGGATTCTTGTATACAATTTATAATCTTACGTACATGGCTGATGAAGGTGTCGACCTTCATTCTTTTTCTTCCTTTTGGGGCTTGTTATTGACGTTCGCTTTAGTTTTACTTTGAAGAGTCGTATGGTTATGGATGCTTGCTTTATTTCTTGAACCCATGTTAGTAGATATTTTGTGGTCCTTGGATCTTTTGTAATGGTCCCCAACCATCTTAATTTTTCGATTTGAGGGTGGAACTTTTCTTTGAAGAGTTATGTCTATTTTGCTATCAGCTTGTTATGCATGTTGTCTTGGTTATAACTTGCCTTATTTATTGTTTTAGTATATTTGTCATGAATCCTTTGACATTGATCTGACTTAAAATTGTCATGTATACCTGGACCTATTTAAGTTTAAACACATGAAAATTTGTAATAGTGACTGGCATGATTTCTCAAATTAAGGCTCATGAATCTAATTCTGATGTTATAATTTTTAAAATATATTTTTAATTATTCTTACAATATTGGATTCATTGTTTAGGTTTCTTTCCATTACATCTCTATTTGATATGTCAATTTGATACAATTAGATTGCTAAATATATTGGGTAATTAACATTCTTTAATATAGCAATAATAGAGCAATAGTGATTAGTGAAGCAGAAGAATTGCATATATATGATTATTATTATTAAAAGAGTATTTTTGTCAATCAAAATTAATCGGGGATTCATTGTTGGTGTTTGTATGCAGGATCTTTTGGTAGAGGTAAGATGCAAAAGTCATTTGAAGAGGTTGTATTTGCACTTAAAGTTGGCGAAATCAGTGAAATTGTGAATACAGATAGTGGTTTTCACATAATCTTAAGGACGGCCTAACTGAGCATTAGCTATTTTCACTTTAATGAACATAAATTTTTATCTTTTTAGAATTCAAAACTCAACATTCCAAACTGACTGGTTTAAACTACACACCTTTTATTGGCAAATTGTAACTTTCAATGTACCATGAATTCTATCTAGTTTTAATTATTTTGATCAGATTCCAGGCAGCTAGAACTTATGTGCATCCGGTGTGCATATATCTTTTCACTTTGAGGCGTTATACGGATGGGAGTGATATTTCTCTAATCCATTCTGTTTTCTTCTTTCTTCTTATAGTTTTTTTTCAACGAGATAACACGATATACAAATACAATAATCTAAGTGTTGGTACCAGGGCTCGTCAAGTCGGACCCTGGACCAGACAGGCCCTAGAGCAGGAGTTATAAATACCTCCCATAGTGCAACAGGGGAGGGGATCGGTTACCTGGAACAGTAATATTATAGAGTTGTGTGTGTGAGCACCTTAGCGCGAGCCCACACACCATCAGTGGTGAACCTGATGTGAAGCAAATACATAACCGGAGGAAGGATGGTCGGAAGGAGCGGTTTCCATAGGGGGGAAGGCTCGAGGCAGGTCGGGCAGAGGGCAGCTCGCGATAGGGAGCTGAGCCCGACCACCACGAGAAATGAGCAATGGCGAAAGGAAGGGGAACACTAGGACAGATCCGAGCCCTACTTTTCATACAGAAAGCAGAACGCGACTTGGGCACTCGAGGTTCAGGAGGCAGCGTGGTGAGTGAGAATGGAGGAGGCAGATAAGGTCCGGCGCAAGGAGAAGGCCGAGAAGACGTCCCGACGCTCGAGGAAGGCTGAGGAGGAGGACAAGCTTAAGGAGGGGAGAAAGTACGGGCGGGGGAGACGGGACCATTTCCGAACTCCCACGGAGAGAGGGGAGCGTCACTGGAGGAGGCGTTCGGAGAAGGTGAAGTTATCGGAAATGGTCTCCGCCCTGCAGAATAGCCAACGACAACTGTAGGAACAGCTGCTCCAACTGATCGGCAAGCGCTTGAGTCGGACGGTGCTGGAGACGGCGCCGTAGGTGGGGACCCCGCGAGCGGGGCGATAGTCATGACACCCGCAGCTGTGAGCCGGGAAGCACTAGCGCAACACTTGCTGGAGGGCGAGTACCCCGCTGGCTGAAGGACCCCGAAGATCCCCGCGTACAAGGGAGATACGGACCCGAGCGATCACCTGCATTCCTTCAAAACAAACATAGAGGATAGAACCGATAGGAAGGATATTTGGTACAGGATGTTCCAAAGAGCGCTTGCCGACGACGCCATGGCATGGTACAGAACGCTCCCTACGGCCTCGGTCCATACCTTCGAGGACCTAGAGAGAATCTTCTTGACGGCTTTCGCCCACAAGCGAAGGATACCAAAAACCGAGGCCAGCGCGGTAGTGCAGGGGGACTTCGAGACCACGCGAGCGTACATGGACCGGTTCACAGGGGTGGTGCAGGAAATCGAGGGGCTAACGGAAAAGGTGATCTTGTACGCCCTCACCAACAGCCCGAGACCCACGTTTTTCGCGGGAGACATCGTCCGGAAGCCGCCGAAGACGTTTGCGGAGGCCATGGAAAGGTCCCACAGAGAGTCTAACGTAGAGGAATACCTGGTGGCGAGAACGCAAGAGTTCAACAAGCGCCAACAGAAAGCGAGGGGGCGCAGGCGGAAACCCCGACCCCCCAACGACAGCAGCAGCCGAAGGCTCAGCTAGCCCCGGCGGCCGCGACGGCCGCATGCAGAGCTCCAGCCGCCGCGAGTGGGAACCGTCGGGAGGCAGGACACACCCCGACGGCAAACCAGAGGCAAGTCTTCCTCACCCTGGGCGGAGTCGGGGCCCTCCCGCCAGCACGGCCCATGAGGGGGGACTCAACCGCCTACAGAGATGCAGATAAGTTTTGCGAATACCACCAGGACAAGGGACACACAACCGACGAGTGCCTGAACCTGGCCAAGGTGTTAGGAAAGCTAAGTGCCGCACCCGAGGCACCCCGACCCCACCCGTCAGGAGACCCGCTGTCATCCCGACCGGACACCGGGTACCCAAGCAGGACACATCGGAAGAACCAGTCGGGGACATCCTGACGATAGCGGGAGGAGGCGCATCTCGCGGCGTGGACCCATGGGAAGTCCGCCGATACGCTACCGACATTGATCGGGCGGCCGATGGGAAACGTCCGCGGTTGGATGCGGACATCACATTCACAAAGGCGGATATGAAGGACGTCACTACTCCGCATGACGACTTACTAGTGATAACTCCGATTTTTTAAAGGGGGAACAAGGAGAAGGTGCGGCTCCACAGAGTGTTGATCGATACCGGGGCATCGGTAGACATCCTTTACTGGAACGCTTTTGTGGATTTAGGCCTCACCCGCACAGATCTACTCCTGAGCAGGGCGCTGATAAGAGGGTTCAGCTAGTCGGAGGTCCCGGTGGCAGGCATCATAGCCATCCCGGTGACGTTAGGCCGCCACGCCTAGGCGAAAACGGTCGAGGTCAACTTCACGGTAGTGAACTTCACCTCCAGTTACAACGCCATCCTGGGGCGAACGACATTACACGCTTTCCAAGCGGTAACGTCATCTCTCCACCAGTGCTTGAAGTTCCCGACCCCCGCCGACGTATGCACAGTAAGGGGGTCCCAGAAAAAGGCCCGCGAGTGTTACTTCAACTCAGTGGGGGAGGTAATGGCATCCGGAGAGGGATTACCGCACGCGCTCCGAGAGGACACCCCGAAGCCGGAGCCGTCCACGGTACCAACGCCACTAGCGGAAAACGAGGTGCGGATAGGAAAGGACCTACTGGAGGAATTCAGAAAGAACCTGGAGAGCCTCCTTAGAGAAAACGAAGACCTGTTCGCCGCCGGGCTGGGAGAGCTGGAAGGAGTAGCCCGGGCGACGGCCGAGCACAGGCTGGCAGTCACCCAGGGAGCTAAGGCGATCCGGCAGAAGCTGCGGCCTCTGAGGGTCGAAAAAAGGGACGCCGCAGAGGCAGAAGTGGCGAAGCTCCTAGAAGCGGGCTTCATACGCCCGGTCCGGTACCCAGAATGGTTGTCCAACATCGTCATGGTTAGAAAGGCCGACGCCGGGTGGCGCATGTGCGTTGATTTCACTTATAAACGAAAACCCATATCTTTTCTTTTCTTTGAGATCTCTCTCTTCACAAGCTAGCTACACCAAACTTTTCACCCAAACACTGCCTCACACGATCGCTAGATGACCCCTCACCAGAGATCCGCCGGCCTTAGTTTATATCCTAGCCTTTCCGTGGTCAATTGTACGTTGTTGGAACTCTCCACACCACTTGCCGTTTTCTCTAACCAAATCATTTGAGGATAGTTTAGAGAGCTTAGGGAAGCTAGTGTGTTCTTAGTGTCTATGCCATAAGATTTTATCCTTTTTTAGAGCTAGCATGCATTAAACTTAATGGAGTACGTGTTATGCATTCTTTTTCCTACAACACTGTTATAGATTTGTTTGAATCTGTGATAGTACAATCATACTTTCCAAGGACTACTTTACACCCTTGGTCGCATAACTGACTAATACTAATTAAGTTATATTTTAATCGTTGTACTAAAAATACATTTTAAAAAATAGATTTTCTATATTGTTTACAATACCCCTAATTAACATAGTACATGTACTGATCCTTGTCTGTAGTGTTTACGATCTTTGAGAATATTCTTGTCTCCATTGTCGAACAACCAAGTGGACTTAGTTCGAACATGTAGACAAAACCTTTCCTTTTGGTACCCATATAACTTTGGGTTCTTTATGATCAAAGTATTTCAGATGATTATAATTTTTAAGATCTTCTTTCGAAATCTAGAGTTTCTTTGTTTTATCATGCACACTTGATGAGGGTGGAACTCAATCAGTGTTCATAGACTGCTTCGAACAATTGCCGGATCGGAAACTCCATTAGGAAACGAGCTCGAACTCTGCAATGCTCTATCGCCTTCTCTCGGTGATCTCTCAAAGTGCTCTCTAAGCTAGAAATCAATCTCCCTCTAATTAATGATTGAAAGCGACTCCCTTTTTATAGAATTTCTTATGGGAGTAATCTGGTCATTAGGACAATAACCGCCTAACTGCCTTGCAAATCCAGATTTATGTCCAGTTCGACTTTCAAAGGTTGACTTGAGGAAGTCGATCTGAAAAAGTCGACCTCAGAAATTCGACATGCTCTAAATTAAAGTCGACCTGAAGCCTCCCAAAAACTATAAGGGTCATTCCATTCTCATTAGGTTTGTATATTCGAGTTTTCAGGTACTAGTGATATGACCAAGCATGGGATCTTGTATCATCAATACTGAATTTTCGATTTACTCTGAAAGGTTCAGCATAGGGTTTTTGAATGATTTTCTTACTTGCAGATGTTATAGGAATATTATTTCTCATTATTTGGGATCTTGAGAGAGGTTTAGGCACATTTTCCTTGCTAGATTCATAAACAAAATGATCATTTTATTTCTTAGCTTGGGTATTTATTATTGAAGCAGGGAACATGTGTTTGTTGAATCCTAAACCACTTTTATAATGAACATTTTGAGCATTTCCAAAAAAACTCTATAAATTTAAAGAACTAGATTTCAATTTTCTTACAAGGCAGTTTATTTTACCTTAAGAATTTTATTATGATTTTCAATTTCTTGTAATTTTGATTTTAGAGATTCATTTTCATGAAGATGTTTATTTTTTATCACGAGTAATTCATTTTGTGTTTCTAGACATTTATCATGGGATAGTCCTTATATCTCTTAGCATGATATTTTCCTGATTTATTTTTGAAGTTTTTAATCGATCAAGCTCTGTGTTAATATTTGAGTAATTGATTTCATGAACATATATGCTTGATAATTAAGAAGGAGAATTTAGAGATGCTTGTAATGATAGATTTAATGATCCAAGTGATGTAATTTTATTTTGTTGATCTTCAATGGTCTTAACTATAGCTTAGATTTTGTTTTTGTTTTTGGTTCATGCAATTTGATTTTAATGAGGTTGTTTCATCTATTCATGCCATTTGGTTTCTTGACCAGACGAATGTGTCTAACATTCAGAAGTTTCGATATCTCTTTTTTGGCAGTAACCTGCCTGTCACCAGTTAGTACCTGATGCTTCTGTCGTTGGGCTGGGAAGGATGGGTCGACGTTAAGTTTGTGTGTTACAATCTGTCATGCGACCTAAGTTGGTGCCTCACCCTCCCAAACAAATCTGCCATGATATTGTTCTAGGACAGATATTATTCGAGATCTAAGGGTAGAAGGGATTTTTCTGTCTAGGGTTACGTGTCCCTTTTCCAGTTTATAGATCTTAGTGTCGTCCACAGGTTCAATTTTTTCCCTTTCTGAGATATCGGGCAGGACATAGACGAGCATGTTATCTTTTCTTGTTAGTTGGGTCATCTTCCTACATCTATGTCGTCACGTTGAGATCCTTTGACAGTTGCGATAATTCCGTTGACTGAATATCGCATGCAATGATGATAGGATAATGGGACTGCCTTGATTTCGTAAATGAAGGATCGTCCCAAAATGCCTTGGAAAAGTGGATTCGACTTCCACCATCACAAACCAGCATGTTCCGCTGACCCTTCCTTTTTTAAAACTGATAGACGTTTTCAACTCAATAACACCGACAACAAACACAAAGATGTCAGTGAACCCATATATAGCTTCTTTGCAAAGAAATAGATCTTCTTTTTTAAGACCCATGCGGATGAAAGTGTCTAAGTAGACTATGTACACGGAACTTCCGATGTCGATGATCATTCGCTCAACACGAGAATAATGACTGATGCCAGCTTGAATCACGAGTGGGTCTTCGTGAGGTTGCATGACATGATTTAGGTCCTCTTGAGAAGTATGTGAACTTCTCTCGCGGACCCGTTTCCCATTGTCCTGAGAATTTGATGTCGACATCATTACCTTCCGTAAATACTCTCTATTCTAGCCTACTGATCATCCATCACCAAAGATGACATTGATGGTTTTCCGTTGCCTATTCTCGTTGTCGTCACTTTTATCTGGAGATTGGGAGCGTGGGCGCTTCCTTTTCTTATCAGACTTGCAGTTATCGTGACCTATCAGGGTCCCTTGACGTAATTGCCAAGTTCTCCATCACGGATCAACCGCTCGACGTAAGCCCAGAATTCCCTACAATGATCTGTTAAGCGACTGTGGTCCTTGTGAAACTTGTAGTACTTTCCACTTTTAACACGTTCACTTTTAGACCCAAGATCTAAGGAACGAGCGACCGAAAAGTCGACGTGGTTCCTGATTTTCTCGAATAAGTTGGCCCTGCTGATAATCAGTTGTGTGTAATCTCTCCATTGCTGAGGCGTAGAGCCTGACCTAGTAGGGTTGTATGCCACTTGTTCTTTTGTTGTTTGTTATACCTTGTTGTTGTGTTTAGGTCTTCATTTTCTTCGTGAACTTTCTAGATTCTAATTGGTATACTTCTTTGAAATAGTATGAAAAGATTCCTTACAATTATATTTCTTTTTCTCGTAACGCGACTTCTTAAAATTGAAGGTCTCAAGTTCCACCAAATTTTTGTCGTTTTCCTCTTCCATCCCAATGTATAATTGAGACCTTTGGAAGAGTTGAGTGAAGGTTTTGACTTTTTGAATCTTCAGACTCTCAGCCAGTGGGGAGTAGGGTATTAAACCCTTGATGTACCCAACGATGTCTATGCTTAGGATTAACTCATTCACTTCTGTCATCATGGAAGTGAACTTTATTGTATAATCCTGAAGGGAGGTGTCCCCTTGTCGCAGGGCTAACAGAGAGTTAGCATTGTGTTTGATCTGAATCATCCCTACGTGTTGGGTGATGAATTTTAGGAAAAGGTCTGTGAAGCTGGTGATCGACCCAGCTGGCAGATTGGAGAACCCCCTGATGAGGAACGGAATATCCTACCAACACTAGAGGTGGTGCGAGCAGCCGTCTTCTCGTGCCGGAGGCTCTGAGATCCACGAAGTGCGCTCTACGTCAAGTCTTTAGGGGAGGAAATCGTCGATTTGATATGCAAATCGTCGATTACTCTGTGATTCACGCTCTAGAAAGGATGGAACTGATGCCTTAGATGAGCACTCGGAGGTCCCCGTTTGGTTGGTGTTCTACATTGATCACTAACAATCGATTGCCCCGTTCTTGCCAAAACAAAGATGACATGCATCGGCCAAAACTACCATTACTGATGTCGATTCTGATTCCAACGACCAACTTCCGAAATGTAACATATTCTCCTACTAGATTCGCATCCAATAGAAAGAGGTGATACTTTTTATGAAAAATGTAAATGGAGCTAGAACCTCTTCCGGATTCACTCTTTTTCAGATATTGTTGATCCGAAGATGTGATAGAGACTTGGACCCATTAGATCTTTGCCCTTATATAATGATGTGAACCTGTCACCATGGTAAGTCTTGGACCAAATGGGTCCGAGTCCAATAGTATTTGGGGTATCATCAAGTTATACACAACCAAAGAATAAATTGAATATCAATGAATGGAATTATTTACATTTATGTACAAAAAAAACTAGATACAAAAAAATGTATAATATTTTCATAAACTACTGGTGTCGATTCCGTTTCGATGATGGACTTGGTTGATGATGGATGTTTGCAGGTTTTAAAAGTTTTCGAAACTCGGCTAAGCTTAACTTTCCATCTTTATCGGTGTCGGCTTCTTCCAACGAAGAATTGATCGATCCCAACAACCCTGCATGCTAAAAAAGAATCACCATCCTTTATGTCAGTAATTGTTCTTAAATCTTAATCATTCACTCACTCACTCACTCATTTGAGAGATGCAGAATTACCATCTTAAGTTCTTCAGGAGTGATGAATCCATCCTTGTCTTTGTCAAATTGATCGAAAGCCGTTTGGGAGAGTAATTTCCACTTATCGGAGTCGTGCACCTCCATCTGGTGCACGCGTAATGTTGCAGTGACAAATTCAGAAAAATCCACTAAACCATCTGTGTTTGTGTCAATCTACATCAAAGACGAAGAAGATCAGTCATAACTGACAAACAGACATACAATGAAATTGAGTGTATACATATCATATAACATACGGCTTGAAGAATCTCCCGAACATGGCGTTCCTTTAGTTTCCATGGACGATATTTCGCAAGTGCCTGAACACATGAGATTCATATGCGATTTAATTACTTTACCGATTGTTTTACCATGTAATTAAAACATACCTGACTCATTTCATCGAGGCTGATAGTGCCATTTTTATCTACATCAATCACATCAAACTGATCGCGGATATCCGCCAACTCTTCCTTATTTAAAGTGCTTGCTAATGCCTATATCAAATCATGAACAACAAATAAAACACATATATCATTCAATTTTGGACTGGAGAAGAAAAAATAATCAATCGTATTTACCCCAAGTGCAAACTGCTTCAGACCGTTGTATGTCATAAATTTTCGCAAATTAGACAGTACTGATATATCGAGTGGAATTTCTGACGCATCGCCGTTCTCTCTAACCCATGGATGTGCTGAAGATGAAGAAGATTCAAGTTCATTTACCACTGCAATTACTTGTATCAAAATATTAAATGGTTGCTTACAGAGGGCCTGAGAAGCTGTTAATCTCACAGAAGGACTCTTCACTAATAATTTTTTCACAAAATCTTTAGCACTGTCACTGATGTGAGGCCAAGGCTTGCTTTTAAAATCTGGCTTGTTCTTCAAAACCTTTCCAAATGAAAATTAAATTAGGAATCAGGTTAAAACTTCAAGTGTATCGATGATTAGGTTTAATGATGTACCGAATTGAATATTCCATCTTCAGTTCTACCCCAAAAAGGACGTCTTCCACAAAGCAAAATATATGTTATCACACCTATGCTCCAAACATCTGATTCTGGTCCGGATCGCCGTTTCAATACCTCAGGCGCAACATAATAAGCACTTCCGACGATATCCGAGAACTTTTTCTCTGTAACTTGCAGCAAGTTATTGTTAATTGTTGTTAAAAAATACAAATACAAATAAATACTGACATAGATGTAACATATATATATATACCAGGTTTTATATAGTCTGAGAGACCAAAATCAGTCGCCTTAAGCCTTGAATCCTCTTCTTTCGATTCCAAAAGGAAATTCTGTAAAAGATAGAGACGAATTCGAAAACCCATACATAAAAATTGGATAAAATTCTTTTTTATTCTTGTTTGGTTACTTCTGGTTTCATGTCGCGATGAACCAGTCCATGCAAATGGCACTGAGCTGCAACTTTGAGCATCTGTCGAACTATCTCTGCCGCATCTATTTCAGAATACCGACTGTTTTTCCTGAGAATGAATGAAAGACACAAAAATTATTATTGAAATTGCAGGTAAGTAAATTGTGTTTAAACACAAAGTGATTGATAAGAATTCTTACTTGGAAAGTATCCTTTCGAGCAATTCGCCACCCTCACACAACCTGATCGATCAATGATAAGTTGGTAATTGAGTTAAATAATAGCGTTAGTTTTATTTGAGTCGAAATTAAAAGAGGGGAAAAAACACATACTCCATGACAATATACACATAAGTATCGTCTTCATATGCATTGTGAAATTGAACAACGTTTTCATGTCCAGTTAGTTCTCGAAGTATGTTCACTTCTCGCTTGACATCCTTAACACCCATCATCTACCAACGGACAAATCTATTTCAATAACGCAATTGATTGAAACAAAAAGGAAAATCAATCAACTCACCTTATTCTTATCGATCCTCTTCACCGCAACCCTATCGCCGTTGATCTTATCTGTGCCCACAAAGGTGTACCCAAACTGACCATGTCCTAAGAGTTTCCCCAGAACATACCTCTCCCCGAAATTTTTGTCATACCCAAAATCCATCTTCATTCCACTTGCGACCATTTTATCACCATCTTGGTGTTTCCTCTGCTCGTGTCTGTGCTGCCTCGCCGGCGTGTTTGGTCTGTGACTGGTTGTGGCTGCTTGTGTAACAACACTCTTGGTTTGACGAAATACGATACAATTGCCCATTTTTGGATTGAAGTTTGGTGGTTTGCTGGATCTTTTAGGGAGGAAGAACAGAGGAAGAGAAAAAGCAGGGAAAGAGTGCGGAAGATCGGAAGAAAGGGAGTATAAACGAGTGAGTGAGTTACAGCTTAATTGAAAATTTATATCTTCTCATTTGTGAAATAGTCAATGGTCGGTCGTTGACTATTGACTTTTTCTAACATTATCTTACTTTTTCTAGAAGGACTATCTGTATACATTTAAATATACGTAAACCGTAAACGGATATTTAAACGGACTTTACGGTTTTTTTTTTTGTTGCCTAAATGGATAGTGGGTACAGTTAGGGTGTTAAATAAAACTCGCTCGAACTCGGCTCATTAAGCTCGTGAGCCCAATAAATCGAGCTTGAATATGAAATTCAAGCTCGTTATGCTCAGTGGACTCGGTAAGAGGAGTATAATAATATAAATATATTATATTTGGAAAGAATGAAGATATAGTTTAGATAGTAAAGTGCTTGTTTAGCATGGGAGAGGTTGTGGGTTTAATACCACACTTCTTCAAAATATTTAATTTAACCTACAATTTAAGGTTAAGTTCGAGCTTGATCCCAACTTTGCGAGCTTGAGTTTCAAGCCCGAGCCCGAATCATAGCAAATCATTAACGAGCCGAGCACGAGCTCAGCCAAACCAGACTCGGCAAGGTCGAGCACGCTTCTAGATAACTCTTTAACGAGCCGAGCCCGACTCAATAAGTCAAAGCTCGACTCGTTTGACACCCTAAGTACAATACCCCATCTGAATTAATCTGTATTTAAATTTTGAACGGATCCAAAGCTGGAAGGACTGCATCAATTAGGACTTAAGGGTGTCAATCGGAAGTGTATCTGTATTTATTTATTAATCGTATTATCCTTATCTATTTAAATATCTGTATCCGTTTATTAATCGGATTCATATCCGTTAAAAATATTCGTCTATTACATTATACTTTTTTGTTGAAATTAATAATGAGATGTTTGGTTAATTCAAATCATATATTGTTATCCGAAGCAGAAAAATCTCCGTTTTCGACCAAAATCTTCGGCATTTTTCGTGTACGAGGCTGGGAATTGAAATTCCCGTCTCAGATAATACTTGTATCCGAAGTAAATTATATTTATACCTTATATAATTGCTAGTGTGTACGCTCGCCGGTGTAAGCCCACAACCTCAACTCTCCAGTGTTCACTCTCTCAGAATTGTCAACCCCCTCCCCAGTTGGGCCAGGGGAGGTATTTATAGCCTTCACTTGTTGTTATTGGGCCTCGTGGGTTTGTACGGTCAGCCCCGTTCGTCCGCTCGTCCGCTTGCCCGTCCGTCCGCCTGGGCCGTCCGGTCCGGTTCGGTCCATGGGCCGCGGTCCGCGGTCCATGGTACCAACAGTACTCCCCCCTTCCTTAGCAGGCCCGGGGGCCTGGGGCCGTCCACCCCCCTTTCGACCCCCACCTACTCTCATTAAAGCTCCTTGGTTCTCGGGCCCCTCCTTCATTGCTTCTCTATAAATAGGCTGCTCGAGAGCCTTATTTTCCGCATCCCCTCTCCTTTCCACTATGAGTGCTCGAGACATCCTTGAGGAGTATGGCCGCGAAGTGCAGGCTCAACATGCTACCTGGGCCCTGTGCCTGCTGTCGCCTACTGGAGTCCCCAACAGTGTCGCCGTAGACGAGACTCAGCGCCTTAACGCCGTGCTGATCGACGTCCACCGCCGCCTCAACCGGATTCGCTGCGACGACATTGTCGCGGAGCTTCTCCTCGTCACCTACCCTGGCACGTCGGGTTCTGCTGGAACTTCGCGTGCTTCCCGCGCGCAAGGTACGACCGTCGCTCCTGCTGCCGTCGCTGATCCAACGCCCATTCCGAGGCGCCGCCGGCCGCGGGGCCCTCGTCGTTCCCGCGGGTCTTCGTCCCTTCCGGCCCATGACCTGCGCCATTTTCTGTCGGGATCCTCGAAGCCAGCCCCTTAAGCTCGTCCGGGGGACGTCCGCGACCGCGACCACGCTCATCCGGGCCGTGGATCCGCCTCCACGGGACGACGTCTGGGGCGCGCCTCGTTCAACTTCTCTCCTATTTCTTTTTTATATCCGGACTTAGCTATTGTTGTGCGTTGTGTACTTTTTCCCGCCGTGCCACCGGCCGCTTGTAGCACTTGGTTTAATTTAATGAAAAATGCCTTTGCCTCTTTTTTTTTTTAATTGTCTTCGCACGTCCGTGCAGATTCGCGCATCTCGGCGTCCTCTGTCGACGTTGCCCGCATCCTTCTCGAGCTCTGCTCCCGTCCCTCGTGCCGGGCCCCCCTATCGCCGGCTCAAACGTCGCCCTGCTACGTCGTTTCGTTGGTGGGGTCTGCCTGTCGGCCCATCTGGACTCCCCCACCGCGCTCCTCTTGCATCGTTCGGTCGCTGGACTCCGCCGAGCTTACTACGGGCGCCTCTCCCCCGCTCCGCCGACCGCGTCGGTCCCTGATCTTCGCCCTCGCCCCCGACGGGCCGGTTCTTGGGCTCCCTCGGGGGCTTCCCGGCCCATCTGATTCTGACCAACCCGGGTACGCGACGCTTCGTTTTCCGCGCCCTCCTTAACCCCTATATAAACCCTCACTCGCTTCTCGCGACTGACTTCTTTTATTCTTCCCCACCTTCTCTCCCAGGTTGCTGATGGCCTCCGCTTCCTCCTCCGGTCGTGAC
>LFYR01001099.1:55559-102024 GCA_001185155.1 Zostera marina | reverse complement strand
GCTGAGTTCCATGGCCCACTTGGTTAGTCTTCCCGAGACGTCCGGCTTCTGCAGGAGTTGCAGTAGTGGGTAAGCCGTTGGGATCGTGACCGTGTGGGCGTGGAAGTACGGCTTCAGCCTTCGGACCGCCGAGACTACCGCCAGGGCTAGCTTCTCGATTTCCGGGTACCTCTCTTCCGCCCCTATCAACGAACGGGAATGGTAGTACACTGGCCTCTGTGTGCCTCCCGCTTCCGAGATGAGGACCGCGCTGACGGCCGCCTCCGAGCATGCTACGTACATGGTGAGTGGCTCTCCTCTCGTTGGTGGGCGGAGCGTTGGCAGGCTCGAAAGCTGGCGCTTGAGTTCCTTGAACGCCCTCTCGCAGTCGTCTGACCATACCACCTTGGGTCCCGGGTTTCTTAACAGCTGGAAGAAAGGCTTCAAACGATCTGCCGTCCTCGGCAGAAATCTGCTCAGCGCCGCCACCCTCCCGTTTAGCTTCTGGACCTCCTTCAGCGTCCGCGGGGGGTTCATGGCCGTCACGGCCTCCACCTTTTCTTCCCTTGGCTTGATTCCTTCGGGCGTGATTCGGAAACCGAGGAAATGCCCCTCCTTGACTCCGAACGCGCACTTTTTCGCTTTTAGCTTGAGTCCCGCGCTACGGATGTTGGCGAAGGTCTCTTCTAGGTCGGCCAAATGCGTTTCGGCCTCCTTTGATCGGACAAGTATGTCGTCCACGTACACTTCTACGTTCCTCCCTATCTGTGTCTTGAATATTTTATCCATTAGCCTCTGAAACGTTGCCCCGGCATTGCGCAGGCCGAACGGCATTACCTTGAAGCAGAACGTGCCCATTTCTGATATGAACGACGTCTTCTCCTCGCCATGGGCACCTGATTGTATCCCGAGTGCGCGTCCATGAAACTCAGCATCCCGCACCCGGAACTCTGGTCTACCAGCCGGTCCACCGACGGCAGTGGGTAGCTGTCCTTGGGGCAAGTTTTGTTCAAGTTGGTGAAGTCAACGCACATCCTCCACCCCGAATCTGCCTTTCTTACCATTACCACGTTGGACAACCAGGCGGGGTAGCGTACCGGACGAATGAACCCCGCTTGGAGGAGCTTCTTGACTTCCGTCTCGGCCGCCTCCCTCTTTTCCGCCCTTAGCGGGCGTAATTTTTGCCTGACGGGGTGGGCGCCCGGGGCCACTGCTAGTCTGTGCTCCGCCAGCGCCCTTGGCACGCCGTCCAACTCCCCCAACTCGCCGGCGAACAAGTCTTCGTTCTTCCTCAGGAGTTGTTCTAGACCTTCCCTGATGTTCTGTGGGAGGTCCTTTCCCATTCGCACCTCGCCCCGCCCGAGGGGTGCTTGAATCGTGTGGGACGCCGGTTCGGGCCTTGCTGTGCGTTCCCGCATTGAGTGGGGTAGGCCCTCGTTCGATGTCATCACTTCACCGACCGAATTGAAGTAGCACTCGCGCGCCTTTTTCTGGGAGCCTCGGACTGTGCACACTCCTGCCTCCGTTGGGAACTTGAGGCACTGGTGGAGTGATGACATTACCGCCTGGAAGGCGTGCAACGCTGTCCTCCCCAAGATGGCGTTGTATCCTGATGTGAAGTTGACGACCGTGAATACAACCTCTACTGTCTTGGCCTGAGCGTGCCGACCCAAGGTCACTGGGAGGGTGAATGTTCCTGCCACCGGGACCTCCGACTGACCGAATCCCCTGATGGGGGCCCGACACGGGAGTAGGTCTGCTCGGGCCAACCCGAGGTCGACGAAGGCGTTCCAGTACAGTATGTCCACCGACGCTCCCGTGTCGACCAGCACCCTGTGTAATCGCACGCTGGACTTGTCTCCCCTTTGGAAGATGGGGGTTATGACCAGGGGGTCGTCGTGGGGCGTGGTAATGTCCTTCATGTCGTCCTCCGTGAACGAGATGTCCAAGTTTATACGCGGACGCTTGGCCCCTGCTGCCCGATCCACGTCCGACGCGTACCGCCGGCCCTCCCACGGGTCGTCACCTCTCGATGCGCCGCCGCCGGCGATAGTGAGGATGTCCCCTATAGTCTCGTCCGCTGGTTCCTGCTTCGGCGCTTGGTGTCCCGTGGGGATCGTCGCCGGGCGGTTCGCAGTCGGGGCCTGGGGGGCTCCGTTCGCGGGCTTCATTTTGCTGAGGACCTTCGCAAGGTTCAAGCATTCGGCCGTTGTGTGGCCATTGTCCTCATGGTATTCGCAAAATCGGCGGGTATCCCTGAATGCCGCCGTGTCTTTCCTCATTGGTCTCGGCAGGGGTAGGGTTCCTGTTCCGTATAACGTCAGGAAAACCTGTCTCTGGTTTGCCGCCGGGGCGGGGCCTGCCTCCTTCCGTCCCGCTGCCGCCGGGGTGCCGGTCCTGTACACCGGCGCCTGCGGTGCCGCCGGGGGCTTGGCCTGCGTTTGTTGGGGTTGGCTCTGCTGCTGCCCCCCCCAGCGCCCCCGGGGGCGCCCTTCCCCCTCTGCTGTCGCCTGCATTCCTGGATCTTCGCACCCAGATAATCCTCCACGTTGCTCTCCCCGTGGGACCTTTCCATGGCCTCGGCGAAGGTTTTTGGTGGCTTTCTTACTAAGTCCCCCGCGAAAAACGTGGGCCGAAGGCTGTTCGTTAGGGCGTACAGTACCACTTCCTCCGAGATCCCCTCAATCTTCTGCACCTCGCTTGCAAACCGGTCCATGTACGTGCGCGTGCTCTCCGACTCTCCCTGTACGACCGTGCTGAGGGCGGCCTTGATTTTGGGCCTCCTCCTACGGTGTGCGAACGCCGCTCGGAAAACCTCCACCAAGCCCTCGTAGGTGTGTACGGACCCTGTTGGCAACGTTCTGTACCATGCGATCGCGTCGCCCGTAAGGGCCCTTCGGAACATCCGGCACCAGATGTCTCTCCTATTCGTTCTGTCCTCCATGTTGGTCTTGAAGGAGTGCAGGTGGTCCTCCGGGTCAGTGTCGCCCTTGTAGTAGGGGATCTTCGGGGCTCTCCAGCCCGGTGGGTACTCTTCGTCCAGTAGGTGCTGTGCCAGGGCCTCCCCACTGCCACCCCCGACGTCGTCGCCACAATTGTTCGCGGGGGCTCCCCAGGTGGGGCGTCGCTGCCGAGTCTAACCTCCGGGGGGGCGGGCGGCCCGTACATGGGATCCCCTCCCCCGCGCCTGTCCGACTCCAGGGTATGCGGGGTCACCGTGAGCTGATGGACTTGCTCTTGCAGTTGACGCTGGCTCTCCTGCAGGTTGGATATTAGCTCCACGAGCTGCATCCTCTCCCGTTTGCTCTCTTTCTCCGCGCGATCCTTCTCCTCCGCGCGCTCTCTTCGTCGGAGCTTCTCGCGCTCCTTCTCCCTTCTCTCCCAGGATCGCGACCGGGACCGCGTTCTCCTGGCCCTCGGTGGCGATGCCGCCCCTTTGTGCCGGCGCCTCTCGGGTGACTCCCAGCCGTACCTGATCTCCTCGAACTCCATACGCAGCCTATCCTCGTCGTCCCACTCCTCGTTGGCCCTTACTTCCTCTGAGTACCGGTCCCGGGAGTGACGTCGCTCCGGCCGATACCCCTCCGGCTCCCGCTCGGGTCGCTTGGAGCTCTCCCCCACCTGGTAACCGCTCTTCGTCATCCTTTTCTCTCCGGCCGCCATGTATTTCGTTCACGTCAGGTTCACCACTGCTAGTGTGTACGCTCGCCGGTGTAAGCCCACAACCTCAACTCTCCAGTGTTCACTCTCTCAGAATTGTCAACCCCCTCCCCAGTTGGGCCAGGGGAGGTATTTATAGCCTTCACTTGTTGTTATTGGACCTCGTGGGTTTGTACGGTCAGCCCCGTTCGTCCGCTCGTCCGCCCGCCCGTCCGTCCGCCTGGGCCGTCCGGTCCGGTTCGGTCCATGGGCCGCGGTCCGCGGTCCATGGTACCAACAATAATATTTTATATATCTAATTTATTTAAATAACCTTATATAATATATTAAATATATAAGTTGATATTCAAAAATGTATTCGATAAAAATTTATATTCAACCTCCTATATTTTAATATTTTCTCAATATTTAACTCTAAATCTCTAAATCTATTTCTCTCTCAAATCTCTAAACCCTAAACCGATTTTTTTCTTTTATTTCTTACTAAATCACTTAACCACTTCTTCACCCTAAATCTATTGCTTGCTGATTTTCAGTGAAAATATGTTTAAAATCAATAAAAAAATCATTATTTTTTAAAATAATTTAATCGAATATCCCCCTCTTTCCCTGTCCCCTACACGCGCGATCTCCGTCCCATCCCCATACCAGGTATTTCACACTAGGTTAGTGATTGATTTCATGTAGTTTTAGTAATTTGTATTTGTAACTCATTATTCTATATTTAATGCAGTTGTTGATGGAATTCCAATTAATGTTATAAATCCTAGCTAGTGTGAAATATAATTCTGATATAATCATTCCATTAGTGGATTCTATAGAGGTAGATTAATCTATGCGAATTAAATGAAGATTTGGCATCTTTGAAATTAAATAGCAATTCTAAAGTTGCAGTACAACATGTATGGCCCAGTAGTAATCGGACCATAGACCGTACAATACTGCGAAGCATGCGGGTCGAAGTGGACCAGAAGCCTAGAGGCCAGATGCCTGAGGGTCGAAGCAGACCAGGAGCTGAGAGACCCGGTCTTGCAAAATAGTATAAATACTGATTACAAATGAGAAGAAGTTGAAACCATAGAGAAAACTCTACTTGAAACGAGGAGTGTCACTTGTACCACAAGAGACCCGAAACACGTCGAGTGGGGAAGTTTTTGAGTGGGGAAGTCTTTCATAATACTCCTGGCCGGCGGAGATTTCGAATTGGTTGACAATTCTCCAAAAGGGATAGACAATTTTCCTTTGTTAACTTCAGCATAACTCCAGCAGCACCTGATCAGTTTATATCATCACCATCTATTGTTCTATACCTTATAACGTCTCTAGTGATTCAAATCTAATTATTTGTGTCAAAGACAAGGAGTGATGCAAATCTAAGTATCCAGTGCTTCTCAATGATAAATATTACAGGAAGATTTCTTGTCTGATGGGCGATGGTAGTACTCATGATGAACTTGTACTACATCATGAGTACATGAAACGTTCAATGGCTGAAGTTTTCCCAAAAATTGCTGACTACTTCAACAACTCTTCGCAGTCAGTGCTGATCCTCAAATAACTTCTCTAGAATTCTGGAAGTTAGCCTCATGCAGCCAGTGCTGAACAAATAGAAGAATCTATCACCATGAAGAAGAATTTTTCGAATAATGATTTACAAAGTATTTTTTCGAATAATTTATCTCCGAGTGATTCTCTGAAAATCATCGTCTATGGTGAAACGCATCAAAATTGAATGTTATTTGAGGTGAACTGTGATAGAGTTGTTTCGCTTATATTGGACATAAACAATCATAAAATTTATCAAAGCGATGTAA
This sequence comes from Zostera marina, assembly GCA_001185155.1. Classification (NCBI taxonomy): domain Eukaryota; kingdom Viridiplantae; phylum Streptophyta; class Magnoliopsida; order Alismatales; family Zosteraceae; genus Zostera; species Zostera marina. Next base: position 96,571 of record LFYR01001099.1, on the reverse strand, counting down.
GTTGAAATTTTTTGGTAATAAACTTTTAAGAATTTATCTGTAGTTTATCTGTATCTACATCTCATCTCAGTAGTTTATCTGTAGATAATCGCCATTATCCTTATTGATGATATCCCTAGTCCATCAGATCAAGCCCATCCAAGGCCAGGATTGATATGTCTAGTAAGGTAAATAGAACGGGGGGACCCGTTTCACCTGACGGGTCACAGCTCGTATGGGTTGACCGTGTCTATCCGTCGGGTCACACATGCCCGCCAAACGGGTCGACCAGGTCCACCGGCTCGGCTTGGACCAGATAAAAGGCCCAGCAAGAAAGTGTATAAATACCCCTAAGGGTAAAGTGTAGAAGGGAGAAGAACATTTGTAATGTACTTGTAATAAAGATTGTCTGGGATACACTCAATATAAGACGATCATTTACGAAAGTTGAAGAGGCATTATGGCCGTTGTCAGAACTCGCAGCATGTATGACTGTTGTCAGAACTCGTATTTATCTGCTGTAATAGTTTCTAAAGTTATCAGAATTCAAATTGACAGAAAATCTGTATTGGGGGAACCATTGCATTTTTCTCTGGTGAGATCGTATGAGGTTTTATAATCATATCTAATAGATCATGAATCTCAAGAAAATGCTCCATTAATTTGTGTCCTTCAGAAAAGATATGTGTTACTATCAAATGTCTTGTCAAAGAGAGGAAGACCTGTGATGAGGATCGAAATATCTTACTAGCACTCGAGATGGTGCGAGCAGTCGTCTTTTCGGGTCAGATGCTCTGGGATCCACAACGCACGTTCTACATCAAGTCTTTAGGGGAGGAAATCGATGATTGCTCCGTAAATGTCGCACTGAAAGGGTGTGGAACTGATGCCTTTGGATGAGCCCGAGGTCCTCTTTTTTAGGACCTCTGGGAGCGTAATCCATGGCAGAGATCGCGTCTTGTCATTATGGCCCAGGTTGGACGTGAGTAACTCTCCGAAATCGACAATTTGGGGTTGGAATCGACGATTTGGGTTGAAATCGACGAGTTTGAGGGAGAAGTCGTCAGTCTACCAAACTCTGGTGATCTTCTCCTCAAATCGACGATTTGCTAGACCCAATTAGCGATTAGAGGGTTGACTCAAGTCTCGACGAAGACTTCTGGTGACACAGAGTCTTGCTAAGACTGCACAATTAGAAGAAAAAATGAAGAAAAGAACTTCCTAAAGTGCCTAGTATGGTAGTGGAAGCGACGTAGATGGTGATACGAGACCTCGTTGAGATCGCACCATCAACAAAAAAAGAATCCCCGAAGCGCCTAAGTATGGATGTGGGAGAAGAGCAAGTGAAGTCATAAGGGCACGAATTGGCCACACCACTAACAAGGCAACCCCCGAAGAACTACATGTGGCCTTTCATGGGTGGGGGAGCACTGATGATACATGATCATGCGTTCAAATCACGTCACCAGAAGATCCTCTCATAACATGCAAATTAAGGGGAGAAATACTGACCATACAAATCACATTACCAGGAATCGAAAAGGAACCCTTGAAGAGCCGGCCTCCTAATACATCGAAGGGGGGAGTACTGGTGATACATGATCTCGTGTTTGATCATATCACCAATACCTGGAAACTCGGATAGACAATGAAAATGGAACAACCCGTATAGATTTTGGGAGACTCCAGGTTGACTTTAGGACTAGTTGACTTTTCCATGTCGATTTTGGGTAAGTCGACCTCAGAAAGTCATCACCGAGTTAGATCTAAGGTTCTTAGGGGGTCATTTCCAATCATTAGCTAGGTACTTGAGATTTTTTTCATAGCACTTGGAGGGATCACCCGAGAAAAGACGAATTGAGTATTGCAGAGTTGGAACGTCGTGGAGTTTCCAACCTAGCATTTGTTCAATACGAACCCAAAAATCTATTTCGAAAATACTGTCTATTTGAATAGGAGAAAAAAATGAATGGGTAGGTGAAGAAAGAATAGCGAAATAAAAAAAGTGGAAAAAAAATCTCAAATGAACATAAAATAGTGGAAAATGAACCTCAACGCTTGGGATGAACCGAGTGCTTACGGATGCCGATAATAAAGTAAACCAACCTCTAACAGTCAGTAATCGGAAAATGAAAGAATGAGATATAAATTCGTATTGAATGAGATATAAATTCTTAATAAATGAGTTTGAAAGGACAGGATGAACAGTATGCATAGACTAGACCACTAGAGTACTGGTTGATTTGACTTTAACATTTAATTTAATAAAATAATTGTAACAATAAGATGCCTGATCGAACGGTCAGTAAAAAACAACAAGTTTGAATTTGTCATCTTCCTCATTTATTGTGAAAATAGAATGATAGTTTGAATGGTATTTAAAGATATTGGAAATTAGAAAAAATCTGTTCTCGGGTTGTTAATGTCAAATATAATAATTAATGTAATTTATATTCTACCTTCGACTCGAATCTGTAGCCCTGACTTTCCTACTGCAATTTTTTTTCCGTCGTTGAATTGCATATACGATTGTATGATTGTATATGTGATTTTATCGATGACGTATTATTGTGTCGATTTGTTGTATGAGGCAAATGCATTCTACATTTTCCTAAACTAACCTTTATTTGCTTTGAATTTTTATTATTCTCTTAATAGTTTTTTTTTCAGTGTGTTTTTATGTGATGCTGACCAAGTTTAGTGATATTGCTGCATACGTTGATTTAATTTCTTGGACGTATTCAGCTTGAATGGTTTTTTTTTGAAAATAATCTAAGGTTTGGTGAGGTCATTGAACTTGTTTGCCTTACTATCTAAAGATTTTTATTGAGGGCAATGAGACATATGATAAGAGGGTTGAGATAGGCGATATTCAGATAATTCCACAGGTTCCTCGAGCTGTGGGAAGTATATTGGTGGTGGTGGAGTGGCTATGACATGTGGGAGGTATGGATCTATCTACGTGGAGATGTGACCAACAGATTGTGGTCCCCGAGACGATTGACCTCTGTTAATGATGTTCTTCCTCTTGAATGACCAGTGCCCTCGCATATCGCAAGATCGTATGGGTGAAATGTCTTGTCTGAGGTGTTGGGGATGACTTCATGATCATTTTCCCTTCTCCTACGGATAGGGTAGTTCATCTCATCTTCTCTTTTTCTCCAACTCATTTACTAACCTAAATTAGGAAAGAAATCTGTTAATGTAAGAAAGGATGAAAAGCATGTTCATTTCAAAGAAATCTGTTAATGTAAGAAAGGATGAAAAGCATGTTCATGTTCATTTCAAAGAAATCTTAATCATAGACGACAGTACAAAAAGACACTTACTAAATACATACAGTCCATGTGTAATTTTACTTTCAAAACATGGCTTAAACATGCATGTTTGACACCTATATGACTTAAACATGACATGATAGACTTAAAAAACAGATAAAGATACCGATATGTTTGATATTCAGGCAAACACATGATACACTTAATTAAAAACCATGACTTGAACATGTGTTCGAGCAAGTTTGTTGGAATTTTACAGACTTAAAAAAAATTGAGGTATGAACAAAATGAAATCATGCAGATGACGGAATGAAATTGAGTCCGAGCAGATGAAATATAAGTGCAATTGTTAAGAATTGATTAATTAGTGCAGGGAAAAGAGGAAGCAGACAAACGATCTCAAGAAATGTCATGAAATTAGATGTAGGATATGAAGACGGTATGAACTATAAAGAATTAGAGAGATATAAAATAAACCTTACACTTATCTATACAGTTATAATTGGTATATTTTCAAATTTAACCCTATCTATATGTTTAACTATAAGAGTAAAATTTTACTTTTTACGTGAACAAGACGAAATCAGGCACATGACGGAATGAAATTGCGTTCGAGTGGAAGACAGAATGAAATTAAACATTTGGAACAATACGAAGATGATAAGATTAATTGTCATTTAGCAAATGCCAAATTAAATTTATGACGAGGACGTGATGATACCTACTACGTTTGAGAAATGGGATACGTCGGATGGCAGAGTCGTCGACCAGTTGGAGGGAGAATTGATCGCCTATCAGCCGCTGAATGGAATTTTACGATGGATTTAAATAGGTTCGACCTTGGACGGCAACTTGTCGAGACGTCGACGAGCATTGAAATTTGACGAGAACGATAAGATTACCCTGGATTAGTATGGGTTGTGAGAGGGAGGTATGGACGCACGATCGGGAATAACTCTCGTCGGCCGTCGTCGCGCAGAAGATGCGACAATTGAGGTGAGGCGGACATCCCTCGCCGAGCATCGTATAAGGGTCATTTCGAATATCGGAGGTCGTCCATACGTTGCACTGTTTAGCATGTGGATACGTACTATGACGTTCGGCAACGCAGTTCCCTCGTCTGGGTTCGAGTCCGGGTTCAAACATAACCTGCAGGTTAAAAGAAATAATTTGAAGACATAGGAGATCGAATCCGTAACCTCTCACATGTTTAGCAAACGTTTTATCATCTATGTTACATTTTCATTTTCTCTAAACATAATATTTATTTTTTATTTTTTTATACTTCTAGCCGATTGAGCCGAGCCGAGCTTGAGTTTTAGGCTTGATAAGAAGATTTATACTTGGAATGTTCAAGTTTAAGTTCGGCTCGTTAAACTTAGCGAATTTGAGCTTTGGGCTCGAGCTCGACTCGTTGGACTCGCGAGCCGAGCCCATCGAGCCCAAACTTGAGCCGAGCTTATCGAGCCCGAACCCGAACCCATGGAATCGAGTTTTCCTCTACAACCTTACCCCTATTTTCCTAGTTGGTCTAAATCTTAAATTCCGTTATGTCTGTTATTGTCAGGTGTTTGGATCTTAAAATTTATTCAAACCTTTTTCAATAGCTTTGACCGTTCCCCAAATTTTTTCATGTCCCGTCCCGTCCCGTCGAAAACTATACTATTGAATTCAATCTTATTCTACTTACATCTGGATTTCAAAACAATCCCTCTATAAATATGGACTACTCGTTTTCCCCAAATTGCAGAATTCATGGGACCAGTCTACTCCAAACCTACATGATATTAGACGGTTGCAGTTAACAACGAAACGCCTTGACACATAACTTCAATTAGGATAGAACAATATTTAATTATTTTCATTATAAATTGAGACGAATAAAATTAACTAACTCACACATGTTTATGTAGCACTTGTTTGCTTGTTTCTACTTCTTTAGTTTTTTCAACATTTCCTTCAGTTGAAGGATCAGTTTCTTTATCCATTTTTGTTTTCATATGAAAATAAAACTAGTGATACAAAATTCGCATACAGATCATGTTACCGGACTCTGAAAAGGAACCCCTGAAGAACCTTGTACGATGAAAGGGGAGTACAGGTGATACATGATCTCGTACTTGGATCATATCAACCGTACTCGGAAACTCGAACAGGCAACCTGATGAAGCACAAAATGTCCTACCAGCGCTCACAGTGGTACGAGTGGCTGCCTTTTCGTGCCGAAGGTTCTGAGATCCACGACGCGCGCTCTACGTCAAGCTTTCCGAAAGGGAATCGATGATTTCAGTATGAGAATCGACGATTTCAGTATGAGAATCGACGATTGCTCCGTGAATCACACTCTAGAATCGATGAAACTGATGTCTTTAGAGTGAGCCTGGGAGTCTTTTTTATAGGATCTCTGGAAGCGTAATCCACGGTGGAGATCGTGTCCGGCCATAATGGCGACCGTTACAGCTATTATAGCTCGAGCTGGACACGAGTAAATGTCCAAATCGACGATTTGGGGGTGAATCGACGATTTGGAGGTGAAATCGGGGAGTTCAAAGGGGAAGATCGACAGTCTGCCAGACTCTGACGATCTTGTCCTCAACTCGGTGATTTTTCGCCCCAATCGGCGATTTGGAGAGTTGACTCGGGTCTGACATAAAGCGAATGGAACCCTAGTCCCTGTTGATGGAAGTGACTGATGTACAATCATGTGTCAGCAGTATTCCCCCTAAAAGGGCTTGTGACAAGATGTGTACCGCCACAACCCAATGAATGTGGAACGACCCGTATAGGAATGGAAAGGGACTTCAGGGCATGTAGACTTTTTTAGGTCAACTTGGGAAAGTTGACTTGACAAACTATACAAAAGGGACTCTGACGGCGAAAATTCCTTACGAAAATGTTCGCCTCTCTTAAATCACTACAAATGTTCATTCCCAGTGATTATTTAGCCATAATTTTTTGTGGCGATTTTTTTTTGCCAAAAAGCCAAAGTAAATATGGCTAATATCCTAGACTAATATTTGTGGCGAAAATTTAGCTGGAAAAATAAAAAATTAACATTCCTTTAGCTTCCTCTTCGTCTTCTTCTTCTTCTTCTTCTTCTTCTTCTTCTTCGTCTTCCTCTTCGTCTTCCTCTTCCTTTTCGTCTTCGTCTTCCTCTTCGTCTTCCTCTTCGTCTTTTCTTCGTCTTCGTCTTCCTCTTCGTCTTCTTCGTCCTCTTCCTCTTCCTCTTCGTCCTCTTCCTCTTCCTCTTCCTCTTCTTCTTCTTCTTCTTCTTCTCCTTCTTCTTCTTCTTCCTCCTCTTCTTCTTCTTCTTCTTCTTCTTCTTTTTCTTCTTCTTCTTCTTCTCCTTCTTCTTCTTATTTTGTTGATTGTCCTTTTTCTTTTTTGAACAAGCGTTTTTAAATATTAACTTTGAGTTTGATAACTCAATATTTTTGAGAAAATATTGATTGATTGTCCACGAGTCTGCTCCTATGTTTCAATCATTTGTTGAGGAGTCTGCTGCACTGGTGGTCGTGACCATTATCCAAAATTAGGGTTAGAATTATTTACTTAGCAAAATCGTATGTATGAGTATTAAAATAATTCACCAACTAGGGTTTATAGTTGAACACTGAAAATGATAAAACAGATATATCTACAGTCTAATCATTAATCGAAGATTTTATAAACTGTACTATGCATACACTATCATCTGATATATTCTATCTGTGCACGTGGATTATATCTGTTAAAAAGCTATGCACAATTATCTATGTCATACATAGGAATATGGGCTAGCTAGGATGTACTTTGATATACATGGGGAGTGATCCATTATATAATACATATTTGAAATGCTATGCACAATTATCTATATCTTATACAAAAGTTGAATTTTCTATTACATAGATATTTGGAATCCTATGACAAAAGCATAAGTCAAGAGGGGACATCCTTTAAAAATGTGGCTTCTAAACTATGAACATTGAGAAGCGTACACCAATCCAAAGAGATAAGACAAGGTGCACCTCTACCAAAGGACTCAAACTATGTGCCCACACTCATCTCAAGGAAAAGATCCAATGGTCACCAAGATCTCTCCCATGTTATAAATACACCATCATGGGCAACACTCAAAGGTAACACACCACACTCACATTTGTGCCCAAATTCGTCCAAGCATCCAAGAGAAAGCTATAGTCTTCAAGTCTTCAAGTGCTCAAAGTTCCAAAGGTGTTCTCCATAGCAAGTGCTCATCTTTTTGCTTCCAACTGTCATTCTATTTCTAACCTTTCTGAGAGTTATAGTTGTGGATCAACCAACAAACATTTTCATTGTGTTTAAAGTGTTGTGAAAAATTATCTCAAGAGCAACACTTGTAAGGTTTATAAGCTTAACCATAAAACTTAGTTTGGTTCTAAAGAGTTTTATGAAAAACTCTTAGGTTGGATCTACCTTCAAAGATTCAAAGTGGTTTTATAAAGTTTCCTGACTCTTAGGTTAGATCTACCTGTAAAGGTCCAAGGTGATTATATAGAGTTTTCTGGTAAAACTCTTAAGTTGGATTGACCTGGAAAGGTCCAAGGAGGTTTTATAGAGTTTCCTAGTAAAACTCTTAGGAGTAATCGTCTTAAAGATCTAAGGTTCGTAAGAGGGGTGGCCTGAAAGTTTACACAAAGAAGGTTCATAAGTTTCTACTCCTAAAGCTTATATAAGTTTTGCTAATATTTTTAGGCCAGTGAATTACGCGTTTAGCGGACTGGACTAGCCCAAGATTTGTGTGAACTAGTATAAATCATTCGTGTTGATTTATTTTCTGCTTATTGTTTATCAACTACTAAATTAACCTATTATAAATTATATTATTTAGATCCCTCTTCCTGTTATCAGGTTTAGACAAAGGTTAAATATAAAACAAACCCCTCTTCTTATTAGGCTTAGAAATAGGTTAAATATTCCGCAAATCCCTCTTCCTATCATCAGGCATAAGACAGAGGTTATTACTTTATATTTAGCTATATTTAAAGTTCATAATAATCTAAGTACGAACTATATTCATATATAGTTTTACGTACGACCAATTAAAAGACTTCCACCTTGACATACAAGGGTTTAACTGAGACACTCTTTTCTATATTATCTTGGCTGCTAACTATTATTTTTCAGATATCTTCCCCATTAGTTCGAAAAATATGAAAAGAGGCTACTACTCCTTTTATAACCTTAGGATCACGATCCAACAACTACAAATTTTCAAGTCTATAATCGCTTAAAAACCACTCATATTTTAAAGTTAACTTGCAATTATTCCAAGTCTTTTTAGGTAGATTTAACATCTAAGAGTTTTTCTGAAAATTATATAAAACCAAATCTTGAGCTTTTTAGTTAAACTCAAAAACCTTTCCTTACACTTTTGTGGTCTTGAAACAACCCTCTCAACCAAAGTGAAACACACAAGAATGATGGTAGGAGATGGGAAATATTGAAACATAAATCACTTCTTACTTGCTTTGAAGATCTTAGAGAGTAGGAGTAAGAAATGAAGAGCTTTTGAAACTTTTTTAAAGATTGAGCACTTTGATCACAACATGAAGGAGTATAGGAAACCTTGGATGTAAAGTTGGAGTTTTGGTCACTTATAAAGTTGGAAGTTTGGAAGCTCAAAAAATTGTAATATGTGTGGTAATCAATCCCATCAGGTTGCCCTTCTATTTATAGAAAAATAAAACTTTCTTATTGGTCACTTAGATATGGTTTGGATTGCAAATCTTGACATTTGGATCTTCTTTTAAAGGCTCTCTGATTTTTCACTATAATAAAAAAAACGCTTGACTTTAAATTCCGAGATTCTCTTCAGGTTTTCAATTCCTTCGTATAAGAACCTGTCAAGGAATAGTGAATTGATTCCTTTGCTCAATCAAGCATTTATTTTAACCTGTTCATAAATGCTTGTACCTTATAAAATTACAAAATTTATCAGTTGGTTGGGTTCTCACATGAGAACCTCATCTAGCCTTTTATTTTCTTCACACTAATCCTGACCGTTGATCAGATACCTATTGCTGCCGGTTTCCCTTTCTCTCATCTTCTTCCTTTTTCTTAATAAATTTATTGCAAATATTCCCTCTTCCTCGTAATCTTTCTTGTAGTAAGCAAATTTTTTTTCTCTCATCGTACATGTCACTCCTCCTCTCCCATGTCAGGTTTTGATTTTCTATCTTCTCTCCCATTGTCTGAATTTCTTTTTTCCAAACTACAGTTGTTCTTTCCCATGTCAGGTTCTCTGTTATCCCAACCTCGTCGTCTATCTCTCCCCAGTATCTCGTTTTTTCCCTCCGTCTCCCCTCCGCCGGCGTCGGATATTCATTTCTTCTCTCTATCCTTCACAACGATTTTCTCAAGCTACTCAATTTTTTTTTCTGTCCTCCTTCTTACCATGGGTTCTTCCTCTCTCCTTCTTATACACTTTCTCTCTCTCTCTCTTCCTCCATTTTCATTTTCATTTTCATTTTATTTCCTTCTTCTTCCGTCATGTTTTTTCAGTTGTACCTGTTATTCTCTTTTCTATTACTTCTAATTTTTCTTAGTCCATTTCCATCTCCCTACTTTTATTTTCTCTCACATTACCTCTACCTACATCTACCTTTTTCAGTCTGCCTTCCTAGCTGTTCTATTTTACCCTTCCAGTTCTTGTCTTCTTTCTCTTGTTATTATCTTTCATTCCATCCAATCGTTCTCTTCTCAATTGTCTTCCTCTAATTACACTTCGATATTCCTATAATATATCGATATGCATTGCTATTTCATAGGTTTCTTCTCCTAAAATAATTAGATCACATCACCATATAATATCTACATTTTTCAAATCTTTCTTTATCCAAATCGTTTTTGCCACATTGTCCTTATCTACTTTTCATCTGTCAATACTCGGTTTTGTCACCTTGTCTCAATCTTCCTATGTTTTTTACTTTTTTTTCCAACGTCTTCTTCTTCAATCTCCTTAACTGTTCATCATCCTCTTTCTCTAGCAACTTGAGTTCTTCCAACCCATCGTCTATCCTCATTTTGTTTGTCCTTCGATTTCAAGGTTAGTGTTCATTTCTTTCCCCATAGCATATAATGGCTTCTCCACCACCATTTGAGAATCAAGATCGAGCTCCCATCTTGCAAGTTTCCCCCAACACCAATTCAATTTTCGTGACCCCTCCTCTATATCGTTCACAACAGTTTACATACGATCATACAAACATATCTTACAACGTTAGCCTGAATTTTCATTTCAATTCTTCTCAATGTCATACCAATGATAATACTAGAGCTTCCAAACTAGATTTTTCGATCTCCTTGGATCCCGATGTCGTAGGTAGCACCATATTTCAGTCAGATTTTGTCCAATGCACCTCTGCTGAGATTAGGGAATCCTCCGCTAATATGAGTTATGGAACTGCTAAAACACCAAATAGTTTGAATTTCCAATTAAATTCCCCTCTTTGTCAGACCAATGTTAATCCTACAGCTTGTAATGTCAATGTATATGCCTCCTTGGATCCTGATGTCATAGGTAGTACATTTTTTGATTCAGAATTTGTCCAATGCACCTCTGCTGATATTAGGGAATCCTCTATTGATATTCGGGCAACCTCCGCTAATATGAGTTCCGAAACTGCTAAAACCCCTAACAATCATTTTAAACGAAAATCTTCCTCTCCTGGTCAATATCCAACATCTCCTGATCATGAAAATGGTTCTTCTAGTTACACTCAATCCAACAAACTCTGTCCTATTGTAGGTCAGGTTTTTCCTACGTTTGACATGGTTGTTTAATCCTACTACGATTTTGCATCCGCTATGGGATTTTCTGTTCGTTTAGGATCGACGAAGAATATATTGGACAATGATATATAGTGGTCAAAAAATTCTTGTAATGAAAAAGTTGTTATGTTCTAAACAAGGTAGTTCAAGTCTAATACTTCCACCGACCAACGATACTAGACGGAAGAATGGTGTTTCTCGATGTGGTTGTATGGAAAGTATCAAATTTAAAAGAATAGCTAGACAAATCTGATAATTGGGTCACTGATACTGTAAATTTTGATCATAATCACCCATTTACGACCTCCTCAAAAATTCGATACCTTCCAATAAATCGGTCAATATCCGAAACCTCTAAATTACTCTTTTCCTCGCTAGCCGAAGTTAATGTTCCAGTATCACAACAAGCTGCCTATTTCTCTAATCAAGTTGGTGGAGTGCAGAATATGGGCTGCATGACATTGGATATTAACAATATGGTTCGTGATGATCGCGTAGATCTGAAAAATTATGATGTCGATTTGATTGTGGAGGAATTCGAAATTAAAAAGTTAGAAAATAAGGACTTCTTTTATGACCTTGTCAAAGATGATGAAGGTCGTTTGAAACACCTTTTTTGGGCCGATCCTATTATGATTGAAAATTATAAGTTATTCGGAGACTCTGTGACTTTCGACACGACCTATAAGATCAATGTTTATTCCATGGTGTTCGATATGTTTTGCGGTGTCAACCACCACCGGAAGACTACAATATTCGACAGTGCATTTTTAAGGTATTTCGTTTATTCCTTTTTTTTAACATTTTCATATTCTTTCACCTTTAATCCTCTATTTTTGTATTAAATTATATTCTTTTCTTTCTGTTTATGTGTGCAGTAACGAAAATGTTGATGTTTTTACGGGGCTATTCAATAGGTTTAAACAATGTATAGGATACCCTCTTCAATCAATTATTACCGATCAAGATTTGGCGATGAAAGATGCAATATCTCGTGCTTTTCCAGAATCCTTTCATCATTTGTGTCGTTGACACATAACCAACAAGTTGTCTACCAAGGTTTCAACAGTATGTCAGAATACCAATTTTCTAAACACGCTCTACAAAATTATTAAATTTTCCGAGACTCCAAAAGATTTTGAAGAGTCATGGTCTCTTTGGATCACAGAGAATAATGTGTCTTCCAATGTATGGTTGAAAAGTTTATACGACATCCGTGAATCATGGGTCCCCTGTTTGATGTGTTCTCATTTTTTGCTGGAATACATTCTACTCAAAGGAGCGAAGGCATGAATTCTTTCCTTAAGACGAAAGTAACAGCCAAGAACCTACTGTTTAGCTTTGTTTGACGATACCAAAATATGATAAACCATTCGTGAGTTCGAGAATTTGGACAATCACAAAGATACTTTCTGGCACCTCAGATTTTTTACGTCTATGGACATTGAGAAAGACGCTATGTGTTTCTTTACAACTGCTATTTTCCTTCTTTTTCAAGAGGAGATGCGGAAAAGCTTCTTCTACTATATATTACCACCGAATGACCGGTCATCCTAGGTATTTCATCTTATTTTGCCTATCATTTTTCAGAAATTTCAATTTTATCCCAACAATTTTTTTTTAATAATTTCTTCTTTCTTCCTAAAGGATATTACATATCTACCTGTTATTTCTTTAGAAAGACAGACCGTGTTATTTAAACTCACTCTTACGAAAGGTAATTCTACATCGACTTGCACATGTCATCGATTTGAATACAGCGGGGTTCCATGCTCTCATCTTATACATTATCTAATTGTCAACAGTTACCGAAGTTTACCAAACGTTCTGAAAATGCCCAGGTGGAACAAACTATGCAAGACTAACAGAATTGTTCAATCTTTTTCACAACCTGACAATCCCTTGTCCAAGTATGTGTTGAATCGTGATCCGAGGCTATAAGGGGGGATAATAGCTTTTTTTCGATTTATGCAGATTAATAACGAAATTACCTGCACACATTTAAGTACACAAATGGTTGTATAATAATAATAGTATAATATTGTTAGCAATATAATACTATTATATGATTTTATAGAATATAATATTATATATTGGACTTGCCTTTTTCTCTTGAAGTTTACTCCAGTATATGAATACAGAGTCAACTTTTCAGATGGTGCTTTATAAACAACTATAGTATATGAATATCAAGTTATATTATAAACACAAGTTATATTATAGAGTAAATGACCAGATAACTGAATATATATTTGATAAACAAGATATAGAGTAAATGACCAGATAACTGGATATATATTTGATAAGTAAATGCTTGAACAAATATCTGAGTAAAGATTTAAAGCAATGAATATAACCTCAGATAGTTGACTAGATAACTGGATGAGGGATCTGCCTAAAGTAGTCAACCTCTGTATTTGACCAGATAACTGGAAGAGGGATCCTTTTCAATTAAGTGTTGCTTAGTTGTTTTTAGATGAAAGATAAAAACTAAAGTTAACAAAGAACAACACAAGAGAATTTATACTGGTTCACCCAAACAAGGGCTAATCCAGTCCCGACCAACTATCAGAATTCACTAGCCTAAAGGTTATGGCAAAACCTTAGAGTATCAAGGAAACTTTTAAAAACCTCTCTAAGCTTTAAGGCTAACTTCGCTTAGAAATCAGTCTTTTACGAGTAGACTCACACCTTAGAGTATCAAAGGAACTCTTAAAAACCTCCAACTTTTACGGGTAAGTTAGTACCTTAGAATATCAAGGAACTCTTAAAAACCTCTCTAAGCTTTAATGCTACTTCGCTTAGGAACCAGTCTTTTACGGGTAGACTCACACTTTAGAGTATCTAAGGAACACTAGTACCTTAGAGTATCAAGGAACTCTTAAAAACCTAAAAATCTTTCAAGGTAGATTCGACCTAAGAGTTTTCCCGGAAACTCTATAAAACCAAACTAGAGCTTTATGGTTGAGCTCAAAAACCTTCTCTTACACTTTGGTACTATTGAGACAACACTCTCAACCAAAGTGGACACACACTAGAGGTCATTAGAGGAGTGTAATATTAAAGCAAACAACACTTCTTACTTGTAGAGATGAACAAGAAAATTAGAAGAAGTTGAAGAGCTTTTGAAGCTTTGGAAAGCTAAGACACTTGAGCACTTGGAAGCTTGGAGGCAAAACGTGGGAGAGTTCAAATGTGGAGTGAAAAACTCTTTTGATTTGCTTGTTGTGTGGTGAGTGAAAATGAGGGAATTACCCTTCTATTAATAGCCTTGGCCACTCAATGTCCACCTTTGGATCTTCAATGGATGGCTCTTTGATTTTTCATATAAATCCAAGCTTTGTCTTTGATCTTATCTTAAATAGTGCTTTCTTGGATAGTATTTGTTGGAGAATCTTATCTTTGAATAAAGTCCAACGTGAATAGTGTTTTGTCCTCTTGGAATATTATACCTTGAATAAAGTGTCAAAAGATAATAATAATAATATTAAAGGTAAAAATGTAATTGTTCCAATTTGACTTTTAACTTTGAATTAAACTTTTGACTCACATGATTAATTAATTAATTGGAGTTAGGTTTAATTATCGATTGACTTATTTAACCTTTATAGATTAACAGTGTAATTAGGGTTTAAATTGACATGATTAAAATATAATCCTATGTCGACAATTTTGATTCTACATTCTCCTCCTTTGTCGATGGCATATATGTTTTAATTCATGTCTAGTCTATTTTATTTTACCTTATGAGCATGTTCCCCCTAAATTATTGACCCATAATATTTAATTTAAAAGCAGTGGATCATGCATGATTTCTCCCCCTTAAAACAATAAGGTATCGACAAAGTTAAAATAGATACCTGTGAAGTATCTCCCCCTTAATGATAGGACATATCTAATTTGTGGAGAAAATAAAACTTCATACTTTATTGAGCTTTGATCACAAATTCGATTTGTGTAGTTGACCAAATGTGACTTCTTGCTTATAAGAGTGTTAGTCAATCATATAGGAGAAATAACATGTAATTTATACTCATTTATAAAATATTGGATTTGGAGCCAATTTTGATGTATATTATAAGGCAAGTATGATAATTTAAAATGACTTATGTTAAGATCATGCAATGAATAATAATCCATGTGTGTTATGGATAAATTGATCTTAACATGTATGGATTAAAGATTTTATAATGTTATAATCCATATAATATATATATTAGTGAATGATATGTATGTATAAATCAATATTCACTAATTACTTTAAGAAAAATCGAGCATTTAAAATCTGTCTTAGTGACAAATGTATAATCATGTAAATATTCACTAAGTTTTTAAAAGATTTAAAATTTTTCATTTCAGTCCTTAAAGTGTAATACCCATGAAAATTCAGTAAGGATTCAGGTGCAATTAACCCGTCATGTAGAATGGTTAACTATAAAAATAAAATTCAGTAAGGGCTTATGTGCAATTAACCCATCAATTAGAATTTTTCTAAGGAGTTAACTACAAAAGTGATAACCATTAGGCTAACTTAATTAATACACTCATGGGACATACCATTAGTGGGTTAATACAATAACCATTAGACTAACTTAATTAATACACCCATTGGGCAATAATTAAGTGGGCTAAAACCAATTAAACCCAACCTTAATTATGTGCTAGTCGACTAGATCCCATTAAGGTGGTCGACTAGGGTTAGGGTTAGGCAAGAGGAGGCAAGGAAAGAATTGGCTAATTAATGAGCCAATTAATTAAAGTGAAAATTCTAGAATAAAAAAGGGAAAGAAAAGAAATGGCAATTAACATTTAATAAGAAGATTTGGGGGAAAAGATTATGACAAAAATACTCTAACTTAAATTTAAAAATCAAAGATATTAGAGTAATTCTAGATGCCCCAAATGAAATCTATAAAAGATAGGGGAGAGAGGTGGACGAAAATAAAAAGGAAAAGAAAAAGAGGGAGGATACGTTTTGGGAGCTAGGAGAAGCTAGAGCTCGGAGAAAAGCTAGGAAAAAGAAAGGTACGGAAATCGTAGTAGACTTCTTTGATAGTTTCTTTTGTAGGAATGGTGGTAAGTATGTGTAAGAGTAAGTCTAGTCTCCACATTATTATGAAAAATTTGATAGTTTTCTATATGCTTATACATGGTTGTTTGATACGCTATGTGTTGCTGGATTTTTATGCATACGTTTATATACCGTTTATATGATTTGCACATAGTTTTACTTACGTTTTTGCATATTGTTTTACATGTTTTAGTACTACATATCATGATAGATCTTTATTCATGTACTTCTATACCTTTTGACAAGGCTTATACATGTTTTCTTACATGTTTATCGATGCTTGTTTTGATGTGTTTAATGTTCTAGGTGTTGCTGGATTTTTATGCATACTTTAGATACCTTTTTATATGGTTTGCATGTAGTTTTATATACGTTTTTGTATAGGGTTTTTATGTGTTTTGATGATACTCATGATAATAAATCCTTATGCATGTCTTACTCAAGTTAGACGAGATTTATACATGGTTTCCTACATGTTTATCTACACTTGTTTTGATGTGTTTATTGTTCTATGTGTCGCTGGATTTTTATGTATACTTTTATATACCTTTTTATACGATTTGCACATAATTTCATACACATTTTTGAATATGAGTTTTATGTGTTTTGATGTTACTCATGATAATGGATCCTTATACATATCTTATGCAAGTTCGATGAGATTATACGTAGTTTCTACATGGTTATACATGTTGTGTAGTACGTGATGCCCCATTTGTGGATGGATTTTTATGCATGCCTTATCTATATTTTGGTTAATGATATTATGCTCTTTTCAATTGTTAAGTAGTCTTGTTATATTGTATATGAAATCGACTAAGGTGATATGCATCTAGCAAACCACAGAAATATGTGATATAGTTGTGATAAGTTGTTGATGAGTATTCTTGTTGTATGGTAGGGAAGGGAACCCAAGGTAAACGGAAGCCTTGGGGTGTGTATGAGTGGGGTCGGGTTAGTAACCTAGTGACGCACAAGAGTCCTCGGGAAGACCTTCTGTGCTCATATGGTCTAATTCCGACCTAGGCTAAGAGAGTAGGCGAGGATGAGACTTAGGTTGAATCAAGGATTTCTCGAGGGGAACCCTTCATTCACCTTAAGGTTCATTCTGGGTTCGCACTCACTTAGCTAGTACGTTGGGAATAAATGGATCAGGAAGATGGTTGACCTGAATCCATGATTGGAAGTTCGGACCTCGATATGAACGAGGCGAACCATACAAAGGCCAACAATTAAAGAATGGAACTAAAAAAGTAAAAATATGATGGATTGTGCCCCGACGGGGGAGTCTGGTCGAATGAACCCATGGGGAACCCGAATTTGAGCTGAGAGACTAAATCTGATAATGTGATCCTTTGGGGATATTGGTCGGGTGAACCATGGGGGAATTCGAGTTTGAGCCTAACGAGGCTAACCGGCCCGACGGGGCAGTCTGGTCGAATTATTCTTCGGAGTAATTCGAGTTTGGTCGAGCTTGTGCACCACACAAGTCGTGTTTGGGGAATGACAACAGTCGTTCCTACGAGGGGGCTTGAAGCCCTAAGACGTCTGGCTAGACGAGTCTGTTTATCAACCTAGAAATAAAGAACATAAAGGGAAGTAATATGATATCTGTACTGAGTTTTGACTTCAAAACTCATTCTGTTCTGTTTGTTATTGCAGATTAAGATAAGGGAGCAGCGACAACAATGGTCTCGTACATGGTCTCCTTAGGAGTTTACCGTTTTCGCATTTTTGATACTTGCATTTTGAACCCTTTGAATTGTAATAAAGGTAGTTAGTCATTTGTTGTATGATTGAACATGTTTCATTAATTTCATTATTGTCTGTTAAAATACGGGATGTTACATAAAGTCTTAATAATAAAATTTCACTTAAAAAATTTCATTTAAGCCCTTTGAAGTTATGATAAATACTTAAAAAATTTCATTTTAAACCTTAGAAGTATTAAATATTTCTAAGCATTTTTTGATTTAAAAACTTCATGTAAATATTAATTTTAAGTCCCTGAAGTTTTAAATAAATATTCATTCACTGTAAAATATCACTTGAACCTTTAAGTTTCAGTGAATCTACTTAAAAAGCTTCATAAATAATTTATGCTTAAGCCCTTGAAGTTATGCAGTATTCTAATATTTAGTGAAAATTGATTTTTCATTGAAGTTTTTCACTAAAGAATAAAGTAGACTTAGGTCTGTGATTGGACCTCAAACAAAACAGACTTAAATAAAGTAGAAACATCTATCAACAGATGTTGGAGTGGTGTTTGAACACCATCGATCAAAACAACATCTAACTTAGTTGGCATCGAGTAGGCATAGCAAGCTAACCAAAACACATGATAAAATTATGGTTAATTAGTGATGGTATTAGCTTCTTCAGTGGGAGCTTTCAATATAGATCGATTTGATATTGCATGTCGGCGATCAGAACTCCTTGGTTTTTAATACTTGACTTCAACAATTTAATCCTTGATTTTGCCTCATTGATCTCCTTAAGCAAGTGAGTAGTTATGTCATCTTTGGTTGTTGATTGACCTACTTGCTTCTTCCCTTTATCTGTTATAAACTCCATTACCTTTTTCCAGTCTGGATCCATTTTGAAGATAGTAGAAATGGGTGAGAAGGGAAGGTTTTGGTTTGAGAGTGAATAACCTTGTATTTATAGATAATGCTTTCAAGCTTTTTAGGTTTACACTTCTACTTTAGTTTCCAAGAGTTTCTTGGTTTGACTAGACCATGAAAATCGTCTGATTTTATCCTGTAGTCTCTTTCTCAAGAGAGTTTTTCGATTTCCCATAAACTTATACCAATAAACTGACATAACTTGTTAGGGTTTAACAAGTAATGAAGATGATGTTTTGAAACTATTGTCTAAGCCTAGCTAGGATCCTAGCAGGGCTTATATTTTAGTGACTTGTATCTTAGTAAGATTAAGATTCTAACTTTACTTGATAATAGATAATGCTGAGTTGTCTCATCATGTCCTCTTCTTATCTATTATTGAAAGCTGCAAACTGAATAATAGTTAATTTAAAACATACCTTTTGGTGGTCTCAAAACACCTTTTGGTAGATCCTGTCTGTGTTGCAAGTGCTCCAATGTTGAGGATTTTCTTTTCGGATTTTGCATTGACTGAGTGTGAATCGCAAGTAATTTGGCAGAGCATGAAAAATTCGGCTGCTGCAGGCGACGTGGTTGCCGAAGTCTTGCAGGTGAGTTGTCATTCGTGCAGGTTTGAGCAGATCGAGATTGTCTACTTCCGATCGTGCTTCTGAGATTTACAGAACTCGAATTGGGTTTTGTGAGTAGAAGCTTCGAGGTTGCAGAATGTGCAGACGGAGATTTCAATACCATATGATAGTGTTTGGTTTACCAATACCATGTGATGTTTGTTGATTTTTCTTAAAGTAGGATATAACATTATGTAGTATGTGTGCAACATAGGATTAATCTTATAATTTTCTCAATTATGTATGTGATGACATGGAATATGCATGAGTTAAATAGTTATACACGTAAGTCAAAATCAGTTGTTTGATTATCATGTATTTAAGTATTTTATATCATCATGCATGCATATGATTCATTTACTTATAGATTCATATATGATTGCATATCATAAGATTCATCGATAAGTATTAACATGCATTTATAGGATAAGTCATAGTATCATGCTAAACTCAAAACATGTGTTTTTATATCTTTAAAGACCATATACGTGTACATGCATAATATTGTAATATTTACTTTACCAGGCATGCATTTATCCGATAGTTATTTAAATCATGTAGTTTCTAGTAGCATGTATATACTTAGTCATGTAAATATTAGATTTTAACTTTTAAAATCATGCATACGTATATTCATTTTAATATGATTTTAATTTGAGTTATGATCAATGTTATAAGTATATAAGGATATTCAAGTGAAGAATATTAAAACTAAAGCTTGAGATGCAATAACTCATAACTAATCAAATTTCACTAAGCTGACATATACCCATAGATCTTCTGATTTTTGAATGAACTTCTTGATCTAAAGGTTTAGTGAAGGCGTCAGCCATTTGATCTTCGGTAGAAATATATTCTAGGCAGATATTTTTCTTTTCTACATGATCTCTAAGGAAATGATGTCTGACATCAATGTGTTTAGATCTTGAATGTAACACAGAGTTTTTTGATAAACAAATTGCACTCTTGTTGTCACATTTAAGAGCTACTGTTTCTAAAGCTACATCATAGTCGGATAATGTTTGTTTCATCCACAAAATTTGAGTGCATGCATTAGATGCTGCCATATATTCTGCTTCTGTTGTGGATAAAGCAATACTATTTTGCTTTTTACATGACCATGCTACGAGTGAGCTTCCTAACAGAAAGCATGTTCCACTAGTGCCTTTTCTGTCAGTCTTACATCCACCAAAGTCAGCATCACAGTATGCTGTCAGTGTGAATGAGTTGTCCTTAGGGTAGAATAATCCAAGTGTAATTATTCCTTTGATATACCTGATTATTCTTTTAACCGCTTTGAGATGTGACTCTTTTGGGTCTGATTGGAATCCGGCACATAAGTAGACTGCAAACATGGTATCTGGCCTGCTAGCTGTTAAGTATAGCAGTGATCCAATCATTCCTTTATATTTTTTAATGTCTACTGATTGACCTTCAACATCTTTATCCAATTTAAGTGTTGAACTCATAGGAGTTGGCATAGATTTTGATTCAGTCAAGTCAAATTTCTTTATCAATTTCTTAGCATACTTGACTAAGGAATATTCCATTCTCCTTCTGTTTGACTTGTAGACCTTAGAAAAAAGTCAACTCTCCTATCATACTCGTTTCAAATTCGTCTTCGATTTGTTTAGAAAATTTCTTTCATAGAATATCATCGGTTGATCCAAATATAATGTCATCAACATATAGATTTGGATTAGAATAATGTCACTTTTGACATTTTTAATGAACAATGTGTTATCTATACTCCCCATTCTAAATTCCTGAGAAATGAGAAAGTTTCTTAGTCTTTCATACCAAGCTCGGGGTGCTTGTTTCAGACCATAAAGGGCTTTCTAAAGTTTAAGGACATGATCAGGGTTTTTGTAATCTTCGAATCCGGGGGGTTGTCTGACATATACTTGCTCATTGACTATTCCATTCAAGAATGCACTCTTTACCTCCATTTGATATAATTTGAAATCCTTGTAGCATGCAAAGGATAGGAGCATTCTGATAGATTCTAGTCTAGCTACTGGTGCAAAGGTTTCATCATAATCAATTCCTTTTTGTTGATTGTATCATTGAGCAACCAGTCTAGCTTTATTTCTGACTATAGTTCCATCTTCATCCTGCTTGTTTCTGAATACCAATCTTGTCCCAATGATTGATGTATCTTTTGGTTTTGGAACTAGTTCCCATACATCATTTCTCTCAAATTGGTTGAGTTCTTCTTGCATAGCTTGAATCCAGTAGTTGTCATCGAGGGCTTCATCAACTTTCTTGGGCTCAATTTGAGAGACAAAACAGTCAAGAACATTGTTTCCTTGAATGGATGATCTGGTTCTAACACCAGCTTGATGGTCACCAATGATTTGATCAGTGGAATGTGGGTTTCTGAGAAACCTGTTGGATGGAGGCTCAGAGACTTCGATTTCGTCATTGGTAGTTTCTTCAGTTGGAATGATGATTTCTGGTTCTGGAACTATTTTATCTTCTTCTACAATGGTTGTCTGAGTGGATTCATCAAAGTCAACATGTAATGATTCGATCATTATTTGTTTTTCTTTGAGAAGAATTTTGTAGGCTTTGCTCCTTCTAGAGTATCCTACCAGGATACCTTCATCAGATTTCTGAGCAAATTTGTCTTGGTTGCCTCTTGTTCGTAGAACATAGCATTTGCATCCGAAGACCTTGAAGTATGAGACTTTTGGTTTTCTTCCATTCCAGATCTCATATGGAGTTTTGTTCAAGGTTTTTCTAATAATCACTTTGTTTAATATATAACAGGCTGTGCTAACAGCTTCTGCCCAGAGATACTGTGGTGAATCATGTTCTTGTAACATGGATCTACTCATCTCTTGTAGAATTCTGTTTTTCCTTTCAATAACTCCATTCTGAGGGGATGCTTGGGGAAAAGCAAATTCATGTTTTATTCCATGAGTTTTGCAAAATTCTTCAAACTCAGAGTTCTCGAATTCTCCTCCATGATCACTTCTGATTATATACGTGAACCTTTTTCCGCCAAGACTTTGGGTTTAGGTTGGCCCAAACAAGTCCATGTGTAGAAGTTCCAAAGGTCTGGACGTAGTCATATCTGTAAGGGATTTGAATGAGCTTTTATGTTGTTTCCCTTTTTGACAAGCATCACAGAGATTACTTTTCTCATATGCTATTTTAGGCAGCCCAGTCACCAGTTCTTCTTTTGATAGTTTGGATAATCGAGAATAACTGGTGTGACCTAAACTTCTATGCCATAAGGTCTTTTCATCACTTGCTGCAATCATGCATAAGTCATGAGTTGGCTTGGAGGGATTAAAGGTTATGTAATAAACATTGTTTTTCCTATATCCTTTAGCAATTATAACTCTCTTGGAGTTAATGATTGATCATAGATTTTTTTTTCAAATTTAACTATGCAATCATTATGCTGATAAGATTATGTTTAAGGTCATTAACTATGTAAACATCTCTAAAAAATGGTATATCTATATTACCTATATTACCCCTACCTATAATGGTACCTTCGTTGTTATCGGCGAACTTGACCTTCTTAGTAGTAGGTCAGTCGGTCAAATCTGTCAGCAGACTTGAATCTCCAGTCATGTGCCTTGTGCATCCACTGTCGAACAACCATTTTGACACATATTTTTCCTGAAAGAGTTGAATAACCTTTTGGTACCCATACTGAGTTGGGTCCAGATGAATTAACATAGTTGATTTGCTTATAATTTTTTAACTCATCCTTGGTCATCCATTTTTGTTTTGGATGATTCATCTTAGATAGATTTTCTTTTTCTTAAGATGAATAGGTTTTCTGTAGCTAGATCTTTCACAAAATAATCATTATAAGTTAAAGCATGTGAAGGTTTTTTAATAGGTACATCTGATTCAAACCCTAAGCCAAATTTCTTATGACCTGAGCTTGAACCTTGCAACATGTCATTTAGCTTAGATGAACTATTTAAGAATTTTTCAAGAACATTATTCTTTTGATCTATTTTTTTGATTTGTAATTGCATATCATTACATTTTTCAGATAATTTTCGTATGGTTTTTACATGCTCAAGTATGATTTTATTCTTAGATTCTATTTCTGTTTTGAGCATGATTGTTTCTTTTTCTTTTAACATAATATCTTCTTCAAAATTATCTATTTTTAATTCTAACAATTCAATATTATCATCATCTATTTCCTTAGGTTGATTTTCTTCAGATTCTAAAATTTTAAGCAATTCAAAGTTTTGACTCTTAAGTATCTTAATTTTTTCTTCATCTTTGTTTAATTTACTTGTGAGTTTTAGATTTCTTTCTTTCAATTGCATGCATTCTTTTTGTGATTCTTCTAATTCAATAGATTGATCTATATGTGATTTATTCATGTATTCTAGTTTTAATGGTTTATTTATTTTTTTTCTCATTTTTATATTTTTCCATTAATTCTAGATATGCTTCTTCTAAAGAATTAAATCTAGTATTTACAAAACTTACCTCAGAGTCGCTTTCATGAGCCATGAGGCAATCGTCTTGATCCGAGTCAGAGTTTGTCCATTGTACCTGATTTTCTTTTTCTTTCTTTAGCAAAGGACATTCCGGTTTGATGTGTCCAGACTTGTCGCATAGATAACAGATTGGTTCTTTTGAGTCCTTGCTCATTCTTCTGTCGAACTTCTGATGACTTGACCTTGAGTCTTTCTTCTCTTTCCTCTTTTTCAGATATCTTCTCAGATGATTGGTGATCATTGCTAGATCATCTTCTGATGTTTCATTGTCAGATTGAATTTTAAGAGCAATATCTTTTTCTTCTTCTTTAGCTCTAGAGATGAATCTTTCTTCTTTATAAGCCATCAGATTTCCACAGAGTTTCACAACTGTAAGTTTGTTGAGATCATGAGCCTCTTGAATAGCATTCCTTTTGGAGTAGTACTTGTTTGGAAGTCTCCTCATAATTTTACTTACTTGCTCCTTCTCAGTTACTGGATCTCCTAGTCCAGCCAAAACATTGACTATTTGTGATAGACTAATGTTCATTTCTGCGATAGTCTCGTCTTCCCTCATAGAGAATCTTTCGAACTGAGAGGTAGCATGTAACAACTTGTTTTCTTTAACATGGGAGGTTCCTTCATGCAAATCTTCCAATGCTTTCCATACCTTGTGAGCTGTATCCAAGCATCGAATTATGTTGTACTCAGATTCATTGAGTGCTCCATATAGAGCATTCAATGCTCTTGAATTGTTGTTTTCCATGAGGATGTCCATTTCTCCCCAAGTCTCTTCATTGCTAGTTGGAATTTCATAATCTTCTAATATGATCTTCCATACTCCATTGTTGATTGACTTTAAGTATAACTTTATCTTATTTTTCCAGAAGTCATACTTTACTCCGCCGAACCTGGGAGATTTGTTTGACTCAAGACCAGTGTTGAGTTCACCATTTAGTGCCATAGTTGTTGTTATAAGATGTTAGTCTAACTTCAATGATACTTGGCTCTGATACCACTTGTTGGATCGTGATCCGAGGCTATAAGAGGGGATAATAGCCTTTTTTCGATTTATGCAGATTAATAACGGAATTACATGCACACACTTAAGTACACAAATGATTGTATAATAATAATAGTATAATATTGTTAGCAATATAATACTATTATATGATTTTAAAGAATATAATATTATATATTATAATATTATATATTGTACTTGCCTTTTTCTCTTGAAGTTTTCTCCAGTATATGAATACAGAGTCAACTTTTCAGATGGTGTTTTATAAACAACTATAGTATATGAATACGAAGTTATATTATAAACACAAGTTATATGATAGAGTAAATGACCAAATAACTGGATATATATTTGATAAGCAAGATATAGAGTAAATGACCAGATAACTGGATATATATTTGATAAGTAAATATTTGAACAAATATCTGAGTAAAAATTTAAAGCAATGAATATAACTTCAGATAGTTGACCAGATAACTTGATGAGGGATCTGCGTAAAGTAGTCAACCTCTGTATTTGACCAGATAACTAGAAGAGGGATCCTTTTCAATTAAGTATTGTTTAGTTGTTTTTAGATGAAAGATAAACATTAAAGTTAACAAAGAACAACACAAGAAAATTTATATTGGTTCACCCAAACAAGGGCTAATCCAGTCCCGACCAACTATCGAAATTCACTAGCCTAAAGGTTATGGCAAAACCTTAGAATATCAAGGAAACTCTTAAAAACCTCTCTAAGCTTTAAAGCTAATTTCGCTTAGGAACTAGTCTTTTACGAGTAGACTCACACCTTAGAGTATCAAAGGAACTCTTAAAAACCTCCAACTTTTACGGGTAAGTTAGTACCTTAGAGTATCAAGGAACTCTTAAAAACCTCTCTAAGCTTTAAGGCTACTTCGCTTAGGAACCAGTCTTTTACGGGTAGACTCACACCTTAGAGTATCAAAGAAACTCTTAAAAACCTCTAACTTTTACGGGTAAGTTAATACCTTAAAGTATCAATAAACTTTTAAAAACCTAGAAATCTTTCAAGGTAGATTCGATCTAAGAGTTTTCCCGGAAACTCTATAAAACCAAACTAGAGCTTTATGATTGAGCTCAAAAACCTTCTCTCACACTTTGGTACTATTGAGACAACCCTCTCAACCAAAGTGGACACACATTAGAGGTGATTAGAGGAGTGGAATATTAAAGCAAACAACACTTCTTACCTGTAGAGATGAACAAGAAGATTAGAAGAAGAAGAAGTTGAAGAGCTTTTGAAGCTTTGGAAAGCTAAGACACTTGAGCACTTGGAAGCTTGGAGGCAAAACGTGGGAGAGTTCAAATGTGGAGTGAAAAACTCTTTTGATTTGCTTGTTGTGTGGTGAGTGAAAATGAGGGAATTACCCTTCTATTAATAGCCTTGGCCACTCAATGTCCACCTTTGGATCTTCAATGGATGGCTCTTTGATTTTTCATATAAATCCAAGCTTTGTCTTTGATCTTATCTTAAATAGTGCTTTCTTGGATAGTATTTGTTGGAGAATCTTATCTTTGAATAAAGTCCAACGTGAATAGTGTTTTATCCTCTTGGAATATTATACCTTGAATAAAGTGTCAAAAGATAATAATAATAATATTAAAGGTAAAAATGTAATTGTTCCAATTTGACTTTTAACTTTGAATTAAACTTTTGACTCACATGATTAATTAATTAATTGGAGTTAGGTTTAATTATCGATTGACTTATTTAACCTTTATAGATTAACAGTGTAATTAGGGTTTAAATTTACATGATTAAAATATAATCCTATGTCGACAATTTTGATTCTACAGTATGCAGTAATGTCGCAGATAATGATGAATTATGCGAAGATGGGACAACCTCAATTCGATATACTTCTCAAATATGGTGAAGAGGTTCTTCAGAAACTGAGTGACACTATAGTTGTTCCAAATTCATATTCTAAAACATCAATCACAAGAACTAAAAAACCGAAGAATATACTAGTGTTGATTGGTCCTCCGACGAAGGTTAAAACGAAGGGGAGTGGTAAGAGCGGAAGATCGACCAAAATTGATGCATCTCGAATGAAGAGCGCAAAAGAAATATATCGCGATCCAGCTGCTAAGAAGAAATGATCTATCTTTTATTCTGTTTTTCATAAACAATTTATTTTATGATCCCGAAACATACCAATTTTTAATCATGTATTTTGTTATCTTTTTTTTAAACTCGCGTAATATCTATTGTGCCTCTGCTAATATCTTTTCTTAACTATCTAATGTGCTTCTGCTAATATGTAGTTCTGCTATTATGATGTTCAGGCTAATTTGTAGTTTGCATTTGCTATTATCATTCCTTAGATCAACAATTATTTCTAAACCTTCTTATACTATGTGGTATTCCTTTGTAGTGTGCATCTGCTATTATTAGTACTTAGACCAACATGTACTACTACCCCTTCCTATACTATGTAGTATACTTCTGTTATTATGATTTTACGCTACTTTGTAGTGTGCATCTGCTATTATCATTTCTTAGACCAACATCTACTTTCAAACCTTCCTATACTTTGTAGTATGACTCTGCTATTATGTTGCTACGCTATTTTGTAGCGTTCATCTGCTATTATCAGTACTTAGATCAACATCTAGTTATATCCCTTCTCATACTGTGTAGTACTCCTTTGCTATTATGTTGTTCAGCTACCTTGCAGTGTGCATCTGCTATTATTAGTACTTAGACCAACATGTACTTCTACCCCTTCCTATATTATGTAGTATTCTTCTGCTATTATGGTGTTTACGCTACTTTGTAGTGTACATCTGCTATTATCAGTACTTAGACCAACATGTACTTTTACCCCTTCCTATATTATGTAGTATTCCTCTGCTATTATGTTGTTACGCTACTTTATAGTATGCATCTGCTATTATCAGTCCTTAGACCAACATCGATCTCCGATCCTCACCTTCTTATACTTTGTAGTATTCCTCTGCTATTATCAGTACTTAAACCAACATCTACTTCTACCCCTTCCCATACATTGTAGTATTCCTTTGCTATTATGTTGTTTACGTTATTTTGTAGTGTGCATCTTCTATTATTAGTACTTAGACCAATATGTACTTCTACCCCTTCCTATACTATGTAGTATACTTCTGCTATTATGGTTTTACGTTACTTTGTAGTGTGCATCTACTATTATCATTCCTTAGACCAACATCTACTTCCAAACCTTCCTATACTTTGTAGTATGACTCTGCTATTATGGTGTTACGCTATTTTGTAACGTTAATATTCTATTATCAGTACTTAGACCAACATCCACTTCTACCCCTTCCCATACTATGTAGTACTCTTCTTTATTATGTTGTTTAGCTACCTTGCAGTGTACGTCTGCTATTATCAGTACTTAGACCAACATGTACTTCTACTCCTTCCTATATTATGTAGTATTCTTCTGCTATTATGGTGTTTACGCTACTTTGTAGCGTGTATCTGCTATTATCAGTCCTTATACCAATATCGACCTCCCCATACTGTGTAGCCACTACAAGAAAAGAGGTCTACAACGACGATTTTGGATCGTCGTTAAATTTCAAGAAGGATTTTGAAGAAAACGCGCGATATTTAATTATCTTTTTTTTTGTATAATTAGCGATGATATTTTGATAATCGTCGCTAGATATAACAATTAATGACGATTTAAAATTTATCGTTGCTAATAATGGGGACCTATTTATAAAATTTTAAAAGAATAAGGTATTAATGTAAAATAACCCTTTATAAAACTATCTTTAATTCTAAAATCTCAAATTTCACCTTTCACAAACCGTAAACCCTAAACCATCCACCCTCAATTTCTCCTATCGCCGGATTTCCCTAATCAATCCTATCACCGGATTTTCCCGTCGGTCATCATCAACGGACGCCGGATTTTCCCGCCGATCATTATCAACGGACGCCGGCGTCATTTCCCAATTTGGAGCAGGTATGTTCATCGTTTTATCTTTGAGTTTTTGTTTGGGTTTTTGTTTTATCTTCCACATTATCGTTTTATCTTTTATTATTTCTGTTTAGGTTTATGTTCATCATTTTATTATTTAAATTATCTTCCCAATTTGGAGCCGGTTTTTGTTTTATATTTTATTATTATTAGTTTAAGTAATTTAAACATATGGGATGGAAATCACTGTCTTTATTTTAGTCCCTTGCAGTTTATATCAATTTTTGTTTGTTTATCGTTTTATCTTTGGGTTTTTGTTTGGGTTTTTGTTTTATCTTCCACATTATGGTTTTATCTTTATTATTTCTGTTTGGGTTTAGGTTCATTGTTTTATTATTTAAATTATCTTTCCAATTTATTATTTAAATGATTTCTGTTTGGTTTTTTTTTTAACTTCCCAATTTGAAGTTTATTTCTGTTTTATCTTTTATTATCGTTTTATCGTTTTATTATTATTAGTTCAAGTAATTTAA
The DNA here is from genome assembly GCA_001185155.1 of Zostera marina. Classification (NCBI taxonomy): domain Eukaryota; kingdom Viridiplantae; phylum Streptophyta; class Magnoliopsida; order Alismatales; family Zosteraceae; genus Zostera; species Zostera marina. The sequence goes on along the minus strand of LFYR01001099.1, from coordinate 67,265 downwards.
ACATATGGGATGGAAATCACTCTCTTTATTTTATTTAGTCCCCTGCAATTTTATCAATTTTTGTTTGTTTATCGTTTTATCTTTGGGTTTTTGTTTGTTTATCGTTTTATCTTCCACAATTTTATTCTTTTCAGATTTTGTTTCGTCTTCTTATTTTCAGATTTTATCTCTACATTCCCAAATTTCCGCCGGACTACAGTTTCCAAAGCCATTGAAAAACGAATGAAAGCGTTGGAAATACAATACGAAAAACGTCTTCAAATGATGGAACAACGGTTATTTGAAAATATTCATGTGAGTTTAATAAATGTTTTTAAATAAGTTTTTCAATTAATTAATTTTTGAATATCTTCACTTATTTTCAGACTAAGTCTACAAGCAACGACCCCAATCGTCTATCATCGAGTAATGTTCCTGTTGTTCCTGCTTCATCTGAGTTGAACCAAATTATTCCTTTATCAGAAATTATTGGGAAGAAAATAATACTTTCAATTCAACACTCGACCAAAAGGTAAGACTTTAGATATTTCAAATATTGTTCAACAAAAAAAATTGTAGAACACTTTTGACTCTATTGAAAACATCAATGTGTGTGATTGAAAACATCAATGTGTATTCCTTTTTTGGTTAATCTAATTTGATTTAGAGTAAATGTGTGTAATTGAATATTTGTCATTGAATATGTGTGATTGAATGTGTGTAATTAAATGTATGTGATTGAATATATGTGATTGAATGTATATTATTTTCAGGTATGAATTGAAATATATAAGGATCTAAATGAGCACCCATTTAAATTAAACTATTTTTTTTATTGTATTCTATTTTAACGACGATTAGTTGAGACAGGGAACATTAAAATTTAACAAAAGCAACGATTAGTTGAGACAGGGAATATTAAAATTTAATAAAAGTGATGATTTAGCGAGATGTAGCGATGATGTTTTTCAAATATTAGCGATGATTCAGCGATGATGATATTTTTTGGTGTCAAAAAAATAACCTGCGCGTGGGAATATATCAGCAACAATCGTCGCTTTTTTTTAGCATCGATGACCAACATCATCGTTAATTTTTTAGCGAAGCGACCTACAACGAAGCTTTAGCGTCGATCAAAAATCGTCGCTGAAAGCAATTAAGCGACGATTTTTGACTTTCAGTGACGATTTTTTATCGTCGTTGAAACGTAGGAATCTTGTAGTAAGTATTCCTCTGCTATTATGTTGTTACGCTACTTTATAGTGTGCATCTGCTATTATTAGTACTTAGACCAACATGTACTTCTACCCATTCCTATACTATGTAGTATACTTCTGCTATTATGGTTTACGCTACTTTGTAGTGTGCATCTGCTATTATCATTCCTTAGACCAACATCTACTTTCAAACCTTCCTATACTTTGCAGTATGACTCTGCTATTACGGTGTTATGCTATTTTGTAGCGTTCATCTACTATTATCAGTACTTAGACCAACATCTACTTCTACCCCATCCCATACTGTGTAGTACTCCTCTGCTATTATGTTGTTTAGCTACCTTGCAGTGTGCATCTGCTATTATCAGTACTTAGACCAACATATACTTCTACTCCTTCCTATATTGTGTAGTATTCTTCTGCTATTATGGTTTACGCTACTTTGCAGTGTGCATCTGCTATTATCAGTCCTTAGACCAACATCGACCTCCTCACCTTCCTATACTTTGTAGTATTCCTCTGCTATTATCAGTACTTAGATCAACATTTACTTCTACCCCTTCTCATACTGTGTAGTATTCCTCTACTATTATGTTGTTTACGCTACTTTGTAGTGTGCATCTGCTATTATTAGTACTTAGACCAACATCTACTTCCACCCCTTCCTATAATATGTAGTATTCCTCTGCTATTATGTTCTTTAGACTACTTTGTAGTGTGCATCTGCTATTATCAGTTCTATAATATGTAGTATTCCTCTACATATTATAGGAAAGGGTGGAACTACATGTTGGTCTAAGGACTGATAATAGAACACTGTATAACCAAACAAAATATATATTTCTTCCCAAAAAATATATCACTAATCAGACTGATAATTCATAGTAATGCGTAACAAAATAATTAGTCAGGATTTTTATCACTCTAATTGTACTTGAAGCTGTAATTGTTAAATATATGAGCATCACGTAACGCCACACGTAGTATGTTGTGGATAATTTTCTCCCTGATGTTGTCTACGTCTTTCTTGCTCCAAAGTACCGGCTCACGCATACATATGTATTCCATGGCGGCCATTACGTATATCCATGTATCTTCAGGATTTTTAAGGAATGCCTGAGGAAAATAAGGACGTGATTCACAAACCCAAGTAGATAAGTTATAGTCCGAATAAATCCCACAGACGTAATGATCCAACCACAGGCACTGCAAAAAATTATACGAAGTAGTATTAGATTCTTACACTGTTTTATTTAAAAATTTAACAACCTAGTGTGTATTCAGTTACCATATTCTTATTTTGCTTTATCATATCCTCGTTGTCTTCGTAGGGAGAACAATTGATGTATTTCTTCTTTGTTATGTCCAACTGTATCAAATGCCAATAACCATACACCTCAATGGGCGCTAATATCGTATGAATCATGTCCCATTTGTCTACTTTTTCGCTCAAAATGTTCTTGAGCTCTCCAAATTCGGTCATGTTCAAGTTTCTCTTAGGAGTCATCCCTTTGATTCTTTTCTAATTACACCAAATACCACAGTCATGCACAAGTTTTGAATTATTTTGAAAAGTTACATGAACAATAATATATTACCACTTTTATTGGGCCAATGAACTTGACTAAATGAGCGAAAAATTGCCTATTAGCCATTTTCCGACGGAGAACTTTAATGAAAAGGGAGATGCACTGCAAAATACGAACAATCATATTAGTGTAAGTATTGTTAAGTACATCTGAAATTTTATAACACACGTGGCTGCGGACAGGAGTTTTAGCAAGCAATTCAATCACCCATGTTGAATCACATCGTATCGGACCTATTTCCAATAGACCTTTCGCAGCAATTTCCTGTAATTTACCGCTCTCCTTAATGTCCCGTATATTCATCCCAGCTCTGGTTACGTGGTTCTTTCACATCTTCTCTTTCATTATCCTTTGCATCCTACCTTTCCTCACGTCTTCCTAAAACATTTCATAATAATTTTAGCAGATAAACGAAATGTAGCTCGAAGAACAATAAAACGTACATGTCTTTCTATGATCCTTTTGACAAGAGAACTAGGTTTGTGTGTTGTTCATCTGGACGAATATTGGTTCATTGTCCAACCTGTCGTTTTCTTACGACAAATCAATTGTCTTTCTTGGTATAGTACAAGTTTCCTCATTTCCCACTTTACTACATGCTTGAGACGCTAAGCGACACGCTTCTTCTATGAATTCTGGGTTTTTTTGAGAAGACAGAACATATTCAGGAACAACTGTTTTGGTACCTATAACAATGAAGTAGAGCACATTATGTATAATGATTGTCATTTTTTTACTTTTTTACGGATAATTACCGCTTGTTGTAGCTATATTAACCGCCTCATTCACAACTTCAGGTATAATGAGATCCAAATCAGTAAAAGCGAAAGATAACTTTATAGGTGAACCTACAAATTCCTTCCTTGTGTTGAAAGGATATGAATACGAACAAAATTCTTGTTAGATATTAGTTATAAATTATTTCGGATAAATTTAAATACACATATACCATCATGTGTTAGGTCAATGGTCTTCTCCGTGAAATCCTCGGTATAATCCCATCCACTTTCACTCTTCACTTTCACAAACTTATATTCAGATATTATTGGATTTGAGTATAGATATTCGACCTCCTCCGAGCTCTCACTTTCATCTTGGCTAACTATAATTTTTTGTATCATTATTAATATACCTAAGGAACTTATACAAATTTTAATTTTATGAAATAGACAGTACTGGTACAATTTTATCGTTACCTCGAATAACTAGCACATCTTTCTCATTTTCATCTGAGGATGCTATACTTTTCATTTTCTTATCAGTAGCTAAAGAATCTGAAAAAAATATGCATGTCTGCGTTAGAAAGTTTGTGTCGTACGTATTGAAGTAGAAAAACAGTATCGGAAATAAACATGTTAGTCGGTTTGTTCATCTAATACAATTATAGGAAATAGTTCAACAAGTAGCAGTACGCCGTAGTACTTTATCATAAATATAAATTGTATTAGCAGACTATATTAGACAACTAACAATTATAGGATACACCTAATTAAATAACAGAACGTTTATTTATTTTAGCAATGAAACCTATTACATTAACAGATGTGCTAGGATATACTCACCTAAAAATTAAGCATTTGTAATATTTGCCAAGCATTTAAAACACTGTTTTCTAGATGAAGAATTCTATTATAGGATATAAATAATGTAATACCATACTATTAAATTATTCTAAAAGATCGTAGTATTCAATTTACGGACGGGTAAATATAATTCATGCATATTGTTCTCATGTTAATTTTCTAAACTTTTTTTTGTTGATCAGCAGTTCGTGTCATCTTCCACAACGTACCTTGAACGGTCTTCTCCTCTACGTACTAGTAATCTTGTTCGCATCATTCTTTTCATCATCTTTGTGTTCGGCGTTTATGTTTTCATCTGAAATAACAGATCAAGATTAAAACAAAATTTCAGTTCTATGGACTAGCATTAATTTTGGAAAAAATTATTTTATACCTAGAACAGTTCCTTCTTGCTTCCCAGAAGTTTCACCTACATGTAGCATACCAGGAACCAACCTTCTCTTTATTTCCCATGCTTCGTAGAACTCTTGTTTCATCTGAACAATAGCCTTTTCTTGGGAGGGAGGTTTGTAACCGACGTAAGTCACCTCACAATTTTCTTCATTGAGTGTCGGAGTCGGGCATTCTTGGTTGATGTTTAGATTGGATGTTGGGAAGACGAAAGCATTTTTTATGTGTGTATCAATATTTTTTCCCGGATCTTCCAATGCATCATTAGGACATTTTTCAAGCACTTCGGACTGAGGCTGATGGTCCTCTGGCCTGGGTTCTGTAGTAGGAACCTCTGAACAATTTTCAGCAGAACCATCAGTTTCTTTAGTAGGACTATCTTCTCTTATATCAGATAGAGGGCTATCTTCAGCAGGACTGTCAGTTAAAGGTAATTCTTCAGAGGCAATTTCTTTTGCGGGGCTTGATTTGTCACTCTTCACCTCATCCAATCCTCCAGTAATGTTCTTTAGATTTAATGAAACTTCTCCTGCATCTTCAACCAGCTTTAGTTTCTTGTTGCTCACCTCCATAACTATAACATATTTTTCAAGCAATTTCATATTGTTTCCCTCAAAATCTGTAATGTCGAATTAGTAAAAATTTTCAAAAATTCATGAGATTCGCGTATTCGATTTACTTACTATCAGGAGAAAGAGGATGTTCCACCGGTTTCTGATAGCCTACTGCTACGGCGTAACATCGTGAATTCCTGTGGTGTTTTCTTCTTGTTTGGTTTTTTTTTTGACGTCACTGGTTTACCGAAAATCTCCTCGTACTTGGCTTCAACCTCGGCTTTTTGTTTCTCTCTTCTATCAAGCACAAGGTTCTTTTTCGCTGAAGAATGTCTTTGTACTGTTTTTTTCTTTGATTCATGCACTATAAAAAAAAGGACCTTGTATGGCGGTCTTTAGAAGGCGGATTTCCGCCATCTAAAGTGATCGTCGGCGGAAATCCGCCATCTAAAGACCGCCATCTTGGACACCGCCATTAAAACCCCATAACCGCCATCTAAAGACTGCCATCTATTATCCATCCTCATTTCCCACCAAAAATTGTATAGATGGCGAAATAGAAATCGATATTTGAGAAAGCCCGAGAAGCCCGAAGCCCGATATCTGCGCTCGAAGCCCGAGAAATTCTGCTGGGGATACGCATTTCTGGGCACTTGCGATTCTGGGGGTCGCAATATCAACCCGCGAACCTTCCTCCTGCGTGGTTCCAAGCCATTCCCAGACTCTACTTCAGACACTTCTCCATGCTGCCTGGTGAAACATGCCTGATTACGTCAGTCACTCCCAACAACGCCCTTCAACAAGGACTAAGGTTCCGTCGCTTTATGCCGGACCCCCGGAGAGTTCCAAGAATTCGGAGAAAGTGTCTACGTCAAGTACTCAAGGCAACACCTGGGAGTCGCCGACTGGAACTACCAAGTTGCCAACTCCAGGGGTGAATCGCTGACTCTGGCCTCGTGGTCAGTTCTGGTAGACTGCCATTTGGCTCATGGGGAGTCGGTGACAACACCTCTGACTCGGTGACTCCCATATCTGAGTCGCCGACTCCCATCCGTTACTTGAGTAGGCCCACGTCATTAAGGCACCCTTCAATAGGATACCTTAATGGGGTGGGCCCCACACTAATGAATAGGGAAACGTCCCCCAGGACCCTATAAAAGGGGTCCTCTACTCCCAGGTCATTCCCACTTGACACACCACACTAGAGCAATCCAGGGGGCCCGAATCGCCTACTCCCAAGAGAGTCGCCGATTCCCCTCCCCTTCTGCAGGTACATTGACGTAGAGCGTGCGTCGTGGACTCCAAAGCCTCCGGCCCTCCTCGTAACCCCGCGAGCCTACTGGTAGCAGATTCAGTGCTTCATGCCGTCTGTGGGACTATCGTACCACGATATCCCGTCGTAATCGCGAAATTTTCTTCGCAAAGTTTAGCTCGATTCCCTTAGGGTGAGTCGCTAACTTTGTGTTAAGGAATCTCCGATACACACAGACAATCACCGACTCCACCTAGTGTGTCTCCGATTGCGGGTTATTCTGCTAGCTAAGAGTGCTGTCCACGGCCAGACTCGAAAGAAAGGCTACCTAAAGCAGTCCCCGATTCCACAATCGTGTGTCGCCGATTACACCTTGTGAATCGCCGACTCCACCTTGTGAATCGTCGACTCCAATTGGTTTCTTCTCTCGGGCCTCGATTCAGCTCGAAAGTCAAAAAAACCTAAGGCAGTCGTCGACTACACGTGGTTTCTTTCGAGTTAGCTCGGTCAATACCTGCGCTCCGGTTGGAATTCTCTTTTATCATCTATGGCATCTGAAAGAAAAAAACACGATTACCATCTAAGGAACAAAAGTAAATCTTCAGTGATACCCGATGGAGCACACACTGAGTATCCTCAGCCAAACATACAAGTTGAGAGGTTCGAGGACGCTCAAACTGATCTGCCCCCTCGGACATCCATCACTCCCACTCTAGAAGCAAGGTTGATTAACTTCATGTATAACATGGAAAGAAGAGTTAGCAACCTTGAGAAAGCAAGGAGTCAGAGAACCATCACCCGCAAGAGAGCGTGTGAATCGGCTTCTCACAATTCTCCGACTACGGAGAAAAAGAAAGGTCCAGAACCAGAAAAATCAATAGCTGGACCCAGTAAGAGTCGCACTGAGAGGACTCTTACAACACGATTCGTAGAGGACCTCCGTCGGAAGCTGGCCGACACTCTAGTCATCAGCAATCCGATCGAGTTCTTAAGAGTCAAAAGCGCTCCTTTCCAAGAGGACCTTTTGAAGGTGGCCTTTCCACCAACCTGGCGGGTACCTAGAATAGAGTCGTACGATGGTTCGGGTGATCCACAAGATCACGTCAACCTCTACCTCAGCGTTCTGGAACCGCAAACCACTGACAACGTACTGCTGTGTCGAGCATTCCCCGGCACTCTTAAGGGCAATGCCTATCGGTGGTTTTCCGGTCTGCCAGCTGGATCAGTCTCCAGCTTTGCAGACCTCGCGTCCAAATTCATCGCCCAACATGTGGGGATGATTAGGATCAAACACATCGCCAATGCACTGCTGGCGCTACGACAAGACAAACTGTCTCTTAGGGATTACACGATTAAATTTACTACAATGATGACAGAAGTGAGCGACTTAATCCCAAGTCTGGCCATTGCGGGGTACACAAACGGGCTAGTTCCCTACTCCCCTCTGGCCTTGAATCTTACGCTCCATAAAGTGGAGACCCTACACGACCTCTTCCAACGAGCTCAATCATTCATTGAGGTGGAAGAGCAGAATGAAAACAAGCTAGTGGAACTTGAGAACACTAGCTTCAAAAAACAAAAGTTCGAGAGAAAGAGCTACAATGACTCCTCGAACAGATACATCAGCGATGCGGCTGATTCCTTCAGAAAGGAATAGAAGCCTAAACGCGATAACAAGGTGTATCAAACATCCACCAAACGCTCGCCAAGGGGTCCACCTCAACCATGGAAGGACCGGACCCCACTAACAATCAGCAAAGGCGAGCTGTTTGAAGAACTGAAGAACAGAGCGGATCTGCCCGCTCCTCGCTCTATGAACCCTGCAACCAAGGACAACCATCAAAAAAGTGGAAGATTATGTAAATTCCAAAAGGAACACGGCCATCTGACGGACTATTGCAGGGAATTCTCGCTTTATGTCGAGCAATTAATTTCGAACGGCGAACTTGACAACCTGGTCAAAGGATCCCGAGGTCAAAACGATTGCAAGTCTGACATGAGAGGGAAGCGCCCACGCTCTCCTTCACCAGACAACGACAATAGCGAGGACCATCCACGGAAAACCATCCACATGCTTGATGAAGCACGAAATCTGCTACCAGTAGGCTCGCGGGGTCGCGAGGAGGGCCGGAGGCTTTGGAGTCCACGACGCACGCTCTACGTCAATGTACCTGCAGAAGGGGAGGGGAATCGGCGACTCTCTTGGGAGTAGGCCATTCGGGCTCCAAGTGTTGCTCTGGTTGGTGTGTGTCAAGTGGGAATGACCTGGGAGTAGAGGACCCCCAAGGATCCCTTTTATAGGGTCCTGGGGGAAACCAAGTAACGGCTGGGAGTCGACGATTCAGGTGTGGGAATCGCCGATCCAGAGGTTCAATCGCCGACTCCCCATGAGCCTAGTGGCAGTCTACCAGAACTGTCCACGAGGCCTAGAGTCAGCGATTCACATCTGGAGTCGGCGACTTGGTAGTCCCAATCGGCGACTCCCAGGTGCTGCTTTGAGTACTTGACGTAGACACTCCTTCCGAATTCGTGGAACTATCCGGGGGTCCGGCATAAAGCGATGGAACCCTAGTCCTTGTCGAAGGGCGTTGCTGGAAGTGACTGACGTGATCAGGCATGTCTCACCAGTACTCCCCCCTGAAGAGAGCATGGCAAAACACCCGTGTAGCCTCAGTATCCCCCCCCAAGCAAGGTAATCCGCATCAAGGCAGGAAGCGACAAGATGGGATTGAGTCATTGTGCTCACAGCGACACTAATGGCTCAGCATGGTCCATGCACTATCAGATGGACTGATTCACTATCAGAATCTAGTTCCAGGCCAATGGAACTACATGTTTATAGTCCTACTCTGATCAAGAGCGACTTTTGCTGTGTGGATTCTGGCCGAAGCGACAGAATGCGTGGATTTACTATTAGTATCTGATTCTGGCCGAAGCAACAGAATGCGTGGATTCGTTATCCGAATCGGGTTCTGGCCGAAGCGACAGATCGCGTGGATTCACTATTAGAATCTGATTCTGGCCGAAGCGCGAGAATCTAGTTCACTATCAGAACTGATGTTTATAGTCTACCCTGATCAAGAGCGACTTGGTGTCCGCAACGACGGTTACCCCATAGGCCGAAGCGCAAGATGGGTCGAGATCATTAAGGTCAAAGCGACAAAATGATCTCCAAATGTTCGAAGAACTATTGAAGCCAAAGCGACAACATAATTCTTGGTCTGATTCTGGCCGAAGCGACAGAATCATGCCTGCAAAACAAAAAACAACCTGCAAAACAACTATATCAGTCTAAAGGATATATTTATTGATTTACTGACCTTGCCGTGCGGAGCTGCCTCTCATGCTGCTCCTCCTTATGCTCAATAAATCCTTGATTGATCTGTCTGAAGCGACAGATCTATCATGCTGTTTGCACTTGTCTGCTGTTTTGGAAATAAACCGACTCAAGGCGTTGATTTTTCCATTTAACTTCTGTACCTCGTTTATTGTTCGAGGTGGCGCTGTTTCTAGTATTGCTGCTATTTTATCTGGATTTGGTTTTATCCCTTTCTGCCCTATATAGAATCCAAGAAATTTTCCTTCTTGTACTCCGAAACTGCATTTGGCAGGGTTTAACCTCATCCCGTAATTCTGCAGTGTTTCCAGGGTCTCTTTCAGATCATTTGGGTGTTCATCTGCTTTCTTGGATTTTACCAGAATGTCATCTACGTACGCCAGGACATTTCTTCCTTCCTGCTTTTTGAAAACCTTGTCCATCAGCCTTTGGAAGGTTGCTCCTGCGTTTCGTAGGCCGAAAGGCATGACTTTGTAGCAATATGTTCCCCATTCTGTGATGAATGACGTGGCCTCTTCATCATCTTCTTTCATTAGGATCTGGTTGTACCCTGAATGTGCATCCATCATAGATAGCAGCTCATTTCCTGATGCTGCATCTACTAGTCTGTCGATGGATGGGAGTGGATAGCTGTCATTTGGACATGCTTTGTTGAGGTCTGTGAAGTCTACACACATCCTCCACTTCCCATTGGATTTTTTAACCATGACTGGATTTGCTAGCCACTTTGGATATTTAACTTCCCGGATGTGCCCAGCCTTGATTAATTTTTCAATTTCAGCCTGTGCTGCCTCCTTCCTTTCAGCTGCGAGTATTCTTCTCTTTTGCCGTATAGGAGTAAAGCTACTGTCTATGTTGAGTTCATGGCATGTTATAGTACGTTGTACTTGTGATGCTTCCCCTTCCCATACAAATGTGTGCACATGAGTTTCTAACAGCTGTAGTAGTGACTTTTTTAACTCGGAGGATAAAGATGTGCCTATCAGGACTCCTCCCTTTGAGAGTTTGACTTCCTCAACTTGGTTGGTTGAGGTTGTGTCTTCTTCCTCCTCTCTTTCTTGGATGTACAGGGTTATTGGTTTGGCCATTTTAGTTGCCTTCCTGTATGAGTTTCTGGAGTCTTTCTGTGCTCCGTAAACTGTTGCCATTTTGCCATCTTTTCCTGGGTACCTAAAGCATTGGTGGTAAGATGACGGTATTGCCTTGAAACCGTGAATGCTTGGTCTGCCCAGGATCCCATTGAACGGAGAATCTATATCGACCACGATGAAGTGTGCCGTGCGTGATACTCTTCCGTTTCTTTTTCCCAGGGATATTTGTAGATCGATGGCTCCTACCACTGGGGCCTTTGTGTTTGTGAACCCATAAATGGATTCCTTGGCCGGAATTAGTTGGTCCACCTTGTAGCCCATAAATGGCTTCCAATAGACAGAAGTGCCGGGAGAGCTTGTGATACTCCCCCTCGAAATGTGACGACTTCTATCCAATGGACAGAAGTGCCGGGAGAGCTTGTGATACTCCCCCTCGAAATGTGACGACTTCTATCGAATAGACAAAAGTGTCGGGAGAGCTTGTGATACTCCCCCTCGAGATGTGACGACTTCTATGCAATGGACAGAAGTGCCGGGAGAGCTTGTGATACTCCCCCTCGATATGTGACGACTTCTTTCCAATGGACAGAAGTGCCGGGAGAGCTTGTGATACTCCCCCTCGAAAATTGTGCCCTTGTGACACACAAACCTTTGTGACGAGTGTTTTTCGAAGTATGTGACTGTCGGTGAACTATCTATTGTTTTTCCTTTGCT
>LFYR01001099.1:20594-32566 GCA_001185155.1 Zostera marina | reverse complement strand
TTGGCTAGAGATCGTCGAACTTCAGGAGGGAGTATCACAAACTCTCTCGACTTTTCTGTCGCTCCGGCCGGAAATTGTCAAAATTCAGGGGGGAGTATCACAAGCTCTCCTGGCATTTCTATCGCTTTGGCTAGAGATCGTCGAACTTCAGGGGGGAGTATCACAAACTCTCCCGACTTTTCTGTCGCTCCGGCTGGAAATTGTCAAAATTCGGGGAGAGTATCACATGCTCTCCCGACATTTCTATCGCTTCGGCTAGAGATCGTCAACACTCAGGGGGGAGTATCACAAGCTCTCCCGACACTTCTGTCGCTCTGGCCAGAAGTCGTCATACATAAACACGGTCAGTCTGTCGCTTCGGCCAGATTCACCGAGGATTGGCTAAAGTAAGGAATAAAGTATCGCAAGAGGTATTTTCGGTCAATAATTATATGCGTTTTCAGACTGATCTAGTTGTTTTGCAGGATGTTTTCTCTTGTTGTTTTGCAGGATGTTTTCTTTTTTGCAGGTATTATTCTGTCGCTTTGGCCAGAATAAGACTCTAATAATGAGTCCACGTATCTTGTCGCATTCTGCCTTGATACACTAGAGATCGTTCTGTCGCTTTGGCCTTAACGATTCTCAACCCATCTTGTCGCTAAATAGCCTTGAAGGGGGCCGTCGTTGCGGACTTTAAGTCGCTCTTGATCAGAGTGGACTATAAACATTAGTTCTATCGCTTCGGCTAGAACTTGATTCTATCGCTCTGGCAAGAACCCGATTATGTCGCTAAATAGCCTTAATCGATTCCGTCGCTTTGGCCGGAATTTATCTTGTCGCTTCGGCCTCGATAACACAGTGCAGTCGCCCCTGATCAGGGAAGGACTATAAACATGAGTTACCGTGGCCTGGAACTCGATCCATTTCTCGTCGCTTTGGCCTGTGGATTCTGAATCATTACGTCACTGTGGGCGGATGATTCGATCTCATCATGTCGCTTTGGCCTTGGTGCTGGATCAAACACTTTGAACCTTGATTGACGGGGGGGGGGTACTGGTGATACACCATGTTTCTTGTGCTCTCTTCAGGGGGGAGTACTGGTGAGACATGCCTGATTACACCAGTCACTACCCATCAACGCCTCTCAACAAGGACTAGGGCTCCGTCGCTATGGCAGGACCCCCGGAGAGCTCCCACGGTGCGGAACATCGTTCTTCGTCCAGATCGTTGAGTTAGCCCATAAAGTCGCCCGATTGGACTACCAAGTCGCCGACATACAGGATAACTCGCCGAGTTAAGGCAAGATCGGCAGTATGGTAGACTGTACGACTTGGCCCTAGAAACTCGCCGAGTTAGCCCTTAACTAGGCGACTTCCATACCTGAATCGGCGACTTACGACCGTTACTCGGCGGCAGCCAACGTCATAAATGTTACCATATATGACCATAGGCGCGATCTCCGCCGATGAGTGCGCCCTCCGAGACCCTATAAAAGGGGTCCCAAGGGGACACTCAAAGGCACGATTCAAGTTCCACCCTCACACCAGAGTAAACACCACGAAACTCGCCGATTCTCACTAGAATCGCCTAGTTTCACTTGCAGGTATTTTGACCTAGAGTGCAGAGTTATCTTTCTTAAGAGCCAAAATCTCCTCTTCTGCACTAGCTAGCTAACTCCCTCCTCAACCCAGTTGTCTCTCCTTGATATTGAGCAACTTGCTTTTTCAGATCCGCTATGGTAGTCTCAAGTGAGACTACTTGCCCAATCTCACCAGCTAGCTGACTTTTTAAACCTTCAACCTCTTTGGTGCGGTCAGCAGTGGTAGATCTTAGCTCCTTGCGAAGTCCCAATATCTTCGTGACATATTCATCTATTTCTTTCTGCTTGGACTCGATCGTCTTGTGCTTCTTCGGCAGAATATTGTCGCGCAGGTACTCCATCCGGGACCTCACATTCTTCAGCTTGTCCAAGGTTTTCTCGCTCTCCTTGAACTTTGTGTCGAGCTGGTTGTATCTTTTTTGAATCTTCTCGACATCATGAATGGAGTCGGCGTGATAGCACGCATGTGCCATGTAGCAAGCGGCAGTCATATGTTTGAGCAGCTCGCTCCGACACCACGTCCCAGACTGGCCCATTAGGAGTGACATCGCTTCCCTCCGAGTTTCAGGATCAGCATTGAAATCGGGAAGCGACACACCAGAAGTATAGGGCACGTAACCAGTAGGGGGTGGCTGTGCAGAGCGAGAACTTGATCCCTTCTCAAAGGTCCGACGAGGTTCAGCACGCTTGCTCTTCTTCCTTAGTCGAATGAGCTTGCCCTCTCGGAGCCGCTTGCACATGTAGAGAGGAGCGGCGCCAAAGTATAAAAGCGATCTCTTTTTTCCGCCCTCCAACTCCTTCTCTGTGGGTGGTTGCTGAGCTTCTTCCACATCTTCGAAGGTAAAGTCTTCCCTTTGGCAAAGGGCAAAGGGAACACCACGCGGCACGGAGTATTGAGTCAGGGACCGCGCTATTCGATCAGAGGCTTCTATGTCCCTCGTAGTCAACTCAATCGAAGCATTCATATGCACTTGATGGGGATCATTCCACGCTTCCCGAATCCCGGGAAGAAACTCAGAGGTGATGAAGAAGAACTCCTTCTTCCAATTACATCCAAAATTCGTCGGCAGTTCATCGACGATATTTTTGTCAAAGTGACGTCGCGTAAATCCAATGCGACCAGATCCTGACTTCTCTTTCACAAGCTTGTAGTAGTGAAGGAACAAGCTTGCGGTTGCATTAATCTTCAAACCCCAGCAAATATTCAGGAAACCACGTAGGATCACTAAGAATCCCGCCGGGAGCTGCGACAGGGACACTTCAAAAGTAAATAGCACTTCGCTGATTATCTCCGGAATCGGTAACTCAGAGAAGTGCTTGAAGTAGATCCGTGGAATAGCCTGGAATCCCGGGGGTGGAAGATTCGCAGGCTGGTAACGCGATATCCAGAATCGCAGATGCCCAAAGATCTGAATCCCCAATAGCAAGCTTCGAGCGTCGCTCGCGTTAAGGTTGGAAGGGGGGTTCAGTCCATCAGAACCATCCAAGGTTGCATGAGTCATCACTTGCTCGAATTCGCCGTCCCCAGAGCGGCCTATTGGGAGCAACCTTGGTTCGCCATTCACGGCAACTTCACAGTGAGCGAACCCAGATGGGTTCAAAGCTCCAACGTACTTATCCAAATCGAGGTCCGGATCTCGACTGGAATCCAAGTCCATGGGAGGTGGCAGAGTTCTTTCAACAGAGCACCGGCTCGCTCTACGGCGTGGGTTGGAAGTACCACGGTCAACAACGCAATGCCTCTTCACAGTTTATGTTAAGAGGCGGGAGGACCCCCTCATCTTCTTCGGGCACATAGATTTTGCCCTTACCAGTGGTGCGTCGTCTTTTTAGTCTAAGAGAGCCATCGCCCACAAATGACTCCCGGTGCGGGTTCAGTCCCGACACAATGTGACCTTCCGCGTTCACGACTAACGGAGCGGTGTGGCGCGCTGAAGAGTTATCAATCTCCATGGGAGTCGCCGACTCAGGCCCTCTAGTCGCCGATCCAGTGAGAAGGATCGACGAGTTACGGCCAGCAGTCGCCGACCCAGTGGCACTCGAGCCATGCCCTCTCCTCTTGAAAGATTTCCCCTTGATGGGCCCAGTCTGTGTCGCCGACTCCACGATGGGAATCGCCGACACAGAGGACTCGAGAATCTCTCCCAGCTCAAGAGGCTCTGGCACGACAACAAGGGCCCTGCACTGTGTCGTCGACTCCGCAAGGGGAGTCGCCGACACTGGCGAAGCGCCAAGAAGTTCGTGCACAGAGGCACTCAAGTCCACAACAGAAGGTGGAACTCCCGGAGTCGTCGACTCAACCCTTCTGTCAGGAGAGGGAATCGACGACTCTACGGTGTTCAGCACCTCATCCAGACCAGCGGTCATCTCAGCAACAGAGGCTGACGTTTAGGGTTCATTTAGGTAGTGGGAATCGGGGGAAGACATGGTGTGAGTCGTCGATCCGAAAAAATGAAACTCGGGAATCGGCGACAGGAAAATTCTAGGGTTTTAGGCGATTGAGAAGGGGAAAATTTTTGTGGGGTTTTGAGAAGAACTCTCCACTATTTATAGTCTCTGGGAAAAATGCAAAAAAACCCCTAGAAAATCCTAAAATTACAAAATTTGAGATCGGAAAGTGATCTCCAAATCCCCCGTATCACGCCACTGTCGCCGACTCCAAACACAATCTTGCAGAACTGTGAGATACATTTCCTTATTTGGAGATTTTGCATATATTCCCGTATATTCTCCAAAATATCTCAAGGATCTCCCAAAAAGATCCGACGGTTACGCTAGGAGTCGCCGACTCACAGGGGTAAAAAACAAAATGCCCCCAGCAGTTACTCAGACCTTAGGTGTCACCGATTGGTAGCCTCCAGTCGCCGACTCCAGGTAAAATAACAACAAAACTGCCCCAAGTGCATGTTTTCGTCAAAATTCAAGGGGGGAGTGTCACAAGCTCACCCGACACTTCTGACGCTTCGGCCAGAAGTCGTCACATCTCAGGAGGGAGTATCACAAGCTCTCTCCAAATTACAAGGTAACCCTCGAGTGTCGAATATTTTCGATTCGTCGTCTGCTCTATCTCTGGTAACTCCACGTTAATCTGGAGGTATAAGTTATCCGTAAATTTAACCATAGGCTGAGCTACGATTCGTACGACCAAGTCTACGCCCAGAGTGGCTACCGATAGGGTTAGCAGAGTCTAATTTACGTCCAGAGCGACTAAATTACGACTTGTGAATCTAGTTTCGGGCCTTAGTTACAATTTAAAGGGTAATTTATATGAAAGATTAGCAAAGGAAAAACAGTAGATAGCTCACCGACATTCACATACTTCGAAAAACACTCATCCCAAAAATTTGTGTGTCGCAAAGGCACGTTCTTCGAGGGGAAGTATCACAAGCTCTCCCGACACTTCTGTCAATTTGGTTAGAAGTCGTCATATTTCGGGGGGAGCATCACAAGCTCTTCCGACACTTCTGTCAATTTAGATAGAAGTCGTCACATTTCGGGGGGAGTATCACAAGCTCTCCCAACACTTCTGTCAATTTGGATAGAAGTCGTCACATTTCGGGGGGAATATCACAAGCTCTCCCGACACTTCTGTCAATTTCGATAAAAGTCGTCACATCTCGGGGGGAGTATCAAAAGTTCTCCCGACGCTTCTGTCGCTTCGGCCAGAAGTTGTCACACTTCGGGGGGACTATCACAAACTCTCCCGACTCTTCTGTCGCTCCGGCCAGAAGTCGTCAAAAAATTGAGCACGGTAAGATCCGTAGTTTCGGTCATATTTATCAAGGATCAATTTGAGCAAAGGAGAGGCATCAGGGAAGGTAAAATCGCACGGTAAGTTCAATAAGTCAAATATGCGTTTTTGGACTGATTTATTTGTTTTACAGGATGTTTTCTTTTTTGCAGGAAAGGTTCTAATAGTGAACCAGATTCTAATAGTGAACCAGACTCTGATAGTGAGTCAGACTCTAATAGTGAGTCGGTCTATCTCGTCGCTTCGTCCTCGATAGAACATAGGTCATTTTGACGCTTCAGCCTCAATGATCTCAAGGGGGGAGTATCATAAGCTCTTCCCGACACTTCTGCCGTTTCGGCCAGAAGTCGTCGAAATCCAAGGGGAGTATCACAAGTTCTCCCGGCACTTCTGTCGCTTTGGCCAGAAGCTGTCACATTTTTGAGCATGATAGGTCTGTCACTTCGGACAGATCAATCAAGGATTTATCGAGCATAAGGAGGAGCAGCATGAGAGGCATCTCCACACGGCAAGGTCAGTAAATCAATAAATATATCCTTTGGACTGATACAGTTGTTTTGCAGGTTGTTTTTTGTTTTGCAGACATGATTTTGTCGCTTCGGCCAGAATCAGACTAAGAATTATATTGTCTCTTTGGCTTCAATAGTTCTTCGAACATTTGGAGATCATTTTGTCGCTTTGACCTTAATGATCTCGACCCATCTTGCGCTTCGGCCTATGGGGTAACCGTTGTTGCGGACACCAAGTCGCTCTTGATCAGGGTAGACTATAAACATCAGTTCTGATAGTGAACTAGATTCTGATGCTTCGGCCAGAACCCGATTCTAATAGTGAATCCACGCATTCTGTTGCTTCGGCCAGAATCAGATTCTAATAGTGAATCCACGCATTCTGTCGCTTCGGCCAGAATCCACACAGCAAAAGTCGCTCTTGATCAGAGTATGACTATAAACATATAATTACATTGGCCTGGAACTAGATTCTGATAGTGAATCAGTCCATCTGATAGTGCATGGACCACGCGGAGTCATTAGTGTCGCTGTGAGCGCAATGACTCAATCCCATCTTGTCGCTTTCACCTTGATGCGGATCACCTTGCTTGGGGGGGGATACTGGCGGTACACGGGTGTTTTGCCATGCTCTCTTCAGGGGGGAGTACTAGTGAGACATGCCTGATTACGTCAGTCACTCCCAGCAACACCCTTCAACAAGGACTAGGGTTCCTTCGCTTTATGCCGGACCCCCGGAGAGTTCCACAAATGCGGAGGAAGTGTCTATGTCAAGTACTCAAGGAAACACCTGGGAATCGCCGACTGGGACTACCAAGTCGCCGACTCCAGGGGTGAATCGCCGACTCTAGGCCTCGTGGTCAGTTCTGGTAGACTGCCAACTTGGCTCATGGGGAGTCGGCGACAACACCTCTGACTCGGCGACTCCCATACCTGAGTCGCCGACTCCCAGCCGTTAATTGAGTGGGCCCACTTCATTAAGGCACCTTTCAATAGGATACCTTAATGGGAGTGGGCCCCACACTAATGAATGGGGAAACGTCCTCCAGGACCCTATAAAAGGGGGCCCACTGGACACACCACACTAGAGCAATCCAGGGGGCCCGAATCGCCTACTCCCAAGAGAGTCGCCGATTCCCCTCCCCTTCTGCAGGTACATTGACGTAGAGCGTGCGTCGTGGACTCCAAAGCCTCCGGCCCTCCTCGTAACCCCGCGAGCCTACTGGTAGCAGATTCAGTGCTTCATCACTGCCCATTCCCGTATTGATGAGCGAAGTGTTACTACAAGGGGGCGTGTCACTGTCACAGATGCAGGCAGCGTTTTTTGTATATTTGAGAGGGTTCTCCAACATCTGTTGGAGTCTAAATATCCCTGCAACCGCTGCCTTGTTTTTCTCGTTTTTTAAGTTTGTCAAGGCTCCCGCTTCCGAATCTGGTCGGTTAGGGTTGACGAAGCGGTTCAGCGGCCGTGAAGTAATTGTAGAACTCCCCACTAACTATGGGCTGCAGTGGAAGAGTGAGTTCTTTTTTATAGACTCGATATTCGTACGAGGGAGTCGAGAGAACTGGGCCAATGATCACCGCGCACATTTGGATGTTCCTTGCGCTCTGAGCATGGCGGAATTGAAGCACGTGAAGAAGATCTTTTCAGCTCTTGCTTCTTTCCAATGTGGTCAAAGAGTTCCTTTCGCTTTGTGTCAGCGTGAGGATTTCACCTTTTCTGATGTGACACACTACATGAAGTCGGAAGACCCTTCCGGCAATCCTATCAAGAAGAAGAAGGGAGCGCCTTTCCGGGGGTCCGGCCAAAGCGACGGAACCCTAGTCCTTGTTGAAAGGCGTTGCTGGGAGAGACTGCCGTAATCAGGCATGTCTCACCAGTACTCCCCACTGAAGAGAACACAAGAAACATGCGTGTATCGCCAGTACCCCTCCCCCCAACCAAGGTTCAGTGTGTGATCCGCACCAAGGCCGAAGCGACAAGAAGAGATCGAATCATTCCGCCCACAGTGACGTACTGATTCCGTATCCATTATGGCCTAAGCGACAAGAATGGATTGACTCTGTAGGGTCGAACCGACAGAATCGAGTTTCAGGCCAACGGAAACTCCCTATTTATAGTCTAACCCTGATCAAGGGCGACTGCACTGTGTTTATCAAGGCCGAAGGATCTGGTCCTCGTAGCACCTTTGAGACTGGGTCGAGCTCGAGGTCGGTACCAGAGTTTGCCCCCTTCCGGACCAATTTTGATTATCCGGGTCTGTTTGCCGATGAAGGGGTGCGAGCTAAGGCTACCCAGCTACTTCTGACGAAGCCTGGGGATTGGATACGCGAGGAGCTCACTAAAGCTCTATCTGCTGTAAGTGACTTAAACTCGCTTTCTAACTTATGTATTTTCGTGCTAATTTAATTGTTTTTTTTTGTAGGCTGCATATCTATCGAATGCTGCTCTTGGGATGCAGTCATGCAATGATACGCTTCGATCCCAACAAGAATATGATAACCTTGATGACAAGTATCAAGCTGTCTGCAAAGAAGTGTGGTCAATGAGGAAGATCATCCAAAAGAACAAGAAATTGGAAGAGAAAGCTGCTGAGCATGAGAAGGCGATGATGGCGAAGAATAAAGAGTGTGCCGCACACCGACTTGAGATTTCTACTCTTTGCCAAGAACGTGACTCTCTGAGAGAATCTGAATCGCGTCTCACTGCTGCCCTGAAAGAGATTGAAGAATTGAAGACGCAGCTAAGTGCGAAGGTTGGCAACGCAATGGTTTCTGAATCACAAATTCAGAAACTTCAAGTAGAACTTTCTGAGTCCGCCTCTGAGCGAAAGGATCTGAATGACCGTTTCTCTCAATCCACGGAGGAGTTGCGAAAGATGAGGGAAGAACTAGATACTTCTTCCGAAAAAGTGAAGGACTTAGAGTTTGAAGTAGATGGTCAATCTGACCAACTTCAAGACTTAAACTTTTTTGATCCTCATGTGTTTCCAAGTTTGCCCGCCAACTTTATGACTGATATAATGGTGTGGTTAGAAGAACATCCCGAGGTACAGTTGGAGCACAAAGAAGCTCTAGACAAGATAAAGAGAGATGTTCGAGATGCGAGGAAAGAAGAAGACTAGGATTAGTTTTGTAATTGATTTTTTAGTGGATTTTTGTAATCAATTTATTAACCAATGAACTATTTTCTTTGTTAATTTTTTGTATAAATATTTTAGGGTTGTAACTTAGGCTTAAAACTAGATTCACAAATCGTAACTTAGCCACTCTGGACGTAAGTTAGATTCTGCTAACTCTACTTAGCCACTTAGGGCGTAAGCTTGGTCGTACGAATCGTAGTTTAGTTGCTAGTTAAACTCGAAAATGATTTATACTTCTAAATTAACTTTTAGGGTTGAAAATAGTTTGACATCCACTAATTCCTAATTCGCTCGTGCGAATAAGGGTTGTGGTCGCAATTCTAGGTTCGCGTGTCTGAATTGGACCTATTCGTTCTAACCCTGGATTTAAACCCTGAGGATGTAGTCTGACTCCTATCTTAATGAAGGAATGACTT
The DNA here is from genome assembly GCA_001185155.1 of Zostera marina. NCBI lineage: Eukaryota > Viridiplantae > Streptophyta > Magnoliopsida > Alismatales > Zosteraceae > Zostera > Zostera marina. The sequence goes on along the minus strand of LFYR01001099.1, from coordinate 23,168 downwards.
ATTGATCCGTATCAAGACCGAAGCGACAAGATTGGATAGGATCATTGGGGCCGTAGCGATGGAATGATCTTTGTTCTACTGAGGCCTAAGCGACACAATAGATTTTTTAGGGTATCCTTACGGGTTAGAATATGAAAATAGATTTCTATAATTAACTAACATACATATTAGGAAAATTAAAGAAAATAAACATAATGCGATGAGTACTATGCGTAGTACTGCTGCATGTTGTCCGCATGCCAGGTGTTTGGAACCATCGTTCCATCCTGTCATCGTAAGCGATAAGTTCCTGGCCTTATCTCCTCTTCGACGATGTAGGGACCTTCGAAGTTGGATGATAGTTTATTTTTTGGTCTATTCCTTTCTGTTATGCTAGATTTCCGCGTGCCGAGAGTTCCTGGCAAGAAATTTTTTTTTCGTACTTGCCGATTGTGGTACCTTGATACGCTTGCCTTGTACGATTTGTTTCGCAGGTCCGCCTCATCACGGGTTTCATCCCTCAACTCTAGCTCTGTAGCTAGGTTTTGGTCATTTGTTTGTTGATCGTACTTCGAGATTCGATATATTGGTATACTCATCTCGATTGGTACGACCGCTTCCACTCCATAGGTCATAGCAAAAGGGGTGTTGCCCGTGGGGTTCTTACTCGTTGTGCGATATGTCCATAGGATTTCACACTTGTCTGCCCAAGTCCCTTTGGCTGATTCGATTTTCTTTTTCAATCCTTGCACGATGGCCTTGTTGGTAACCTCCACTTGCCCGTTTGCCTGAGGTCTTCGCACATTCTTGAAAATTTCCCCCCTGTGAATTGTGTGCCATTGTCCGTGACAATGTCTTGGGGAACTCCGAATTGACAGACTATGGAACGGTAGATGAACTTAACTGCCACATCCTGAGTGATTTTCGCTACAGCCTGAGCCTCGACCCACTTTGTAAAGTAATCTACTGCTACAAAGATGAAACGAGCCTGGGATGTTGAGGGGGGAAATGGACCTACGATATCCAGTCCCCACCTTGCGAATGGGATTGAACTCAGAATCGGAGTCATGTCTGCGGATGGTTTCTGCTGCATGGGGTTGTGCAGCTGACATGCTCGACAGACGTAAGTGCGAGCTTCCAACCTTAGAGTGGGCCAATAGTATCCTAGCCTTATGATTTTGAAGGCCAGTGCTCTTCCTCCTTCATGGAGTCCGCACGAGCCTTCGTGTACTTCCTGAATAACCCTATCTGTATCGGGTTGGGCCAAACAGCGTAGCAGCGGGCTATCGAAGGACTTTTTGTGAAGCACCCCTCCGATATTACAATATTTCGCAGCTTTATGTTTCAACTTTTTGGCCTCCCCTTTATTGTTAGGAAGTACTCCATTCTGAATGAATGCCAATATTGGTTGCCTCCAATCCTCTTGAGGGTTGGAGGTAACAGTCAATACTTGGCATGTGCTCTGGAGTATATAGTCCACTAAAATCTCGCGCTGCTCTCCCTCCCAGGCTGACGCTAAACGTGCCAGGTGAATTTTGGATTTGAGAGATTTGCTCGATTTTGAACTCCGCGAACTGCTTGGTGAGTGCTACCATCGCCTCCACATACTTGGTTATTTGTGGTTCTTTGCAAGCGAATTCACCAGTGGTTTGCCGAGCTACGAGTTGGGTGTCAGTGCGGAGCGTGACATTCTGAGCGCTGAGAGTTTTTAATAGCTTCAGGCCGTGTATGGCCGCTTCATATTCCGCGACGTTGTTAGAAGCCGGGAAGTGAAGTCGTACCGAGTGTTCGTAGTTTTTTCCATCCGGACTATGGATTTTCACTCCGATACCCAAGTCTGTGCTGCAACTCGAGCCGTCCACTTCTACAACCCAAGGTTGGGTCAAATTGGGTTGTGTGAGTTCTACAATGAAGTCCGCCACAGCTTGCCCCTTGATGGCAGTGGCTGGTCGGAAGTCTAAGTCGAATTCACTGAGTTCGATTGCCCATTTGGTCAACCTCCCAGAAATGTCGGGTTTGTGAAGTAGACGGCGCAAAGGACACAATCGTGTGCGCTAAGAAGTAAGCTCGAAAGCGACGACAAGCATGAATCACTGCAAATACGATCTTCTCGATAGGAGAGTACCGTAGTTCAGCACCTTGTAGTCGCCTCGAGTGGTAGTATATAGGGACCTGGTCCTTGTCCCTCTGCGCAATGAGGACCGCACTCACGGCTTCTTCTGAGGCCGCTATGTATAAGTATAGGTCCTCTCCCTCTTTGGGCGATGTCAGCATGGCGAGTGAGGACATATGCGCTTTTAATTTCGCAAATGCCTCCTCGCACTCTGGTGTCCAAGTGATACTACCCTTAGCTGCAGTTTTCAATAATTGGAAGAAAGGTTTACACTTGTCAGCCGTTTGTGATATAAAACGACTGAGTGCGTTGATTCGACCGTTTAGCCTTTGTACTTCTCTGATTGTGCGGGGGGCTTCCATATCAAGGATAGCTTGGATTTTGTTGGGATTAGGTTTGATCCCATGCTGACCTACATAGAAACCAAGGAACTTGCCTTCCTTGATTCCGAATGCGCACTTGGCTGGGTTGAGCTTCATTCC
>LFYR01001099.1:2848-20494 GCA_001185155.1 Zostera marina | reverse complement strand
TAATGTATCAAGGGTTTCTCTCAGATCATCAGGGTGTTTTTCCATGCTTGACGACTTGACTAGGATGTCATCGACGTAAGCAGAAACGTTGCGCCCAATCTGGTTTGCGAAAACCTTGTCCATTAAGCGTTGGAATGTAGCCCCAGCATTCCTTAAGCCGAATGGCATTACTCTGTAACAGAATGTCCCTGAGTCCGTGATGAAGGATATTTTTTCCTCATCAGGCTCATGCATCAGGATTTAGTTGTATCCTGAGTGAGCATTCATCATAGAGAGGAGCTCGTTACCGGATGCTCTATCAACTAGTTCGTCGATAGATGGCAACGGGTAATTGTTCTTGGGGCATGCTTTATTGAGATCAGTGAAATCAATACACATGCTCCATTTGTTATTGGGCTTCTTGATAAGGACGGGGTTGGCCAACCAAGTCGGGTATCGAACCTCCCGAATGTGCCCTGCATTCAGGAGTTTCGATATTTCCTCATTGGCTGCCTCCCGCCTGTCAGAAGTGAGTACTCAACGTTTCTGGCGTCGAGCTGGAATGGATGAGTCGACGTTAAGTTTGTGCGTCACGGTCTGATGCGTAATCTGTGTCGGTGCCTCACCCTCCCAAACGAACCTGTCCTGATGCTCCTCCAGGACAGTCACAAGCCTAGCTCTTGTGGGGTAACCCCTTCCTTAATGCCACTTGTCCCCCTTCCAGCTGATATACCTCAGTCTCGTCCACAGGTTGTAATTTTTCCCTCTCCTCAATGTCAGGTGGGGCATGGACGAGCATGTTGTTAAGCCTTGTCAGCTGGGTTGCCTTCTTATACCCTTGCCTAAAATCCTTTTGTGATCCTTTGACAGTTGCAACGAACCCGTTTACTGGGTATCGAATGCATTGGTGATAAGAAGACGGGACTGCTTGGATTCCGTGGATGAAGGGGCGTCCGAATATGCCATGAAAAGTGGATTCTACTTCCACTACTATAAAATGACACGTTCGGCTAACCCTCCCTCGCTTGGAACCGATGGAGACTTTCAAATCAATAACACCAGCCACTGGGGCGGCGATATTAGTGAAACCGTAGATGGCTTCCTTACAGGGAGATAGTTCCTCCCTTTTAAGGCCCATTTTGGTAAAAGTGTCTATATAAAGGATATCTGCAGAGCTGCCACTGTCGACAATCATCCTCTCGACTCGGGAATCGGGACCGATGTCTGCTTGGATCACGAGTGGGTCCTCGTGAGGTTGCAGTACATCGTCCAGGTTCTCTTCGAAGAAGTATATTGACTTCTCTTCGCGGACCCGTTTTCTGTTGTCTCGAGGTGTTGATTGTGATATCATTACCTTTCGGGCATATCCTCTATTTTGGCCAACGAATCCACCACCAAATATCATATTGATGGTCTTCCGTTGGCGGTTCTCGCTGTTCTCGCTATCTGGCGAAGGAGAGCGTGGAGCTTCCCCTTTGGGTCAGATTTGCAATTGTCCCGTCCTCGGGATCTTTTGATGAAGTTGCCAAGTTCTCCCTTTGAGATCAACTACTCAACAAAAGACGAGAATTCCCTGCAATGGTCTGCAAGGTGGCAGCAGTCCTTGTGAAATTTGCAGTATTTTCCAGTTTGCGTGCGGCCATCTTTGCTTGCAGGGTCTAAAGAACGAGGGGCAGGTAGATCTGCTCGGTTCTTTAGCTTCTCAAACAGATCGCCCTTGCTGATTATAAGCGGGGTGTTTCTTTTCCATAGTGGAGTTGCACCCTTTGGCGGTTGGCTAGTTGAGGTTTGGTACACCTTGTTATCGTGCCTAAGCTTCCATCCCTTTTTTGGAAGTTTCAGCCCTGCTGTTGGTATACCTGTTAGAGGTGTCGTGGAAATTGTTGTTTCCACTGTACCCCTTCCTCTCAAACATAGGTTTCTTAAAGCTAGGAGTCCCAAGTTCAGCTAGCTTGTTCTCATCCTCCTCTTCCACTTCAATGTACAATTGAGCGCGTTGGAAGAGGTCGGGTAGGGAGTCCACCTTGTGGAGAGTCAGATTCTGGGCCAGAGGGGAGTAGGGGACCAATCCTCTGATGTATCCCGCTATGGCCACGCTTGGGATTAGATCATTCACTTCTGTCATCATTGTTGTGAACTTGATCATGTAATCCCGCAGAGACAGCTTATCCTGTCGAAGTGCCAGAAGTGCGTTGGCACTGTGTTTAATCCTTATCATTCCCACGTGCTGGGCGATGAACTTGGATAAGAGGTCTGCGAAGCTGGTGACTGAGCCAGCTGACAGACCGGAGAACCATCGATAAGCACTTCCCTTGAGAGTGCCGGGGAATGCCCGACACAACAGCCCATCATCGATGGTTTGCGGTTCCAGGATGTTAAGGTAGAGGTTCACGTGATCTTGTGGGTCACTTGAACCGTCATATGCTTCAATCCTGGGTACCCGCCAGGTAGGTGGGAAAGATCCCTTTAAAAGGTCCTCGCGAAGAGGAGCACTTTTGAACCTTAGGATCTCGTGCGGATTGCCGACAGCTGGGTCGGTGGCCAGTTTCCGACGAAGATCCTCTACAAACCGAGTGGTAAGAGTCCTTTCGGAGCGACTCTTACTGGGTCCCGTTTTAAGATGGGAACTCTGTTTAGTTTTCTCCGCAGATGGAGAGTAGATGGACCCAAATTCATCCGCTTTTTCACGGATGGTGGTGGTACTTTGACTCCTCGCTTGCTCGAGGTTAGTCATCCTTCTTTCTATGTTGTCCATAAAACTGAACAACCTTTCCTCCTAGGTGGGTGGATCCTTGGGCACTATGTGTTCCTCGACGTGTGGAGGAACCGAGTTTGTTTGATCAGGTCGAGCATTGCTAGGTCCCTTTCGTCGGGATTGCTCGCCCTACTCCAGTTCAGTTGCTGGCATTTTACTATTACTTCTTGTGGCGTAAGGGTGCTTTTATTTTTCGATGATGGCCATGAAAACAAAAGCGGAGAAGTACCAAAGCGGGGAAGTGACCTGACTGAGCTTGTTCAGAAAAACAAAAAATAAGTCGGCGAGTTAGGGGAAAACTCGACGACTGTAAATTTCGAGGTGTTTTTCGAACAAAGTCGTGGACAACACTTTTAGCTAGCAGACGATATTCTGGATCGGGCGATTCTCAAGATAAGTCGGCGATTTAAGGATAAATCGGACCTGGACCGAGAATCGGACGATCTAACTCGGCGACTTATTTCACAAACTCGGCGAACCCTCTAGGAGAGCTCAAACCGGATTTTGCAAAAAAAATCGCGATTACGACGGGATACCGGTGGTTCGGTAGTCCCACAGACGGCGCTAGCTGATGAAGCACTGAATCTGCTACCGGGGCTCGCGGTGGTGCGAGGGGATGTCGGAGGCTCTGGAGTCCACGACGCGCGCTCTACGTCAAATACCTGCAAGTAGAAACTAGGCGATTCTAGTGAGACTCACCGAGTTTCTTAGTGATGCTCTGGTGAGAGTGGAACTTGTGTTGTGTCCTTGAGTGTCCCCTTGGGACCCTTTTTATAGGATCTTGGAGGGCGCAATCAAAGGCGGACATCGCGCCTATTGTCATATATGGTAACATTTATGACGTTGGCTGGCAGCGAGTAACGGTCGTAAGTCGGCGATTCAGGTATAGAAGTCGCCTAGTTAGGGCTAACTCGCCGAGTTTCCAGGGGCAAGATGTGCAGTCTACCATACTGTCGATCTTGGCTCTAACTCGGCGACTTATCCCTAAAGTCGGCGACTTGGTAGTCCAACCGTCGACTTATGGGCTAACTCGGCGATCTGGACGATGAACGTGTTCCGCACCGTAGGAGCTCTCCGGGGGTCCGGCCAAAGCGACGGAACTCTAGTCCTTGTTGAAAGGCGTTGCTAGGAGTGACTGCTGTAATTAGGCATGTCTCACCAGGGTACATCAGAGGGTTGATACCCTTCTCCCCATTGGCTGAAAATATGAAACTCCATAAAGTGGAGACTTTACCTGACCTCTTCTATAGAGCTCAATTGTATATTGAGGTGGAAGAAGAGGATGAAAATAAGCTAGCGGAGCTTGAGACCCTTAGCTTTAAGAAATCCAAATTTGAGAGGAAGAGGTACAACGGGAAAGATAATTTCCACGGCACCTCTAAAAACTACACTGACAATGCGGATGACACCTTCAAAAAGGAGTGGAAGCCAAAACACGATAACAAAATGTACCAAACCTCAACCAAACAGTCGCCAAAGGGTGCAGCCCAACTATGGAAGGACTTCACCCCGCTATCAATCAGCAAGGGCGAGCTGTTTAAGAAGCTAAAGAACCGAGCGGATCTGCCCGCTCCTCGTTCTTTAGACTCTGCAACCAAGGGTATCCATAAGAAAGGTGGAAAATACTGCAAATTCCACAAGGACTACGGCCACCTAACGGACCATTGCAGGGAGTTCTCGGGCTTCGTCGAGGGGGGACCATTGCAACCTGTGGACGAGACTGAAGTATTTCAGTTGGAGGGGGGACATGTGGCATTAGGTAAGGGACAATCCTCTGACCTAAGGTCCAAGCTTGTGATTGTCCTGGAGGAGCACCAGGACTGATTTGTTTGGGAGGGTGAGGCACCGACACAGATTGCGTGTCAAATCGTAACGCACAAACTCAATGTCGACCAATCCATTCCAGCTCGACGCCAGAAGCGTCGAGTACTCACTTCTGGCAGGCGGGAAGCAACCAACGAGGAGATATCCAAGCTTCTGAATGTTGGACACATTCGGGAAGTTCGATATCCAACTTGGCTAGCTAACCCCGTCGTCGTCAAGAAACCCAATGGCAAGTGGCGCATGTGCATTGATTTAACTGATCTCAATAAAGCATGCCCCAAGGACAGTTACCCTCTCCCATCTATCGATGAACTAGTCGATGGAGCATCCGGTAACGAACTCCTCTCTACTATGGATGCCCACTCAGGATACAACAAGATCCTGATGCACGAGTCTGATGAGGAAAAAACATCCTTCATCACAGACTTAGGGATATTCTGCTATAGAGTGATGCCATTTGGTTTAAGGAATGCTGGAGCTACATTCCAACGCTTAATGGACAAGGTTTTCGCGGACCAGATCAGGCGTAATATTTCCTCTTACGTTGATGACATCCTGGTTAAATCGTCAAGCGTGGAAAAACACCCTGAGGATATGAGAGAAACCCTATGTACATTGAAGCAATACAGAATGAAGCTCAATCCGCCAAATGTTCATTTAGAAGCAAGGAAGGCAAGTTCCTTGGTTTCTATGTAGGTCAGCACGGGATCAAACCAAATCCTGATAAAATCCAAGCAATCCTAAAATGCGTCCTGGCGGCCAAGCCGACGGTATTTCATCGCCAGAACTAATGTCGCCAACTTTGTAATATACCGGTGGCAGGGGCACCGGCAGTAAATTGTGGATTCCGATTTTAACGGAAATAGAACCGATGGCTTGGCCACTTGCATATATTTTTTTGAAATTATATCCCGGCAGCTTGGCCGCCGGCAGATATTTTTTTGTAAAAATCTGCCAGTGGCCTGGCCGCTGGTAGTGTAAATTTGGGATAAAATACTTGGCGGCCTAGCCGCTGGTCAATTTTCCTGCAGAAAAAATAATTTCCCCGGGAAAAAATTCCTGGCGGCCAAGCCGCTGGATTTTTTTTGAAAATTTATTTTTTAAATTATTATTATTTTTTAATTATTATTTTGAAAATATTATTTTATTTAAATAATGAAAGTACGACAGAAATGAAATTCGGTAATTACTATTCTATTTTCTGTTTTTCTTTTTATTTTTAGACGCGACCGCCTTTTGTAATGCCGATTGTGAGAAGATAATCGGTCTTCCTACGCGCGGTGGTGGAGTAGTGTACTCCTTTTGTGGCATTGTTTATTGAAGAGGCGGAGTTTCCTGCAGTTGTACTTGTGGTGCTCTAGAAGTCGATGGTCCAGAAGAATTTATGTTGAACTCTCCCGCAGGTTGCGCCGTAGTGTCGTTGAAGATTGGGGGAAATTCTGGTAAGCGCAAGTTAGGATTCTGAGCGAGTATTGCCGTGTTATATTGTTGGAAAAACGTCATTTGACGAGCCATCGCCCTCTCGACTGCCTCGTTAACCTTATTATCAACCCCAACTTCGGTCATAGAAACTTTTCCTTTATCTTTTGAAAAGTTCCCCACATTCATCCGATGCGTTGTCTTTTTGCTCAATGAGGAACCAGTTGTTTCTAATACTCTAGTTTTCTTCAAGCTTCTACCGATATGTTCGATTATAGCAAACTGGATGAGAGCCTAATTAAAAAAAAAGATGAAAATAATGTAAATTTAGTTAATGAATTATATTGAAAAAAAAAAGAAATACCGTGGCCATCATATTTTCTTGTTCAACCATCTTTTTTGCTTCTTCACTTTCTATCCATTGAACCGCTTTATCCTTTAAAAAAAATGAAAGTAGTCAAAAAAAGTAGTAATTAACTGTAATTAATTAAAAAAATTACGTACCACTCGTTCGTCTTTTGGATAAGCTGCCTTTATATTTTGTTTCCAAATTTCAACTTCAGATAATCCTTTTTTGTTCCTGAAATATTAAAATTAGGAAAAAAAATTAGAAGTATATATGAAATTAAATAATTTACTTACAGCTTCGTAATTTCGTTGTGCTAGATTTTTCAAACCTAAACTGTGTGAAGTTTTTTTGCCCGAATGTCTTTGTTAATTTTAGAAATTTCCTACAATCACGAAAAAGATAAAATAAAGTAATTAAGTTAAATTTTTCTAATTTTATTGCATTAAAAAGAAATAATATTTAATACGTACTATTCCCCTTGGTGATCTTCTCTCGTTCAGCTTATTTAGAAATTGATCTTTGAAGATGTAGTCGGGTAAACTTTTCATAACCTCTTCGACTTTTAAATCTTCATTATTATATTCATCAAGTAAAGCGTTATAAGCGCTTCTCCATAATTTGTTTAACCTTTCGTTGACACGTCGATAACCATAGTTGGTCCCGCTGTAATTAAATTCTCTCTGTTCAATGAATAATTATAAAATTAACTATATAATTTATAATAATAATTAACTATGAATTAATGAACCTGTATCGTTTCCATCGCTTCATATCTATGTTTTTCTGGTCTTGTTCAACCCATGGTACGTTCATTGGTAGTAACTTGAAATCGTTCGCGACCATTGCTATTTTCTTGTTTAATTTTCTTGCTACGCTATCATGGACAATTTGATCATTTCTGAATTTTACTATAAATCGTTGTCCTTGTGATGGATGATATTCTCCATGATCTTTGTTTTGTTCTTTTTTTTTCATTTTACCGTACCCAACCGTGTTCATGTGTACATCATGATGATCATAATACTGATCATCAGAGTGATCAGAGTCATCACTCTTATCAGGAGTCGTGACGACCATGAAAACAGAGAAAACGAATGCAACAAGTAACCAATACATCTAAATAAAATAAAGATAATCTAATTAATTGAAAGATAATATAAAATAAAGATAATATTCAAATTTATTATACATCGTCTACATCAAATATTTGTCTATGAGGTCTGTTTAATACAAAACTCCTATTAGATTCAATAGGATCTGTTGAATAAAAACATTGTTTAGCTTGTTCGGCAAAAATAAACGGTTCTTCCCCTATTTTGGCATTGACGTTTTCACACTAACCAGACCGAACTCGTCTTTTTTATATCCTTCGTACCATTTGTAGTGAAACATCGGATATTTCAACATATTGTGTCCATAATATACTTCGAAAACTTTGTGAAGAGTACCATGGTACGAAAGATCATCAATTGTCGGATCGTCATTCAGATTTTTTAAGTATGTGGATGTAGTGGCGGAGACTAATACACCATGATTTTGTGTCTTTTTTAAATTTGACGCTTCAAACGAAAGAAATTTCACACCATTTAAGATGTAGCCGTTGTACGATTTTAGAAAGAAATTTGGACCTCTTGATATCGAACAAATATCTCCTGAAATATTCTCGTCCTTGTCCCTATTTTTCTGAACATATTTTTCAAATCAGTCTGCAAATCCTTTGAAATGTAATTTTTGCAAACGCAAGGAAGTAATAGTCGGATACCTAATATGTCAAACGTAAATATTAAATAGATATGAAAATGATATATCGATGATATGAAAATGATTAAATAGAATCATGTGATATACGTACATACCTTTGTTTTAGGTCGTCGATATGAAGATTTCGGAATATCTCAGTAATATCTAAATTGAAAATGATATATCGATGAACTTGACCATGTTCAAGTTTAGTGAGCGAAGTGTGAGTTGATGCACCATAGTAACCATCGATATATCTTTCCGTTCTATTTGACTTAGTTTCAACGTTATGTAAAAAACGTGAACAGAATGTCATAGATTCGTCGGTCAGATATTTTTCTGCAATCGACCCTTCAGGATGACTACGGGTCCGAACGTATTTTTTCAAAATTAATAGATATCTTTCTATTGGATACATCCATTGATAATGTACTGGAGCAGCCACTTTCGCTTTACTTGCAAGATGTACTACTAGATGTATCATTATTGTAAAAAAACCTAGAGGAAATATTTTTTTCAATTTGCACAATGTAATAACGATGTTTTTTTCCAATCTTTCCATATGGTCAACTACAATCGCTTTCGAACAAATCGCGTTGAAATACTTGCATATGTCAACTAAAACAGATGTTACCTTTGAATGTGTTGATCTACGTAACGCAATTGGAAGTAATTGTTGCATTATCATATGACAATCATGACTTTTCAAACCTATAAACTTCTTTTTTTTCAATTTCACTTTTGATGAGATGTTGGATGCGTACTCATCCGGAAATTTGAGATCATGAAACACTTTATAGAAAATCGTCTTTTCTTCATTATTGAGATTGAATATCGCCTTTGGAATCTTCCATTCAGAATCACTAATCTTTAATGGATGTAACTCGGAACGAATTTTCATTTCTTGAAGATCCAAACGGACACTCAAATTGTCTTTCGATTTGTCATCCATTCCCAATAAAATGTTTAGAATATTATCGCAAACATTTTTTTCAGTATGCAAAACATCGATATTATTACGTATCAATAGAGTCTTTCAATACGGCAATTGAAAGAAAATACTAACTTTTTTCCATCCAAGAGGTAAGGACATGACTTTCATCTTCTTCTTTGATGGTCTCTCATCGTTTTTGTCGAAAATAATAGAATTTCTAAAAAAATTCAAATTCAGAAAGACCTCCTCTCCCGAGGGTCGTTTAGGTACTTCTTCAATTTCGATTTTGTTATTGAAATCCTTCTCATCACGTCTATACGGATGGTCTTTTTCCAAGAAACGACGGTGTCCAAGAAAACACTCTTTCTTTACATATTTCAATCGAACACTACTCGTTTTTTCAGAACAAACTCCACATGCCAATTTTCCTTTCGTGCTCCAACCAAAAATATCACCATGTCCACATCACTGCAGCATGCATTTGAAAGCTATTTTGAGTAACCACGTCATATGTCGTGACACCGATGGTCCATAGAATTTTTAACTCATCAATCAGTGGTTGTAAGTAGACATCTATATCATTTCTAGGTGATGTAGGTCCTGAAATTAGAAGACTCAAAATGAAATTGGGTTGTTTCATACATATCCACGGAGGAAGATTATAAGGCATAAGAACGACTGGCCACGTGCTATGAGAAACTGACATCATACTAAATGGATTAAATCCATCGCTTGCAAGTCTCAATCTAATATTACGTGATTCAGAAGAAAAATCGGGATATCGATCATCAAATTGTGTCCATTGCAATGAATCTGCCGGATGACGAAGAATTCCATCTTTTTTCCGATCATTTTTATGCCAAGTCATTCCTTTAGAAATATCTTTACACAAAAACAATCTTTTACGTCGTGGTATCAACGGAAAATGTTTCAAATATTTGACGGGAATCCGTTTTCTTTTTTCATCATCATCTTTGTTCAACCACTTTGAAACACCACATGTAGGAAAACTTTTGCCATCTTTATATTTTTAACGATAAATGATACAATCGTTCCGACATGCATCGATTTTCTCATACCGTAACCCCAAATCACGAACAACTGACTTAGCTTGATACATATTCTTCGGGATCGTTTCCGTTCCATTGGGATGAGATCGACGTAAAATGGATAACAACGTCTCAAATGATTTATCGGACCACTGATTGATACACTTACATTGAAATAATTCCAAAATAAAAGATAGCTTTGTAAATTCGGTACAACCGGGCCATAATTCTTGTTCAGCGTCTTTCAACCGATTAACAAAAGTCGAATCATAATTTAAATCTGGAAAATCTTCGTTCGGTACTAGAAGATCTTCATCATTATGATCTGCAATATTTTCCATGTTACCGATATCCGGAATATCTGGAATATCTAGAATATCTGGAATATCTGGAATATTTTCAATCTTATCAGGTCTACCCATCGCCACGCAAACCAAATTACGCATTTCATTTGATCCATCTACAACTATATTTTCCATGTTTTGTTGTGAATCGTGAGTTCGCTCACCATGTTTCTTCCATATAATATAATGTGTCAACCAACCATTCATGAAGATGTGTTGACGTAAATCGGCAATCGAAATCACATTTCTATTAGTACAATCTCTACATGGACATGGTAAATATTCTTCCTTATACAAACCATGACATTTTCGTAAACAATATTGAACAAACGCCGTCAGGCCATCTCTGAATTCTTGGCTACAGCTGTTGAGAACTCTCAGCACTGAGAATGTCACGCTTCGCACTGACTCCCAACTCGTGGCTCGACAAACCACTGGTGAGTTCGCCTGCAAAGAACCACAAATCACTAAATATGTGGAGGTAATGGTGGCACTCATCAAGTGGCGATACACGCATGTTTCTTGTGCTCTCTTTAGAGGGGAGTACTGGTGAGACATGCCTGATCACGTCAGTGACTCCTAGCAACACCCTTCAACAAGGACTAGGGTCCCGTCGCTTTATGCCGGACTCCCGGAGAGCTCCACGGTTGCGGGCAAGTGTCTATTGATGAAGCACTGAATCTGCTACCATGGCTCGCGGTGGTGCGAGGTTGATGCCGGAGGCTTTGGAGTCCACGACGCACGCTCTACGTCAAATACCTGCAAGTGGAAACTAGGCGATTCTAATGAGACTCGCCGAGTTTTGTAGTAGTGCTCTGGTGTGAGAGTGGAACTTTAATCGTGCCTTTGAGTGTCCCCTTGGGACCCTTTTTATAGGGTCTCGGAGGGCGCACTCAACGGCGGAAATCGCGCCTATGGTCATATATGGTAACATTTATGACGTTGGTTGCCGCCGAGTAACGGTCGTAAGTCGCCGATTCAGGTATGGAAGTCGCCTAGTTAAGGGCTAACTCGGCGAGTTTCTAGGGCCAAGATGTGCAGTCTACCATACTGCCGATCTTGCCTTAACTCGGCGAGTTATCCTGTATGTCGGCGACTTGGTAGTCCAATCGGGCGACTTTACGGGCTAACTCGGCGATATGGACGATGAACGTGTTCCGCACCGTGGGAGCTCTCCGGGGGTCCTTCCATAGCGACGGAGCCCTAGTCCTTGTTGAGAGGCGTTGATGGGTAGTAATTGGTGTAATCAGGCATGTCTCACCAGTACTCCCCCCTGAAGAGAGCACAAGAAACATGGTTTATCACCAGTACCCCCCCGTCAATCAAGGTTCAAAGTGTGTGATCCAGCACCAAGGGGGGTTTGCGAGAGACACGCCGAGTTTGCGGATTTGGAGATCAATTAGCGATTTTTCTTCGCGTAATTTGTAGATTCTCCGGGGAGTTTTTGCAATTTACCTAGGGTCTATAAATAGTGAGTCGATTATTTTAATTCGCTCACTACTTACCCTGATTTTGCTTAAACCCTAATCCCTTTCTAAGTCGCCGAGTTTCTTCCTAACTCGCCGACTCTCTTCACAACCACCAGAACTTTTAACCAAGTCGCCGAGTCTACCTCTAAATCGCCGAATTATGGCAGACGAACCGTCTCTACCTAGACTGACAATGTCGGAGACCGAAGCTCTGGTCGCCGATATTCTGAATGAAGATATCGATGAAGGCCTGACGGGGGTGCTCGACACCGTCGAGTCTCCGATTCCCTCGCCTCCGCGCGGTGGGTCGGAGATTCCGTCTGTCGACGCGCCACAAAACGTCAGGTTCTTGGCTACTGCCCTCGAGTTGCTCGGGCTGACTCCTGAGTTCTTTTGGGAACTCGGCGAGTTTGACGGATAACTCGATGGCTCTGGTCGTGGTAGAGCCTTCTACTGAACTGGGCGAGATTCCCCCGAGTCTTGCAATTAAATCGGCGAGTCCCCTTGGGAAGTCGCCGACTAAAGGCAAGGGGGGTGTCCCCACATTCAAGAAACATCGCCGAGTGATTACACTGGGATCGGCGAGTTCCTCACAAACATCGGCGAGTCTGGGCCCTAAGTCGCCGATGTTGCCCCTAAACTCGGGAGCTGAAGTTGAAGTAGTTCCACCTATTCAAGTGGTGGATGTTGACAGGCCGGATGATGAATCTGAGAGGCCGAAGAAAAGAAAGAGGAAGCACCCTAAACATGCTAGGGATTCTTCCGAGAAGCTTGACAACACGAGTGCCCCCATTCCTCATATTTATGGGATGGGTGGTAGAGGAAAGATACGCTTCCCCACTACGGAGGATGTAAGGGTGCCTGAGCCCTTTGACTATACTCAGGATATTCCAGTTGACCGCGGCCAGAGCCGAAGCCGCGATGACAGATCGAACACTCCTCCTCCTCCTATGGAAATGGACAAGGATGGAGATCATGTAAACCTCCCATTCTATGAGGGAGTTGAGAACCACACCGGTTATGCGCACTGCGAGACCTTGCCGGGTGATGAGATAAGACTGTTGCCCCTCTGTGACACTGATGAGGGGTCTTTCGAAGAGGTTTCAGTCAATGCACCTCTCGTGCCTCAGAACGAGACCGTGCATCCATTTTCGATAACCTCCGCACTTGAAGCCCGTGAGATTCTACGCGGGATTCGCATATCTGGGCACCTGCGATTCTGGGGATCGCAATATCAGCCCGCGAATCTGCCTCCAGCCGGGTTCCAAGCCATCCCCCGCCTCTATTTCAGACACTTCTCGATGCTGCCGATTCCAGCACTGATGAGTGAAGTGCTGCTTCATGGGGGGGTGTCGCTGTCGCAGATGCAGGAAGCTTTCTTTGTTTATCTGAGAGGGTTCTCCAACATCTGTTGGATTTTGAATATCCCCGCGACCGCCGCCTTATTCTTATGGTTTTTCATGTTTGTGAAGGCACCCGCTTCCGAATCTGGTCGGTTGGGGTTAGCGAAGCGGTTCAGCGGAAGAGAGCTGATCATAGAACTCCCCACTAACTATGGGCCACAGTGGAAGATCGAGTTCTTTTTTGTTGAATCTATATTTGTACGCGGGAGCCGCGAGAGGTGGGCCAACGCTCGCCGCGTACACCTGGATGTTCCCTGCGCCCTGAGCAAGGCTGAACTGAAGCGGGTGAAGAAGATCTCTTCTGCTCTCGCTGATGAAGCACTGAATCTACTACCAGGGCTCGCGGTGGTGCGAGGTTGATGCCGGAGGCTTTGGAGTCCACGACGCACGCTCTACGTCAAAATACGTGCAAGTGAAACTAGGCGATTCTAATGAGACTCGCCGAGTTTCGTAGTGTAGTGCTCTGGTGTGAGAGTGGAACTTGAATCGTGCCTTTGAGTATCCCCTTGAGAACCCTTTTATAGGGTCTCGGAGGGCGCACTCATCGGCGGAGATCGCGCCTATGGTCATATATGGTAACATTTATGACGTTGGCTGCCGCCGAGTAACGGTCGTAAGTCGCCGATTCAGGTATGGAAGTCGCCTAGTTAAGGGTTAACTCGGCGAGTTTCTAGGGCCAAGATGTACAGTCTACCATACTGCCGATCTTGCCTTAACTCGGCGAGTTATCCTGTATGTTGGCGACTTGGTAGTCCAATCGGGCGACTTTACGGGCTAACTCGGCGATCTGGACGAAGAACGATGTTCCGCACCGTGGGAGCTCTCCGGGGTCCTTCCATAGCGACGGAGCCCTAGTCCTTGTTGAGAGGCGTTGATGGGTAGTGACTGGTGTAATCAGGCATGTCTCACCAGTACTCCCCCCTGAAGAGAGCACAAGAAACATGGTGTATCACCAGTACCCCCCGTCAATCAAGGTTCAAAGTGTGTGATCCAGCACCAAGGGGGGTTTGCGAGAGACTCGCCGAGTTTGCGGATTTGGAGATCAATTAGCGATTTTTCTTCGCGTAATTTGTAGATTCTCCGGGGAGTTTTTGCAATTTACCCAGGGTCTATAAATAGTGAGTCGATTATTTTAATCCGCACACCACTTACCCTGATTTTGCTTAAACCCTAATCCCTTTCTAAGTCGCCGAGTTTCTTCCTAACTCGCCGACTCTCTTCACAAACACCAAAACTTTTAACCAAGTCGCCGAGTCTACCTCTAAATGGCCGACTTGTGGAAGACGAACCGTCTCTACCTAGACTGACAATGTCGGAGACCGAAGCTCTGGTCGCCGATATTCTGAATGAAGATATCGATGAAGGCCTGACGGGGGTGCTCGACACAGTCGAGTCTCCGATTCCCTCGCCTCCGCGCGGTGGGTCGGAGATTCCGGCTGTCGACGCGCCACAAAACGTCAGGTTCTTGGCTACTGCCCGCGAGTTGCTCGGGCTGACTCCTGAGAGCTCGCCGAGTTCCCAAAAGAACTCGGCGAGTTTGACGGATAACTCGATGGCTCTGGTCGTGGTAGAGCTTTCTACAGAACTGGGCGAGATTCCCCCGAATCTTGCAATTAAATCGGCGAGTCCCCTTGGGAAGTCGCCGACTAAAGGCAAGGGGGGTGTCCCCACATTCAAGAAACATCGCCGAGTGATTACACTGGGATCGGCGAGTTCCTCACAAACATCGGCGAGTCTGGGCCCTAAGTTGCCGATGTTGCCCCTAAACTCGGGGGCTGAAGTTGAAGTAGTTCCACCTATTCAGGTGGTGGATGTTGACAGGCCGGATGATGAATCTGAGAGGCCGAAGAAAAGAAAGAGGAAGCACCCTAAACATGCTAGGGATTCTTCCGAGAAGCATGACAACACGAATGCCCCCATTCCTCATATTTATGGGATGGGTGGTAGATGAAAGATACGCTTCCCCACTACGGAGGATGTAAGGGTGCCTGAGCCCTTTGACTATACTCAGGATATTCCAGTTGACCGCGGCCAGAGCCGAAGCCGCGATGACAGATCGAACACTCCTCCTCCTCCTATGGAAATGGACAAGGATGGAGATCATGTAAACCTCTCATTCTATGAGGGAGTTGAGAACCACACCGGTTATGCGCACTGCGAGACCTTGCCGGGTGATGAGATAAGACTGTTGCCCCTCTGTGACACTGATGAGGGATCTTTCGAAGAGGTTTCAGTCAATGCACCTCTCGTGCCTCAGAACGAGACCGTGCATCCATTTTCGATAACCTTCGCACTTCAAGCCCGTGAGATTCTACAGGGGATTCGCATATCTGGGCACCTGCGATTCTGGGGATCGCAATATCAGCCCGCGAATCTGCCTCCAGCCGGGTTCCAAGCCATCCCCCGCCTATATTTCAGACACTTCTCGATGCTGCCGATTCCAGCACTGATGAGTGAAGTGCTGCTTCATGGGGGGGTGTCGCTGTCGCAGATGCAGGCAGCTTTCTTTGTTTATCTGAGAGGGTTCTCCAACATCTGTTGGATTTTGAATATCCCCGCGACCGCCGCCTTATTCTTATGGTTTTTCATGTTTGTGAAGGCACCCGCTTCCGAATCTGGTAGGTTGGGGTTAGCGAAGCGGTTCAGCGGAAGAGAGCTGATCATAGAACTCCCCACTAACTATGGGCCACAGTGGAAGAGCGAGTTCTTTTTTGTTGAATCTATATTTGTACGCGGGAGCCGCGAGAGGTGGGCCAACGCTCGCCGCGTACACCTGGATGTTCCCTGCGCCCTGAGCAAGGCTGAACTGAAGCGGGTGAAGAAGATCTCTTCTACTCTCGCTGATGAAGCAATGAATCTACTACCAGGGCTCGCGGTGGTGCGAGGTTGATGCCGGAGGCTTTGGAGTCCACGACGCACGCTCTACGTCAAAATACCTGCAAGTGAAACTAGGCGATTATAATGAGACTCGCCGAGTTTCGTAGTGTAGTGCTCTGGTGTGAGAGTGGAACTTGAATCGTGCCTTTGAGTATCCCCTTGAGACCCCTTTTATAGGGTCTCGGAGGGCGCACTCATCGGCGGAGATCGCGCCTATGGTCATATATGGTAACATTTATGACGTTGGCTGCCGCCGAGTAACGGTCGTAAGTCGCCGATTCAGGTATGGAAGTCGCCTAGTTAAGGGTTAACTCGGCGAGTTTCTAGGGCCAAGATGTACAGTCTACCATACTGCCGATCTTGCCTTAACTCGGCGAGTTATCCTGTATGTTGGCGACTTGGTAGTCCAATCGGGCGACTTTACGGGCTAACTCGGCGATCTGGACGAAGAACGATGTTCCGCACCGTGGGAGCTCTCCGGGGTCCTGCCATAGCGACGGAGCCCTAGTCCTTGTTGGGAGGCGTTGATGGGTAATGACTGGTGTAATCAGGCATATCTCACCAGTACTCCCCCCTGAAGAGAGCACAAGAAACATGGTGTATCACCAGTACCCCCCCCGTCAACCAAGGTTCAAAGTGTTTGATCCAGCACCAAGGCCAAAGCGACAAGATGAGATCGAACCATCCGCCCACAGTGACGTAATGATTCAGAATCCACAGGCCAAAGCGACAAGAAATGGATCGAGTTCCAGGCCACGGTAACTCATGTTTATAGTCCTTCCCTGATCAGGGGCGACTGCACTTTGTTATCGAGGCCGAAGCGACAAGATAAATTCCGGCCAAAGCGACGGAATCGATTAAGGCTATTTAGCGACATAATCGGGTTCTTGACAGAGCGATAGAACCAAGTTCTAGCCGAAGCGATAGAACTAATATTTATAGTCCACTCTGATCAAGAGCGACTTAAAGTCCGCAACGACGGCCCCCTTCAAGGCTTTTTAGCGACAAGATGGGTTGAGAATCGTTAAGGCCAAAGCGACAGAATGATCTCTAGTGTATCAAGGCAGAATGCGACAAGATACTTTGACTCACTATTAGAGTCTTATTCTGGCGAAAGCGACAGAATAATACCTGCAAAAAAGAAAATATTCTGGCCAAAGCGACAGAATAACATCTGCAAAACAACAAAAAGAAAACATCCTACAAAACAACTAGATCAGTCTGAAAACGCATATGATTATTGACCGAAAATACCTCTTGCGATACTCTTTTCCTTACTTTAGCCAATCCTCGGTGAATCTGGCCGAAGCGACAAACTGACCGTGTTTATGTATGACGACTTCTGGCCAGAGCGACAGAAGTGTCGGGAGATCTTGTGATACTCTCCCCTGTGTGTTGACGATCTCTAGCCAAAGCGATAGAAATATCAGGAGAGCTTGTGATACTCCCCCCTGAATTTTGACAATTTCCGGCCGGAGCGACAGAAAAGTCGAGAGAGTTTGTG
>LFYR01001076.1:151325-162940 GCA_001185155.1 Zostera marina | reverse complement strand
GTCCTCACCCACGGATGAACGCGGGTAGACGAGGAAGCACAATCAGCCCCTATCGCGGAAAGGCGGAAAAAAGGAGGGGGCAAGTATTCAATTAACAGTCCTCACCCACGAACGAACATGGGTAGACGAGGAAGTACACTCAGCCCCTATCGCAGAAAGGCGGAATAAAGGAGGGGGTCGGGTACTCTCAAAACCCGCCACAGGGAAGAGAACCCAAGCAGTGCTCAAGGACAGCTCAGGCAAGGCGTCAAGGTGGGCAAGCAGGGTTCCGCGGGAGAATCAGGCCGGACAGGTGTGCAAGGAGTAGGCTTCGGCTAGGACAAACCGGACAATAGTTGGCAAAAGCACGTGACAACCTCCGTGGAAGCATAGGTGCAACCTCGCAGGCGTGAAAGGGGGGGAGTACTGGTGAGAGAGGATCGTACATCCAGGGACATCACCAGAAATCCACATCCCAGCACGCAAAGAGGGGGGGGAATACTGATAGTACAGGGTCCGACACACAGACCATAGTACTAAAAGACGTATCCTAAAGTACCTAGTACGCAGAGGAGGGGGGAGTACTGGTGATACAGTATCCCGAACACGGTCACAACCTACCAGCAACTAGAAGTCCGGATAGCCTAAGATGAGTTGAGGTATCTATTCTAGGGTTGGGGAGGTCCCAGGTCGAATCCTAGGAAGATCGACTTTCCTGAGGATCGACTTCCCTGGGATCGACTTTTGAGTAAAGTCGATCACCAGAAAAAGTCGACCCCCAGAAAGTCGATCTCTAGAAAGTCGACCCCTGGACCCAGTCTGATCAGTTGGGCAGTTAGGCGGTTACTGCCCAAATGTCCAGATTGCCCCCATAAGAACCCCTATAAATAGAGGGCACCCCCCACTCATTAAAGGCAGGTCATTTGGAGAAGAAGAATTCCTAGCGAAGCAGAGCTCTGCACACTTGAGTTCCGGTCCGGTTTCCCGCGGAGTTCCCCGCTTGGCGCTTGCTTGCGCGTCTTGGAGTACTGGTCGGGTTTCACCCCCATCATTGATAAATCCTAATGATGTGGAAAAAAGAGCCTTTAGAACTCATCAAGGGCATTATGAGTTCTTAGTGATGCCCTTTGGCCTCACTAATGCACCAGCAACCTTTCAAGCCACTATGAACAGATTATTTTCTCCATATTTAAGAAAATATGTGCTAATCTTCTTTGATGATATTCTGATTTTTAGTTCTTCCAGGGAGGACCATCTGATCCATCTGAGGGCAGTGCTAAATACACTTAGGCAAAACCAGCTCTATGCTAAGCAATCTAAGTGCTTATTATTTCAAAAAGAATTACAGTTCTTGGGTCATGTAATATCAGGTGAGGGAGTCAATCCTGATCCAGAGAAGATATCTGCCATTGTTAAATGGCCAATTCCAAAGAATGTTAAAGCTCTGAGGGGGTTTCTGGGACTCTCAGGTTACTATAGAAAATTCGTCAAGAACTATTCTCATCTGGCAGCACTCTTAACAGACCTATTAAAAAAAGATCAGTTCGAATGGAATGAGTTGGCAGACAAGAGCTTCTCAACACTTAAAGAGGCAGTAATTTCAGCACCAATACTACACCATCCTGATTTTTCTAAACCATTTTCTATAGATACCGATGCTTGTCTCAATGGGGTAGGAGCAGTCTTGAGCCAAGAGGGTCATCCTATTGCTTTCTTCAGCTCAAAAATATCAGGGAGAATGCTATTGGCTTCCACATACGCAAAAGAAATGTTAGCCATAACACAAGCTGTTTCTAAGTGGAGGCACTACTTGTTGGGACACCACTTTGTGATCCATACAGATCACCAAAGTATTAAAAATATGGTCAACCAGATAATACAAACCCCTGACCAGCAGAAATTCTTATGCCAACTGCTGGGATTTGATTACTCTATTAAGTACAAGCCAGGGAAAGAAAATAAGGCAGCTGATGCCTTATCTCGACAGTTTGAAGGAGAAGCTATAATTGATAAAATTCAAGAAGGATCAGTCTTAAGTCTATGTGGCTTAGTGAGTAAATTGATTGAAAGGGTTAAAGAGGAACAAAATTCAAAAGATGACTTGCTGGAAATAAAAGAAGGCATTCAAAATAGCACTAAACAGAATTTAAATATGGTGCTAAGGGAAGGTCTATTGCTAAGAAAAGACAGGTATGTGATATCAAATACTTCAAATTTAATTACTGATATTTTGAGGGAGTATCATGATAGTGTTATTGGAGGATATTCTGGGGTGGAAAGAACAACCAGAAGGATCAAATTAATTTTTTGGTGGAAGGGAATGGCAAAAGAAATCAGAAAATATGTAGAGAATTGTGTGGTTTGCCAAAGAATGAAAACATCCAATAAGAAACCACAAGGACTCTTAAAACGCCTCCCCACACCTGAAGCTGTATGGAATGATATCTCAACAGACTTCATAACTAACCTACCCATGGTGAGAGGGAAGTCAGTTATAATAGTGATAGTAGATTAGTTATCTAAATTCTGTCATTTAGGAACCCTACCAGCTGATTTCAATTCTAAAATGGTGGCAGCTTATTTTGTACAAGAAATAATCAGACTTCATGGAGTTCCAATCTCCATTGTATCAGATCGGGACAGGGTCTTTACAAGCAACTTTTGGAGGGAGATAAATAGGCTAAGTGGAACAACATTGAAATTGTCATCTGCGTATCACCCAGAGACAGAGGTGGTTAACAGGGGTATTGAAATGTTCCTTAGATGTTCATGACCAACCAAAAAAATGGATACAACTACTACCTTGGGCTGAGTTATGGCACAACTCAACTTTTAACATCTCCATAGGAATGACTCCCTTTATGGCTTTATATGGTAGGGAGGCTAAGTCATTTTTGGAGAAAGTGCAGGGTAATTCAACTAGTATTGAAGCTGAAGAAGAGTTGTTAAGAAGACAGAAAATAATTGAATCTGTAAAATTAAACATGAATAGGGCAAAAGATAGAATGAAGAAATATGCTGATGGCCATAGGAGGGAGGTAGAATTCACTGTGGGGGATTGGGTTTTTGTCAAACTGAAACCCTATAGATAGCTTTCAGTAGCACAAAGGCTTCATCATAAACTGTCAGTGCGATATTATGGACCATACAAGATATCACAAAAGATCAGCGAAGTAGCATATAAAATTGAGTTACCAAGCGACAGTTTGATACATGATGTGTTCCACATTAGTGTATTAAAAAAATATAAAGGCAAATTACCTCCAGATGAAATTGGTTGCCTGGCCAAAATTGCAGTAGGGAATGAGCCGGTGATCTACCCAAATGAAACACTGGAAGAAAGGGCTCTGCTGGGGAAAGATAAGTTAGTAAGACAGGTAATGGTTCGTTGGACAGGCCGTGACAAAGAAGAAACATCTTGGGAGGAGGTGGAGAACTTACAAAGGGCGTTTCCATCCTTCAACCTTGAGGACAAGGTGGATTCCGAGGGAGATAGAGATGATAGACGGTTGCTGAGCGAGGAGACAATGCTGGGTGACGTGCGGCAGCTGCTGGAGCGGGAGACACCGGAGAGCGCGGAAGAGCTGATCGGAGAGGAGCCGGATCCCGTCTATCCGTTTAAGGGATTATGAATTAGGGTGTTAGTTACTTAAATTAAGTTCTGTTATACCACAGGAACTTTTATGCTATTCTACTCTGAAAACGTGTAGCCTTATAAAAGGCATGACTTATTTGTTTAAGAATTAATCAATCTATTTTTAAGTTGTTTTACAACAAAAGTGGGTTGAAGCAACCCTAAAACTAAAGTTACTGTTCTATTCATTCTAGCAACCGCCAAGCCATCCTTTGGTCTTCACAGTCCATCAGCCATCCATCAGGGTCCCTAAATATCACAATGAATTTTGTCAAAAATAGCATTTGAATTTGACTTTGAATGTAAAAATGGAAGTTTCGACATTTTTCCCATCATACATCCCTCACATTTAGTGTTTTTATCATTCCAATCAATTACATTTATTATGTTTTTTTTATTTAAAAATTTCAGAATTTCTTTATTCAAATGTCTTAATCTATGATGCCAAATGTTTTCACTTTCACCTCTTGCAACCTCTATTGCATATAGTTCAATGCTTCTAGATCTCAAAGTATAAAGATCATCTTTAGTTCTGCTCCCCCTGGCTACTATAGTTCTCCTCAGAGGATCCTTAATCATAAAATGAGTAGAATCAAATTCAAAAACAAAAGGAAATTCTTTTGTTAATTTACTAATTGATACTACATTTCTCTTAATATTTGGTACTACCAACACATTTTTTAGATATAATTTTTTACAATCATCTAACATTATAATTTTATCTCCTTAATTTAAATGAAATATCTAATTCTTTTCCATTTCCTACCTTTACACATTTTTTACCAGTATAGGGTTTGAAGGAATCAAGATTACCTTCATTTTATGTCATATGTGTTGCAGCTCCAGTGTCTGCTAGCCATTCTTGAGCTGGAAAATCTTCTGCCATATTTAGTGCATCCATCTCATGATGTAAATCGTTAGCTTGAACTGAGTGATCAAATCTACTAAGATAGACCATTGCTTGATGACCTGGTCCTTTACAGATTTGACATAAATTCCTACCTTCTGACCTTCCTTTATATTGTTTCAAGCCATCATTAGATCCATATGGCTTAAAATCTCTACCATTAGAATTAAATTCAGCATTTTTTCCTTTTCCATTATCTTTATAATTTTTTTTTTCCTATCCATGTAGAACAAATCAGTACTTTTTTCAGTCGTTAACCCATTCCTCAAATCATAACTGATGACTTGCGGAACCACAGAATTATAAGATGGGAATGGTGGTTTTAGTGTGACAGTCTAAAAAGACTCATACTTCTCTCCTAATTCAATAGGAAGTACGTTTACTCTACATCTCCAAGTGTTCTTCCTATCAAATACAATTCATCAAATATAATTTTCTGACTATTAATATAGTCTTTGATGAATCACGAAATCTACTACCAGTAGGCTCGCGGGGTTGCGAGGAGGGCCGGAGGCTTTGGAGTCTACGACGCGCGCTCTACGTCAAATACCTACAGAAGTGGAAGGGAATCGGCAACTCACGTGGGAGTCGGCGACTCGGGCTCCTTAGTTGCTCTAGTGTGGAGTGTGAGTCAAGGGTGAATGACGTAGGACTAGAGGACCCCCAAGGACCCCTTTTATAGGGTCCTGGGGGCGTTTCCCCATTCATTAGCGTGGGTCCCACTCCATTATAGTGCCCAATTAAGGGTGCCATAATGACGTGGGCCCTCCCAATTAACGGCTGAGAATCGGCGACTCAGGTATGGGAGTCGTCGATTCAGAGGTGGAGTTGCCGACTCCCTTGTGGTCAGGTCCACGGTCTACTAGACCCGAGTGCCCGGTCTGGAGTCGGCGATGCACCCCTGGAATCGGCGACTTGGTAGTCCCAGTCGGCGATTCTCAGGTGTTGCCTTGAGTACTTGACATAGACACTTGCTCCGCACCGTGGATGCCTTCCGGGGGTCCGGCGTAAAGCGACGAAACCCTAGCCTTCGTTGAGGGGCGTTGTTGGGAGTGACTGACGTAATCAGGCATGTCTCACCAGTACTCCCCCCTGAAGAGAGCACAAGAAACATGCGTGTATCGCCAGTATCCCCCCCCCCAAGCAAGGTGATCCGCATCAAGGCCAAAGCGACAAGATGGGATCGAATCATTGCGTCCACAGCGACACAATGACTCTGTTATCCATGCACTATCAGATAGATTGATTCACTATCAGAATCTAGTTCTAGGCCAACAGAATTACGTGTTTATAGTCCAACTCTGATCAAGAGTGACTTTTGCTGTGTCATCATCAAGGCCAAAGCGACAAGATGAGAGGGAATTATTAAGGCCAAAGCGACAAAATGATCTACAAGTCTATCAAGGCCAAAGTGACAAGATAGAAGAATTATTGAGGCCACATTTGATCTTAAGAAACGTCAAAACCTATGTCAATATTTTGCATCCACTTCTAGCATGAAATCTGCAAGCCCACTATGGCCAAAAAGGTGCAGAAGAAACTTTTGATAGACCCTGTCGAAAATGTAAGTATTATTTCTTTTATATTTGGGTGATTTATGGGTGTATTGATTATTTTTTGTTCATTATGAAGAACATGAAACACTACAAAAAAAAATAGGCAGTTAGGACAAGCAAAGTTAAAAGAATTTCCGTTATAAATACTATTTTTAAAGGAAATTTCGTTAACTTTGGTCCGTTAAAAATACCTAAATTCGTTACAAATACCTAAATTCGTTACAAAAATCCGTTAAAAATACTCTGAAGTTAAAGTTAACGGAACGAAAAATCCGTTACAAAATTTTTAAGTAGTTTGGTGAGACATGCCTGATTACGGCAGTCACTCCCAACAACGCCTTTTAACAAGGACTAAGGTTCCGTCGCTTTGGCCGGACCCCCGAAGAGCTCCCACGGTGCGGAACATGTTCATCGTCCAGATCGCCGAGTTAGCCCGTAAGTCGCCGGTTGGACTACCAAGTCGCCGACATTAGGGATAAGTCGTCGAGTTAGGGCCAAGATAGGAAGTATAGTAGACTGCACATCTTGCCCCTGGAAACTCGGCAAGTTAGCCCTAACTAGGCGACTTCCACACCTGAATCGCTGGCTTACGACCGTTACTCGCCGCCAGCCAACGTCATAAATGTTACCATATATGACCATAGGCGCGATGTCCGTCTTTGATTGCGCCCTCCGAGACCCTATAAAAAGGGTCCCAAGGGGACACTCAAACACACAACACAATTTCCACTCTCACCAGAGCATCACTAAGAAACTCGGCGAGTCTCACTAGAATCGCCTAGTTTCTACTTGCAGGTATTTGACGTAGAGCGCGCGTCGTGAACTCTAGAGCCTCTGGCATCACCTCGCACCATCGCGAGCCCTGGTAGCAGATTCAGTACTTCATCAGCTGGCACCGTCTGTGGGACTACCGAACCACCTGTATCCCGTCGTAATCAAGATTTTTTTTTTGCAAAATCCGGTTTGAGCTCTCCTAGAGGGTTCGCCGAGTTTGTGAAATAAGTCGCCGAGTTAGATCGTCCGATTCTCGGTCCAGGTCCGATTTAACCTTAAATCGTCGACTTATCCTTGAGAATCGCCCGATCCGGAATATCGTCTGCTAGCTAAGAGTGTTTTCCATGACCTTGTTCGAAAAAAACCTCAAAATCTAAAGTCGCCGAGTTTTCTCCTAACTCGCCGACTTATTTCTTTGTTTTTTGAACAAGCTCGGTCAAGTTATCCTTTGCTTTGGAACTTACGTCTTCGCATAGGTTGGATTTTTCCCAAGCAAAAATCGCCTATCTAGGGGCAAACTCGCCTATATAGGGCAAACTCGCCTATCTAGGTCAAAATCGCCTATCTAGGGCAAACTCGCCTATCTTGGGCAAACTCACCTATCAAGGGGTAAACTCGCCTATCTTGGGCAAACTCGCCTATCTAGGTGCAAACTCGTCTATTCGATCATCGTCTTCATTCATCGCTTTGGCTGAATAAGACCACTCATAGCCCAGGTCTTTTACCGAAACGAAAATCCATCACTACGGTTGGATTCGCCTCGTCGTTTCGGTAAAAAAAGAAAGAAAAAAAGTTGGGATTCTTATGTTTATGGGGATTTTTACGTTTTTTCACTACCAGTGATTTTGTCGGTCCACCTCCGGATTACTCAAATCTGATTTTGGGATTCTACGACCACACATCACGTGAAAAAAGTTTTCTCTACGAGTACAATAGGGCAGAATTTCCCAACAGTGCAAGGAAT
This sequence comes from Zostera marina, assembly GCA_001185155.1. Classification (NCBI taxonomy): domain Eukaryota; kingdom Viridiplantae; phylum Streptophyta; class Magnoliopsida; order Alismatales; family Zosteraceae; genus Zostera; species Zostera marina. The sequence goes on along the minus strand of LFYR01001076.1, from coordinate 155,126 downwards.
CTTTTCTGGGATAGGTCTAAACAGGCATCCAGAAAACCACCTCCGGCTGCACGATTTTCTGTAGAAAAATTGCAAAAAAAATTCGATATTTTTTGCTAATTTCAAACTTTGGGGACTAGTAGTACTGCTCAAGGGGTCACAAAACTACAAAGAAATGTTATACAAAATTTTTTCTGTTTTGTGACACCCGGGGGGGCAGGTATCTACCCATAGCTTCCGACACTTCGGAAGAACTTCCACTCGTAGTCTGTTGCTTCGACCCGATAGAAGCAACCATCCCATTTATGGCTCCTTTTACTAAGGATCATAAAAGGAAAGCTCTCGCCACTGCTACTACGGTAGGAGCTTCTAGCAGAGGGGTTGGTCCTCGTACTGTACCAACCTCTAATGCACCATCACCTACACATGAGGTGTCCTCACCACTCCCACTAAATGGAGGTGTGAACCCAACTCCGACAACACAGGAAAGGCTTGTGCACATGCATGCTCTCATGTTGAAGTTGGACAAAAGGATAACCAACCTAGAGGCTTCAAGGAGTCGGACCACCATACGATGTACGACAAGAAAGTCTAATCCACCTCGGAGGAAGACAAACTTAAGTGCACATCATCGGTCCGAATCAAGGATATCCAAGGAGCTTCGAGAGCTCAAGGGAAAGAGTCCTGCAATCTCAGAACGACCCAAATCCAACTCGCATCACTCTCCTATGGGAGACAACCACGGTGAAACAAAGAGACACAAGCATCTCGATTCTCACCACAGGTCCGCAGTACATCACTCGGGTATACCTTCGAGTTCCACGACTCGTGCGGATTACGATGTTACACTCATTAATAGGGTAATCAAGGAAGTACTTCGTAAAGACAAGCATGATCTAAGGGACCCACATGATTTTCTCAAAATAGGAAGGGCACCCTTTCATAGGGACCTCCTGAGAAAACCTTTTCCGCAATCTTGGCGGTGTCCGAAGATAGACTCGTACGATGGAACGACAGATCCAGAGAATCATGTTAACCTCTACCTGAATATCTTGGAGCCATAAACTACCGATAATGGATTGTTGTGTCGGACCTTCCCTGGCACTCTGAAAGGCAACGCATATCGATGGTTTTCCGGTCTGTCGGTTGGCTCAGTCTCCAGCTTCACGGACCTCTCTTCCAAGTTCATCGCCTAACATGTGGGGATGATCAGAATAAAACACAGTGCCAACGCACTACTGGCACTACGACAGAACAAGCTGTCTCTGAAGGATCACACGATTAAGTTTACTTCGATGATGACAGAAGTGAACGACCTAATCCCAAGTCTGGCCATTGCAGGATACGTGAGAGGGTTGGTACCCTTCTCCCCTTTGGCCCGGAATCTGATGCTCCTTAAAGTGGAGACCCTGCCTGACCTCTTCCAACAAGCTCAATCGTATATTGAGATAGAAGAGGAGAACAATGACAAGCTGGACAAACTCGAGCCGTCCAGCCAGAAGAAACCTCGCTATGCTAAAGAAGATACATACGAGGATATATGTTCCCAATCTGAAACCTCTCAACTACTCTTCTTCGATACAGCGAGGAGTCTCCGGGTAGCAGTTATGGCCACCAGAGTCATAGCTCACACCCTAAATCTAGTAGCAGTTATGGCCACCAAAGTCAAAACTCAAACTCTCAGTCTGGTAACAGTTATGGCTACGAAAGCCATAGCTTACGCTCTCAATCCTATGACAATGATGGCAACCAAAGCCACAGTTCACACTCACAATCAACTGTGTCACGCTGATAGTGGGTAACTATCATCTGTCAGGAGAAAGATAGGATTGGCCAGAGTAACTAAATAGGCTATGCATCCGTCAGTGGCAACCAAACATCAAAGGAACTCATCTATTCTTTTAGTTGTCGCTTCTATTGTTCTCAACCATGTAATAGCGATTATATTCTAAGTAGATGTCTCCTTTAACCCGTCATGGTATTATGCGGTATGTATGACACATTTAGAATAACCATTCATCACTTCAGACGGATCAATCACCCATTGCTTCGGTTGGGTGACATCCGTCTCTTCGACCTTATCTATCATCTATTCGACCCACGAGTCAAGGTGATAGTTACGAAATCTAATTTACGACAAAGAGTCTAAATTACGATTACAAGTCTAGTTTACGATTTACGAGTCAAGATGCGACTTAAGAATCTGAATTACGACTCTCACGAATATTTGCGAATCAAACCCTAAGATTCCAAATATTTACGAATCTAAGTTCCCTTTCAAAATCTAATTTACGACAAAGAGTCTAAATTACGATTTACGAGTCCAGTTTCGAGCCTACGTTACGGTTTTAGGATTAATACGGCAAACCAACAAGGGATAATCTCATAGGGATCAATCCATCGCTTTGGCTGGATGACACCCGTTACTCAGATCTAGCTTACGACCCACAAGTCTAAGTGATGATTACAAAATCTAATTTGCGACAAAGAGTCTAAATTACGATTACAAGTCGAGTTTACGATTTACAAGTCCAAGGTGCGACCTAAGAATCTAAATTACGACTCCGATTTACGAATCAAACCATGAGATTCTAAATATTTGCGACTACAATTAATGGTACCCTGGTGTTAATTTTGTCGCTGTGGCCTTAATGATCATATCCCATCTTGTCGCTATGGCCTTAATGAGGATGGAGAGTCACTCTATCGCTATGGCCGGAGCTTGGCTAAAACATCAGAGTTCAAATCTAGGATTGTAGTCCTAAATTGCGGATCCAACCGTAGGATTCCAAATAATATTGTGCATCTTAATTTTTGGTTTATTTGTACTATTCTTTGCAACTCTGTGTTAATTTGGAGATATAAATTATCCGCTAATTTAACTGACGACTGAACTACGATTCGTACGACCAAGCTTACGTCCAGAGTGGGTAAGCAAGGGTTAGCAGAGTCTAACTTACGTCCAGAGTGTCTAAGTTACGGCTTGTGAATCTAGTTTCGAGCCTAGGTTACAATTTAAAGGTGGTTTATATGGAAGATTGGCAAAGAAAAGACAAAAGATAGTTCATTAATAATCAAAATAGAAAGATTGCAAAATATTCCGAAAAGTCATTTCATATGTCACGAAGACATGACTCCCGGGGGGAGTATCACAAGCTCCCTCCAATACCTCCGTTACACCAATATTTTCGGGTTCACATGATTTTCGAGGGGAGTATCACAAGCTCTCCTCAATACTTCTATCGCCTTGGGCACAAACATCCAAAGCATAACTCTACAATCTGTCACAATGGCACGATTTCAGGGGGAGTATCACAAACTCTCTCCGACGCTTATGTCACTCTAGCCGGAACTTGTCTCGTCCATCTTTGGAGGAGAGTATCATAAACTCTCATCAACACTTTTGTCGTTTTGGCTAGAAGTAGTCTCATTCCAAGGGGAGTATCACAAACTCCCCACGACACTTTTGTCGCTTCGGCCAGAAGTTGCCCCAATTCGTGGGGAGCATCACAAACTCTCTTCGACACTCCTACCACTTCAGCCAGAACACATTTTTATGCAGGTTTTAAAGGGGGAGTATCAGAAGCTCTCCCGACATTTCCACCGCTTCGGCTGGAGATCATCAAATTTCAAAAGGAGAGTACCACAAGCTCTCCCGACATTTCTGTCGCTCCGGCCAGAAATCGTCAGACTTCGAGGGGGAGTATCACAAGCTCTCCTGACATTTCTGTCGCTCCGGCCAGAAATCGTCATATTCCAAGGGGAGTATCACAAACTCTCCACGACACTTCTGTCGCTTCGGCCAGAAGTTGTCCCAATTCG
>LFYR01001076.1:8506-145711 GCA_001185155.1 Zostera marina | reverse complement strand
ATTTTTTATATAAGAAAAAAAATTCCAGATTTTCTTTTCCCCCAAAATCGTCTCCACTTCTCCCCACTCCTCTCTAACCCTCTTCAAAACCCTCCGGCGATCTTCTAGTCCGTCCGCCGGACACTTCTCTCCAGTCATCCTCGAAGGTCATCCTCAAGGTATGTTCTTCATTTCATTTGGGGTTTGGGGTTTGGGGTTTTTGATGCTTCTATGGGTTCTTATGGTATTTATCATCTTTAATTTTGCTGTTCGGATTTTAAAACAATGAAATGAAACTTTGATTTTGCTGTTCGGATTTTGCTGATCGGTTTTTGCGATGATTTTTTTCTCTCTCTCTTTTCCTTTTCATTTTCTTCTCTTTTGATGTTTTTCTTCTTCTGTATCGCGGCTCATTTTCTTGTTTTGATCGTTTTTTTGTTCATTATATCTTTGTATTTAATCAGTATTTAATCATTATATCTTTGTATTATATCTTTGTATATCTTTGGTTATAAGCACTGCAACAGATACGGTTGTTTCTGTTGTATTTAATTTAATCGTGGATTTATTTATTTTTTGTATTTTTTTTTACAATGTAATTAGTTGTAGAATATTAAAATGTGTTTGGGATCGTTAACATTCAAGTGTCTTCCTCATACCTATGATTCTGTTCTTAGAGACCACAGCCTTGTCTCTCCCTGTCGCTTTCCAAAACCCAGCATTTGTTGCTCTGTTGGTTCTTGTTCCGGTCTACTTCTTGTTCTTGTGGCTGAAGAAATACCACTCAGTTTGATCTTCGTCATTTCCATACCTACACCTTTCTGCAGTACACAGACTGAAGAAATTAAATCATTTTTTGTTCTGTTTTGACTTTCAATTTAAAGGGCTTTAATTATAGTTCTAAATAAAGTAAAAACAAACCTTGGAGATCCCATGGTTCGATTCTGTAGAGATCAATATCTGTTATAACCTCGACATCAATCTCTTGGGATGAGCAAACTTTTCTTGTCAAGTAATAACCCACAAGCTCTTCCTCTGTGGGATGAAACCTAAATCCCGGCAGGACACCTAGTGAGGAGGATTCCACTTCCATGTGTGTAGACACAAACCCTGTACAGACACTTGGAAATTAGACACACTTATTACACATATATTTGAATCTTCATGAAAGAAATCCTAGTGTTTGCTTACCTAGAAACACGAACCTACTAACAGCAGAACTGCAGACAGTTTTGTAGTGTTATATATATTTCTTTAGATCATAGAGTGGTGTGTATATATATAGAAAGAAGGATAGGAAAAGCAGAAGAAGAAAAAAATAACAGCTATCCATAATCTATCTATGGATTGTGTACATTCTAAGTTTGAAAGTTTGTTATTGAGGTTTAATTCATTTTAATTTAGTGTTTGTTTATTTTAGGTTGAAGGTTTGTTTTGCGGATTTGAAGGCCGGTGTTAGTTTAGAAGCTTTGCGGATCAATGTAATAATATTTATTCATTTAAATTTTTTTAATCTAATTAGTTAATCTAATTTGCATGTTAGTTAGAAATTAGTTAATCTAATTTGCATGCTAAGTAATAGTAAAATTAAATGCATGTTCTTAAATTGTGTGAATTGAAAATGAATGCAAATTTTTTGAAATGAATTCTATAAAATGAAATGTCATGAAATGAAATGAATTAAAATGCATAATTTTAAAAGAATTCATGAGTTGAAATGAAATTTAAATTTAAATAAATGAAATAATTATTTAAATAAATGTTTAGTAATTATTTTCTATAAATGTGATTTTTAATAAGTTTTGAATAAATGTTTAGTAATTATTTATTAATTAAATTTAATATGAAAGTCATTTATTTAATTAATAATGAATTAAATAATTATTTAATTAATTATTTAATTAATAATTAAAATAATTAACAATCAGATTTTCTCTAAGTGTGATTGTTAGTTAATTTTTAATTAATTGTTGAATAATTAATTAATAATTATTAAATAATAATTAATTAATTAAGAAAATATTGGAAAATCCATTAATCAGTTTTTATATTAAGAACTTGATTTAAAATCCAATGTTGAAAAAAATTATTTAAAAATTAAAATCATTTATTTAATTAATAATTAAATAAATAATTATTTGATTAAATTTAAATAATTATTTAATTAATTAATAATTACGAAAAGTAACAATCAGATTTTCTATAAGTGTGATTTTTAGTTAATTTTTAAATAATTGTTGAATAATTAATAATTAATTAATTATTAATTAAGAAAATATTGGAAATTCCATTAATCAGTTTTTATATTGAGAACTTGATTTAAAATCCAATGTTGAAAACAATTATTTGAAAATTAAAATCATTTATTTAATTAATAATTAAAATCATTTATTTAATTAATAATTAAATAAATAATTATTTAATTAAATTTAAATAATTATTATCCTTATTTAATTAATTATCTTTCGATTAATTAGATTATCCTTATTTTTTTTAGATGTATTGGATACTAGTAGCATTCGTTATATCGGTTTTCATGGTCGTCACGACTCCCGATCGAAGTGATGATCATTCAACTGACGAACAAGATTATGATCATCCGAATCTACATGAGATGAACAATGCTAGGTGCGATGGTGATCAAACGAAGAAAAAAACAAGAGAACAAAACAAAGATCATGTTGAATATCATCCATCACAAGGACAACGGTTTGTAATAAAATTCAAAAATGATCAAATTGTCCACGATAGCGTAGCAAAAAAACTAAACAAGAAATGCGCAATGATCGCGAACGATTTCAAACTACTACCAATGGACGTACCGTGGTTTGAACAAGACCAGAAAAACATAGATGAGGCGATGGAAACGATTCAGGTTTATTAATTAATATTTAATTATTATTATAGATTTTATAGTTAATTATTAATTAATGTTATAATTATTCATCGAACAGAGAGAATTTGATTACAGCGGGTCAACCTTTGGTTATCGACGTGTCAATGAAAGGTTAAACAAATTATGGAGAAGCGCTTATAACTCGTTATTGGATAAATATAATAACAAATATCTGACAGTCGAAGAGGTTATGAGAACATTACCCGACTACATCATCAAAGACCAATTTCTAAAAAAACTGATGGAGAGAAGATCACCGAGGGGATTAGTACGTATTAATTCATTTCTTCTTTTTAATTGCATTTAATAACTTTTTTTTTTTTTAACTTAATTATTTTATTTTAACTTAATATAGGAAATTTCTGAAATTAACAAAGGCAATCGGGCTAAACAAACATCACACAGTTTAGGTTCGAAGAGTCTGGCGGAAAGAAATTAAGAAGCTGTAAGTAAATTATTTAATTTCATATTTACTTTCAAGTTCTTTTTAATTTTTTCTTTCTTTTCCTAATTTTAATATTACAGGAACAAAAGGGACTAAATGAGATTGAAACTTGGAAACTCAATATAAAGGCAGCTTATCCAAAAGACGAACTAGTGGTTAAAGCGGTTAAATGGATAGACAGTGAAGAAGCCAAAAATATGGCTCAACAAGAAAATATGACTGACACGGTAATTATTTCATATTTTTTCCAATACAATTCAATAGTTATATTTACATTAATTATTATCATGTTTTCTTTTTCATTAGGCTCTAATCCAATTTGTTATAACCGAATTTATCGGTCGAAGCTCGAAGAAATCAAGAATATTAGGAACAACTGGTTCCTCATTGAGCAAAAAGACAACGCATCGGATGAATGTGGGGAACTTCTGCAGTGACAAAGGAAAAGATGCAATGACCGGAGCAGAGGTTCAAGATCAGGTCAACGAGGCTGTCGAGAGAGCGATGGCTCGTCAGAAAGAGGAGATGGCTCGTCAGAATGAAGAGTTTATGGCTCGTCAAATGACGTTTTTCCAACAATACAACTCCGCAATGCTCGCTCAAAGTCCGAACTTGCGCTTACCGGAGTTTCCGCCATTCTTCAACAGCGATGCAGCGCAGAACATTTATACTCCTGGAGCGTCATCTTCTAGAGCCGCCGCACCGCCTACTCAACTACCAACGCAAGAAACTACGACGCCACAAGAGGAGCACACCACTTCACAACCGCGTGGAAGATCGATAATATTCACGACAGAGGCGTTACGAAAGGTGGTCGCAACTAAAAAAAAGAAAAAGAGCGAAAAAAAGAAGAAGTAAAATTAGTGATTGTCGAAGTTATTTTTTGTTGTACATTAATTATTAAACTTCAAATTCAATTTCAATTTCAATATCAATTTCATTTTTAATTTTATTTTCAATTTCATTTTTAATTTTAATTTTAATTTTAATTTTAATTTTTTTTTTTATTTTTCAAAAGTGAACCAGCGGCCAGGCCGCCAGAAATTTCTTCCCGGGAAATTTTTTTTCCTGCCGGGAAATATTGACCAGCGGCCAGGCCGTCGGAAAATTATTTTCCAAAAATTAACAGGCGGCGGGCGGCCAGGCCGCCGGGATATAATTTTCAAAAAAAAATTTCGGCGACTAAGCCGCCGGGACAATCTCTGTTAAAATCGGAATCCAAAATTTTTTACCGGCGGCTTGGCCGCCGGTATTTCAACATTCCGGCGACATCAACTCCGGCGATGGAATCTCGTCGGCTTGGCCGCCAGAACTACGCTGGTTTTTTGTAGTGATGGTACATTCATGGTTGCTTAATTAGTTCTATAACACCATATCTACATACATCTTTTCTCACTGCCAGCAATTCATGGACTCCCTGGTCTGAATTGCACACGAGATATAATCAGTCAAATGGTATCATGCTCTATGACATCTTAGTACAGATATACACTTTGTACCAAGGACAAGATTCAGTCTGTGTATACTACATTATGAGGGTGGAACCTGACCAGTGCTCGACGACGCTTTGAACAAGCATCATGCGAGGAACTCCGTGGGGAAATCAGACCGGGACTCAGTTGCTCAGAGCTCTGCTTCGCTGGGACTTCTCCACTTCGAATGACCTGCCCAAATGAGTGAGAGGTGTTTCCTATTTATAGGACTTTTATGAGGGTAATCTGGTCATTTGGGTCGTAACCGCCTAACTGACCAGATCTGGTCCCAGATCGACTTTTTAGGATCGACTTTCTCAGGGTCTGACTTTTTCAGAGCTCGACTTCTGAAGAAGTTGACCTCTGGGAAAGTAGATCTTCCCAGGAGTCGATTTGGGACCTCTTCGAACCTGAAATAGGTGTCTCATTTCATCTTGGACTACCCGAACCTCTAGTTGTTGGTATGTTGTGACCTAGTTCGGGATATTGTATCACCACTACACCAAACTTACAAAGCTATGGAATACATATGATACAAATAAAGAAAATACTGACCCTCTTGATGAATTTGAAAGGTCAGTCAAATTTCTCATGAGTTTGAATGGCACCTACCAAACCATAAGAGGAATGCTAATGACATAAAAACCAACCCCCAAGCATAGAGATTTATATCCCATAATTAAACAGGAAGAACAACAAAGAAGTCATACAACACCAACTTCTGATTGAGGCAAGCACAGCTCTATTAGCCAGCAACTAAGGCCTATACAGACCACCTAAACCTGAAATAAGGGAAAGACCTTTTTGCACACATTGCAAATTAAAGGCCAGGGCATACAACTATCAAGTACATGGCTATCCAGAGAAGCATGCATCCAGTAACAATTTTAATGGTAGTAATTCCATGAACTTTAGGAGGCCCAACAGACCATACAATCAAACAAAAAATTATCCAAGGAGAGAAAACATACAAAATTTCAGAACAGAAAGTGGATATAATGGAAACAAGCAATAGCCTAGGGAAAATAACACATATACTGAAGATCAACAAGAACCACAAGAACAAAACTGGGATGAACATGAGTTTCCTGACAACTATGAGGCAGGCAATCGATATGAAAATGATTTTCCACCTGAAAGCTGGGTAAATCACTCAATGAGCCAACCAAGATACACACTCACAAATGATCAACTCATGATGTTACTAAAGAAGCAAAACAAACCTAAACTCAGACACTCAGCAAATGTGGGAAAAACATTAAAAGATACATCTGCAACCCACAACAATGACATCCTAGGTATGACATCTTACTTTTTTATTTCAACAGTAAGTGAGCAAAATGAATGGGTAGTAGACAGTGGAGCCACAAACCATATGTGCGGCCCATAGATTAAACTGTCTAACATAAGAACTCTACCAAACCCATTAGAGTTTATATGCCCAACTCCCATGTAGAAACTGTACATGAGATTGGTACCTTCATTTTGAATGGAAAACTAATACTAGAAGCAGTGTTAAAATTTTCGAATTTTAATGTTAATTTGATCTCAGTCACAAAACTGACCAAATCAATTAACTGATCCTTTAATTTATTTTATCATGATCACTTCCTAATATAGGATTCGAGGATGAATTCAATTTATATAGGTAAAAGAAAAGGACTCTACATCCTAGCAAATCAAGAAATGGAAGAAGAAAGGGAGATGACAAGAGCAAACTCCACAAAAGCAGTTTCTGCAGAACTATGGCATAGGAGACTAGGTCATCCATCTATTTTAAGATATAACTTAATTAGAAGAACTGAATTGTCTATTCCTATTTAAAAAAATCATATTTGTAATGAATGCTCTACTGCAAAGTTTATTAAACTTTCTTTTCCTATAATTAAGTAATTCTAAAACTACTAAAATTTTAGAATTACTACATATTGATGTCTAAGGAAAATATAAAGTACCAACACACAACAATCATTACTATTTCTTAACTATTGTAGATAATTATAGTAGAGCCACATGGATAGTAATGTTACATAACAAAGGGGAAACTACATATATAAAGACTAAAAGCATTCATAAAAGAGATAATCAATCAATTTGAAACCTCTATAAAAATAATCGACCGACAATGACACTGAGTTTTTAAACACATAACTTCAAGACTTTCTAAAAGAACATGATATAAAACATCAATTATCATGCCCTTATACATAGCTAGAAAGAAAACTATCAGTGGCAGAAAGAAAACATAAACACGTCTTCGACATAGCTAGGTGTCTAATGTTTCAATCTGAAACTTCAGATAGATATTGGGGAAAGTGCATACAAACAACATGATACCTTATCAATAAGACACCATCTCCCACTATCAATATTAATGAAACGCCATATTTCAGACTTTTTTTAAAAGAACCATCCTATGAAAACCTGGAAGTTTTTGGTTGTTTATGTTACTTGGTGAGACATGCCTGATTACGGCAGTCACTCCCAACAACGCCCTTCGACAAAGACTAGGGTTCCGTCGCTTTATGCCGGACCCCCGGAAGGCTCCCACGGTACGGAATACGTTCATCGTTAAATCGCCGAGTTAACCCGTAAATCGCGATTGGACTACCAAGTCGCCGACTTTAGGGGTAAATCGCCGAGTTAGGACCCAGATTGGCAGTATGGTAGACTGCACATCTCGGCCCTTGAAACTCGGCGAGTTAGCCCCTAAATAGGCGATTTCCATACCTGAATCGTCGATTTACGACCGTTACTCGCCGCCAGCCTACGCCATAACGGGTCATAAATGCACCCAATTATGACAATAGGCGCGATGTCCTCCGTTGAGTGCGCCCTCCGAGACCCTATAAAAAGGGTCTCAAGGAGACACTCAAAGGCACAACACAAGTTCCATCTCCACTAGAGAAGCACTAAGAGAATCGCCGATTCCCTCCACAATCGCCTATTCTCTCCTTGCAGGTATTTGACGTAGAGCGCGCGTCGTAGACTCCAGAGCCTCCAGCATCACCTCGCACCACCGCGAGCCCCTGGTAGCAGATTCAGTGCTTCATCATTACTCTAAAATTAACAGACCTATAAAGAAATTTGAAGCAAGGGCAATAAAAGGATTTTTTTAAGGATATTCTACCTTGAGCAAAGGCTACAAGATTCTTGACACAAAGAGTCAAGAAATATTTATTAGTAGAGATGTCATTTTCCATGAAAATGACTTTCCTTTTAAAAATGAAACAAAAGAGAAAACAAATGAATGGTTTCCTTTTAAAAATAATATCTGAAATTCCAGAAGAACAAATAGAAAAACAAAATGAAAAAGAAATAATATTAGAAGGAAATCAAACAAGACGAATAAAATAAAAGAAAAAACCAATAAGATTAGATGACTATATATGTTATAATGTGACAAAATATCCAATTAGTAAACCATTTAAGCTATGAAAAATTCTCAGAAAAACACAAAACATTCCTTCTAAAAATCTCAGAAAACAAAGATCCAAAGAATTACATACAAGCAAGCAAACAAACAAACACATTGACAAGAAGCCATGAAAACTGAAATCAATGCCTTAAAACATAACAATACTTGGGAAATCATAGAAATCCCAAAATAAACAAAAACAATAAGGTGCAAGTGGGTTTTTAAAACAAAACTACATGCTGATGATGCCCTAGCTAGACAAATATAAGGCTAGATTGATAGCAAAAGATTACAATCAAATTGAAGGGATAAATAAATACATTGAAACTTTTGCTCCAGTATCTAGGATGACAACCCTACGGACTTTAATTTCTACAACATCCACTGAAGGGTGACATCTACACCAAATGGATGTTCAAAATACATTTCTACATAGAGATCTACAATAAAGAATCAATAAATCAATACATGGAGACGTACATGAGGAGGTCTACATGAACATCCCACAAGGCCTAAAAAATCAATAAAGAACCAAAAACAAACAATAAACTAGCATGTAAATTAATCAAATCACTATATGATTTAAAACATACATCTAGAATGTTGTTTACCAAACTACATCAAGTGTTAAAAAAGTTAGGTTTCCAACAAACAAAATCAGACTATGTACTTTTCACTAAAATCAATGGTAAAAACAAAATCTTCATCTTAGCATATATACGTTGATGAGTTTTTAATTACTGAAAACAACCTAAAAGAAATAATAGAATTAAAGAAAGAATTAGCAAATTTTTTCAATATTAAAGATCTAGGAAAACTAGAATATTTTCTAGAACTAGAATTTACCAAAACAAAACGTACAAGGCATATTCATAAGTCAAAGGAAGTATGCCTTAGATATATATATTAGAACAAAATAATTATTTACATGCAAAACCAAGAGAACACCCACAACATACACCATCCAAATTTACATTCAAGCAAAACAAAGAAGAAAAACCTCTTGAGGATCCTACATAATACATGCGAATAGTGGAAAAGTTGGTCTACTTAACTGTAACCAGATCGAACATAGTATTGAAATGCTTGAGTCAACACATGTCAAGGCCAACACATGAAGATACGAGAAAGGTAAATAAAATTCTCAGATATTTAAAAGATTCACCATATCGTGGCCTTTTTTTCAATTCAGGATCAAATACTTCCGGCATCAAGGATTTTTCAAACTCCGATTGGGCTTCATGTCCGACCATCCGACGCTCAACAATAGAGTTCGCCATATTTCTCAATGAAAACCTAATATCATGGCAAACAAAAAAACAACATGCAATGGCAAGGTCGTCAACAGAAGCAGAATATCGTGCACTAGCATATACAACATGCGAAATAGTATGGCTAAAACAACTACTGGAAGAAATGGGAATAAACTTACCAACTCCAGTGCTCTTCACCGACAGTTCCTCCGCGGCAGCAATCACAACAAATCCAGTTCTACATCAAAGAACAAAACACAATGAAATCGACATCCACACCATAAGAGATAAGGATTTACAGAAGAAAATAAAACTACAAAAAGCGGATATATACTAAAGAAAATGTGACCGACATTTTTACGAAGGATGTAACTGATACCTTATTTAGAAACTTGCGACAGAAGCTACAGATACAAGATCTGCATGCAACAACAGTGACATAAGAACGAAGCAGAAGACAAGATAAAAAACAAAACAAAAAACTCACTGAAAATTTCCCATCTTCACTCCACCTTCCCCTCACTTCACTTCCGTTCCTGCACTCAAAACCCTAAAAGACCCACAAAAACCAAACTCCGACAAACATTCCTTTTATTTGTTTTATATAACCACTCGTGGGCCTACAAAATCATAATCCAAAAGTTAAGTTTTGGTAAACTAAGAACTTACCTTTTGAAGGGGAGTAATAAAACACACAATGGGAGATCTAAGTTCAACTCTGAGCAGAGAGAGTTTCTTTTAAATGATATTCTACTTGTTCCATCCGCCTCCAAAAATTTGTTATCTGTGTATCAATTTTGTCATGACAACTCAGTTTATCTCGAATTTGATTCTCAGATGGTAAAGGTTCGGGATGCAATCAATAAGGAGATTCTAATGCAGGGTAGGTAGGAGAATGGTCTGTATCGACTGCCTGTTCACATTAATCGGGGACCTGAGGTGCATTTGGGGAAGTATCAGGTCGGACCTGGCACTGTAGGCTCGGGCATCTTCATCAACAAGCTGTGGTGGATTTAGTTAATAAAAAACTTGTCTCTTCTAGTTGTAAGAATTCTGATGTATGTGAATCATGTTATATTGGAAAACTTTCAGTTTTTCCACACAAATCTCGTTCTACTGTTTATCCAGATCCTTTGTCGTTGATTTTTGCGGATATCTGGGGGCCCACCCCGTGTGCTTCGTTTGGGGGTTTCCGGTACTATGTGAACGTTGTTGATGCCAAGACTAATTTCAATTGGGTGTTTCCTCTACAATTGAAATCACAGGTCGGTGAGGTATTTCTCAGATTCAAAACCTTGGCTGAAACCCAAACAGGGTATTCCATTAAATCTTTTCAATCTGATAACGTCCTGGAGTTTAAAAAATTAACACCTGTATTGGAACGATTTGGGATCCGACGCTGGTTCTCCTGTCCGTATAGTCATCCCCAAATGGGGGATGTTGAGCATCGACATCTCGTTGATACGGCGGTTACATTACTTCAACATGCATCCTTACCCGACAGATTCTTGGACTATGCTGTAATGACGGCCGCATATACATACAACTGCAATCCCAATACTTTGTTAAATGGAAAATCTCCTATCGAGTCACTTTTTGGTAGCTCACCAGAATACACCAAATTGAGTGTTTGGGTGTAAAAGGTTTCCATGCTTGTGTGCCTATCGCACCTCCAAGCTAGGACGAAAATCTACTCCTTGTGTTTTTCTTGGCTACCCGGCGAATCATCAAGGATACCTGTGTCTTGATCCTACTTCTGGTAAGATTTACACCTCACGAGATGTTCGGTTCGTTGAGGATGATTTTCCCCTTAATTCCTCTCTTATTAAGGATGATCAAACTTACTTGCATTCGGTGGACGACCAGTCGTATGTATCTCAACAGTCCAATATTTTCCCATGCCCAGATATTGTTGACAAGGCGGACTCGATCTCTTCTCGCTCGGGTGAAACTGACAGTCCGAGTGAGTAATGTCCTGAAGGAAACGCAACTGGATCTCCCACAAACCCTTTTTCGGATCCCGACGCGGACTCTGAAACGTGGATTGCACAATCTGAATCGTCGGAGGAAGGTGAGCAGATGGTTGACTTTCGCCGGACCAGGGCACAATACGACATCTTCAAACCCAATCCTCGTTATGCGTTAGTTGTCGTTCCATCCACAGTCGCGATTCCGAGATCTGCTACCCAGGCTTTGCTTGTGCCAGAATGGAAGGAAGCCATGTCAGCTGAGTTTTCAACACTTCAGAAGAATGAAACATGGACCTTGATTCCACGGAGACCTGATGATAATGTTATCAATTCACTTTGGGTTTTCAAGGTGAAGCAACGGGAGGATGGCTCAGTGGAACGTTTTAAAGCGAGATTGGTGGCAAATGGACTCCGACAAATCGAAGGACTAGAGTACAACGAAACGTTTAGTCTGGTTATTAAAACTGTCTCGATTCGACTTGTCTTGACGATTGCAGTATCTAAAGGGTGGAAATTATTGCAAATTGATATTTCCAATGCGTTCTTGCATGGAAGGCTAGAGGAACGAGTCATAGTCACACAACTAGTTGGGTTCGTCGATGAGAACTGAGAAGTATCTGAATCATGTGTGTCTGTTGAATAAGGCGTTGTATGGGCTTAAGCAGACACCTCAGATGTGGTTCATACGTCTCAAAGAATTTCTGGCCGACTTGGGTTTTGTTCAAGGCTGGTCCGATCCCTAACTGTTTATTTTACAAGGTTCTAATCCCCATGCATAGTATTTGTTCGTCTATGTCGACGACATAGTTATCACTGGTTCGGATGATGCTGTTGTTGAGAGGGTGATTGCTAAAATAAATGGTGAGTTTGCGCTAAGAAGATTAGGGGATCTATCGTATTTTCTTTGTATTCAAGTTAAAGCGACGATTCAAGGGTTGCATCTCAATCAGACACAGTATCTGATGAATTTGCTCAGTAGCTGCCATCTTGACAACTTGAAGCCGTCCGTCACTCCTATGGTTACAAATCAGGATCTTCATTCTGAAGAAGAACAGATCAAAGAAGCCAAGGAATACAGGAGAATCATTGGTTCACTTCAATATCTGACTCTTACGCGTTCGGATATTCAGTTCAGCGTCAACAAATTGTCTCAATACATGTCAAATCCTAAATTGCTACATTGGACAGCCATGAAAAAAGTGTTGCGTTATCTGTCCGGAACACAAAAATTTGGGATTGGTCTCAGAAAAATTTCAAAATTTGAAGTTTCTGGCTACTGTGATGTTGATTGAGGAGGTGACACCGAAGATCGGAAAAGTCAAACGGGGTACCTGATATATCTTAAAAATTCGCTAACCCTAACCATAACCCTAACCCAATCTTATGGATGGTGTTTGGTTGAATGATATTTTAGTAACATATGTTGAAAAAGATTTATTTTCTAGTGTTAGTAATGATGATATTATGTATCGGTACCGAAATATAACACCTCGTCGAGAGCAATTGAATTGAAAAAAAAATTAAATTAAATGATTTAAAATTAAACCCTTCAGAAAAAAAATTCTGGATTCGCTATTGTCACATTCAAAGCCCGCAAATCGATTCTTCCGATCTATGAAAATATCCAAGATTAACGAAAGCGAGACCTTGTCACCGTCTCTCAAATTCCCCTATCCCTACACATTTCCGCCTTCTCCTCGCCATCCCTAGTACTAACAACCATAACTGGATTTTAACTTGGAATAAAACGATCGGTCTCCGGTCAGGTTCATTCTGCAGAAGAAATCGAACAGAGAGATATGCAGCTCACTCGATTTCTGGTCATGTTCGTCCGCATATATTCCGATTTTGATCGGTAACTTGGTATTCTGGTAATCCTCCAATGGTGGTTCCGACTATGGGAGATTGGGAGCCCAATAATTTACTATCCACCCAACCCAGACTCAAGTCCAATCGAATTGGCCCAGAGACTAGAAAAACAGACACGTAAAGCACATGTTGTGGGTTGGCTGACGTGACGTGGTTATAAAGACTAGATATTGCTGACGTAAGTCAGATTGAGATTTACGGAAGAAGACAAAGGAGACGATGACATAAAAGAGAGTGATGAAAATCATGGAATCCCACGTCATCATTTTCACAGGCGTACAGCTAAAGAAAGACTACAAAGACCATATTCTGACGTCAGCTTCCATGTGACGTGCCACATCGTCTCCTTTTAAAAAAAAAAATAATAATATCTCCATATTATATATACACTCACCACTGAACCACCTGTCCCTCATCACTACAAACGCAAATCAACGATGGCGACCGGCACCATGTGTCTAGATCTGGAGTCAGGGTCGACGGAGATGACGCTATCGATGGACCACGCCGACGAGTCCCCAAGACGGAGGATCGAGCGGACGGTGGCGGAGAATCCGGTGGTGGTTCTTGGTCAGATTGGATGTTGCATGTGTCACGTCGTTAGAAAGCTACTCGCTTCGTTGGGAATTCATCCGACGGTTATTCAATTGGAGGAAGGTGAGTTGACGAAGACCGCACCGGAACCGGTGGTTTTTGTTGGCGGTGTATTGGTCGGAGGTTTGGACAGGCTGATTGGACTTCACCTTAGCGGTCAGCTTATTGGTAAACTTGTTGATGTCGGTGCTTTGTAAATTGCACTTATCTGTCATGTTTCGTTATGTCAATGTAATTTTGTTTGTTTATTTTCATTTAAAAACGTCAATTTGTTATGGTAACCTTGTCCGTTATGATCTAAAGTTTGAGTCTCGTTATATACACACTACAAGAAATAAGACCTAACATGTGATCAATGGTGGAAATCCGTCATCTTAAGACCGTCATGATAACCCCATATATGTCATCTATAATTCGTCATCTATTATTCATCTTCATTTGCCACCAAAAAAAGTATACATGATGAAAATCCGTCATTGAATTTAAAAAATTTCGCGAGAACTGAAAATTATAAAATGGTGGATATCCGTCAGGACGTTGATAACCTTATGGCGGATATCTGCCATGATAACCTCATATCTGTCATCTATAATCCGTTATCTATTATTCATCTCCATTTCCCACCAAAAAAATATACATGGCGGAAATCCGTCATTGAATCTGAAAATTTTCGCGGGAATTGAAAATTTTAAGATGGCGGATACGCCATGTATAATATGATGCGAAAAAAGTTGGTGTCAATTCATCGATGACAGTTATTTATATTGATGACGAATTTCCATCGATAATCTTTGAAACATAAGATGGTGGAAATCCGTCATCAAAACTCGTCATACAATGTCTTTTTTTTTGTAGTGACATTTTCATTAGTTTAACTACTGGAGTAGTGGAGACACAACATGTAGTAAAAATTGAATTAAAGGTGATAGTAAAATGGCTGAGAAGTTATGTTTGAAAATGAAGGGGTTAAATTGGAAATGTCACACAAATGTGTGTATCCTTCTTTATTTGAAAGTTGAATTACTCTTTGTTTTTAGTGTTTCTAAAATTGGTAGAGAAATGAGGAAAAAGAGGAAAGCCCATTGTTTGTGTCTTTGCTTGTGGCCACCAAGTGATCCTATGAAAGCTCACCGTCAACCACAATCATTGCAGACCTTTCGAGCTTCGAGATTGATCTCGCCATTCTCCAGATCTCTTCTAGCTTCTTCCACCTTCTGGGTATGTTTGTTGGTGTTTGTTTGTTTGATTCAATCATTTATTTCATCAATAATGTGATCTGTTAATCTGTTTTTGAACATATACATTATGAAATCTGGCATAATTTGATGGAAGTGATATGATGGATTTGCAGGAAGAAGGTGAGAAATATGAGACACACAAAGAATATAAGAAATAAGCTGAAGTGGAGCTTGATCTACAGTTTTTCATGTGTTCGTCCCAGGTCAGAAATTAACAAGGAGGGAGGAACACATGGTCATGGTGATCCTAGCTACTCGCGAATCGTCCATTGCAACCAACCATCACATCATAAAAAACCTTTTTGTTATCCTAATAACAAAATTTCAACCACCAAATACAACCTGATGACGTTTTTACCCAAAGCACTCTTTGAGCAATTCCGACGTGTTGCTAATATTTACTTTCTAATGGCTGCTTTGCTCTCCCTTACACCCATAACACCTTTCTCTCCTATAAGCATGATTGCTCCATTGGCTTTTGTTGTCGGTCTCAGTATAGCCAAGGAAGCATTGGAGGATTGGCAAAGATCTGTGCAGGACATGAAAATCAACAACAGGAAAGTCAAAGTACATAAAGGACAAGGTATTTTTTGTCACAATAAATGGCAGAACATTCAAGTTGGTGATCTTATTCAGGTGGAGAAGGATGGCTTTTTTCCAGCAGACATGCTTCTGTTGTCTTCAAGCTACGAAGATGGGATTTGCTATGTGGAGACTATGAACTTAGATGGGGAAACAAACTTGAAGGTTAAAAGATCATTAGATGTGACAACGTCCATCGATGGATATCAAGCTTTCAAAGATTTTAAAGCAACTATTAAATGTGAATGCCCAAATTCCAACCTTTACACATTCGTAGGTAACTTGGAGCTTAATCACCAACTTCACGCCATTGAGCCAAGTCATATTCTTCTAAGAGATTCAAAACTCAGGAATACAGACTATGTTTATGGCGTGGTTATATTTACAGGCCATGATAGCAAAGTGATGCAGAACTCGACAGCATCACCCTCCAAAAGAAGTAGAGTTGAGAAAAAAATGGATAAGATCATATATATACTCTTCACTCTTTTGATATCAATATCGATAATCAGCTCAATTGGTTTCGCGACAACGATACAATATAAAGTTGATGATTGGTGGTACTTGGATCCAACACACACCACAGATTTTTACAACCCCTCAAGGCTATTCATATCAGTTACTTTCCATCTCATCACGGTGCTTATACTGTATGGATATTTGATACCTATATCACTATATATTTCAATTGAGCTTGTCAAGGTCTTGCAAGCTAAAATCATCAACTCTGACATTTGTATGTACGATGAGCTGACTGGAAAATCAGCAAAAGCTCGAACGTCAAATTTAAATGAGGAGCTTGGGCAAGTTGATACAATCTTATCAGATAAAACAGGTACCCTGACATGTAATCAAATGGATTTTTTAAAATGTTCCATCGCAGGAGTATCTTATGGTATTCACTCCAGCGAAGTAGAGATGGCCGCAGTAAAGCATATGGAATCAGAATCTATAGATGTTAATGATGTTTGGGGTAAATTTACAAGTGATCAATTGGGTGATCCAGATATTAAGGTCCAAAAGAAGATGATAAAAGAATTCAGTTTTGAAGATGAACGACTTATGGGGGGTAAATGGATGAATGAACCAAATTCAGATGTGATCCGATTATTTTTCCAAATACTAGCAGTATGCCATACAGCAATTCCCGAGTTGAATGAGGAAACTAATAGTTTTACATATGAAGTTGAATCACCGGATGAAGGGGCATTTCTGGTTGCAACTCGAGAATTTGGGTTTGAGTTTTGCAAAAGGACTCAGACAAGCATCTTTGTTCATGAAAAATATCATCCATCTGGCAATACCATCCAACGGTATCAAATATTAATCAATAAATATTATTCAAATCAAATGGTATTCAAATCCAACGAATAATAATCATAATATATATGATTTTACTTACAGAGAGTATAAGATTCTCAATTTATTGGAGTTCAACAGTAAAAGAAAAAGAATGTCAGTGATTGTAAAGGACGATGTTGGTCAGATTCTTCTCTTCTGCAAAGGTGCCGATAGGTTTGGTTTGAATCCCTTTTTAATTATCCTTTGTTTTTAAGATTTAATATGATAACACACACCTTAATCAATTCTAGATTTGATTGTATGCAGCATTATTTTTGATAGACTTGCTGACAATGGGAAGAAATATTTGGAGGAAACTACAAAGCAATTAAATGAGTTTGGAGAAACAGGACTTCGAACATTAGCACTTGCTTATAGGACAATTGAGGATTCTGAATACCATGCTTGGAACACAGAGTTTACTCAAGCAAAGACCACAATTGGTCCTGATAGAGATAACTTACTAGACCATGTATCAGAACTGATTGAAAGAGAGTTACATCTTGTGGGGGCAACTGCAGTTGAGGACAAATTACAAGAAGGGGTAAGTGTATTTTTATTAAATTTCTCTCTCTAGTTCAAGGTCGCTCACTTGGTAGTTAAAATGGTAAAATGTCCCATCTACCTGTCCAGACCATCTTAGTCAGATATACTCTTAGCCCAGGCTGAGAGTATATCTGATTCTTGTGATCAAATATAAGCTGATAATTAATGCATCTTTTATTTTCTCTGTACATTATAAAAGGTTCCACAATGCATAGATGCATTAGCACAAGCTGCTCTCAAAATATGGGTTTTAACAGGTGACAAAATGGAGACAGCTATTAATATAGGGTATGGTATCTTCCATTTATGATTTTTTCTAAATAAATAATAATTCTGAACTATTTTTGTAAATGAATTTTTTTTTGAATCAAAATATTTTGTAGATTTGCTTGTAGTTTACTTCGACAAGGGATGAGACAGATAAATATATCAGCTCAAAATATATGTGTAAGCATTCAAAATACATGTATAACAGTAATGTTAAGAAATTTAATGTGTTATTGCATTTAATTTAATGTTTAAGAAATGAACAAACAGGATGTTAAAAATGATATTTCGTTACAAATCACCTCTGCTTCTAATATAATTGATCGTGAGATTGATCCTCGTGCTGCATTTGCTTTGATCATTGATGGGAAAGCTCTAGCATATGCCTTGGAAGATGATATGAAGTTTAAATTTTTAAAACTAGCGGTTAATTGTGCTTCTGTCATATGTTGCAGAGTATCACCCAAACAGAAAGCACTGGTAACCGAATTTTATAACACATACATCTATACCACTTGAATCTAGTCCTTTTTTTTTAATGATTTTACGGCATTTTTTATTACTTATTTATTAGGTAACACGATTAGTAAAAGAAGGAACGAAAAAAACCACTTTAGCAATAGGTGATGGTGCAAATGATGTTGGCATGATTCAAGAGGCAGATATAGGTATTGGCATCAGTGGGGTAGAAGGAATGCAGGTTGTCACCGAATTATCTATCTATCTATCTTTAAGAAAATATATGTTTGAAATTGAGTTAATACCAGAATTTAATGTTTAAAACTCATATTTTCTTCCCTATGTTGCAGGCAGTTATGGCTAGTGATTTTTCAATCGCCCAATTTAGATTTTTAGAACGTCTTTTGGTTGTTCATGGTCATTGGTGCTATAAACGAATTTCGAAATTGGTAAGAAAAAAGATAAAATGAATGACAGTAAATAACAAAATATCACTATAAATGTTTGTTAATCTTGTGTTTTTTCTTCTTAATTCAGATATGCTATTTCTTTTATAAAAACATAGTGTTTGGCCTTACATTGTTTTACTTTGAGGCATTTACTAGCTTCTCTGGGCAGTCAGTTTATGAGGACTGGTATATGATACTTTTCAATGTCATTCTCACCTCATTGCCTGTCATATCACTCGGAGTCTTTGAACAAGATGTCTCGTCTGATGTGTGCTTACAGGTAGGTCAGTATTTATAGCCTCCCTCCCGCTTCTGGGCTTCGGCCTCGACGTATTTGGGTATTGGGGCCAAACCTGTTCTTTTTCTGGGGTATCAACTTAGTTGGTCTCCATTTTTTTTAATTAATTTTACAAATGAATCTCATGCTTGTATTGTTTTTTTGCAGTTCCCAGCATTGTACCAACAAGGGCCGAAGAATTTATTCTTCGACTGGACGAGAATACTTGGTTGGATGGCGAATGGAATTTTATCCTCTCTCATAATATTCTTTCTTATAATAGGCATCTTTTATGATCAAGCATTTGCAAGCAATGGACAAACTTCTGATAAATGTATTATTGGAACAGCAATGTTCACCTCCATCATATGGACTGTCAACATACAGATATTTCTCATGATAAACCACTTCACATGGATTCAACATGTATTTGTGTGGGGAAGTATAATCACATGGTATCTGTTCTTGCTTGCTTTTGGCAATTTGTCGCCAATAATTTCTGGACATGCTTACAAGATTCTAGAAGAAGTTGTTGGTCCAGCACCCATTTTCTGGTTCGTCACACTTTTGATTGCTATTGTTTGTAACATTCCATATTTCGTCCGTAGTTCATTTGAGAGAATGCTCAATCCCATGGATCATCATATCATACAAGAGATCAAACACTTCAAGAATCATCTTAAAGATAAGCAAATGTGGACAAGAGAGAAATCAAAAGCACGACAGAAGAGTAAGATTGGTTTCACAGCTAGAGTGGAGGATAAAATAAGGCTTTTGACAAATAAGTTGAATAAGTAACTCAACTTACATTTACCACTTTCTAAGTAAACTTAGAACACTTCTCTTCTTACTTCTTTACACCTTCATAAGTTTGATAGCTTATTTCAGATAAGTTTCATCTTTCTAGTTTTTATATTAATACAAAAAAATGTAAGGGAAGACATGTTCTTACTTTCTTTAAATGAGATTTGGAAAATCAAAAGTTTCTTTTAATTTTTTCATGGTAGAAAAAAATAAAGATTTAATATCTCACAGAAAATATCAAAAGATTATCTCGTCCGATCAGAATTAAAATCTTCAAAATATAAAAATTATCACAAAGTTTCAAAAAAAACATGATGTTTTCAAATAACAAGTTCAAATAAGAGATTGAGATTTAAGAAGAAAATAAAAGAGAAATCGAAAATTTAAATTTTTAATAATTTTTAAGTATTGAATAAGTTTTATTTTTTTAAGATTGAATGAATTATTTAATTTTTTGTATTATAAATATAACATTATTTATAGATAATAATATTATAAATGAAACCGGATATTTAACAATAGAAATTACTGCTATCCGATTCCATCCGATTATAAGTCGGATAGTAAAATTGATATCTGTTTTAGATTTGTTACATGATCCATCGGTCGTCGTGTCGACGAATTCAGCAAAGGTAATCGTGATGAAACAGTTGAAGTGCGTCACATTGGAAGACGATAGTTACTTTAGCTGGCGAGCTCAGTTCTCGACGCTCCTCTGAGGCTACAAGCTCATCAGCTGACGCTGTCTGTGGGACAATCAGACTCGCCAATTTCCTATACAAAATCGCCGATTTTCTTTTGTTAAGACCCACCGATTTCTTTTGAAATCGACGACTTTTCAAAAAATCACCGATAATCTCATCTGCCACACCAAACTTCGTCACGTCGCAATGGATTTACATTTCATTTGTGAGAAGACAGAGAAGGGTGAGATGGTTATGAAACACATCCCTGATACATAACAGATGGCCGCCATTCTTAGTAAAGCGCTCAAACCCAAACCTTATGAACAACTCAGAGTCAACCTCGTCGAAATACCTCTGTCTGGTTGAGGGGGGCGTGTGATTAGTGGTGATACTGAATCTCGTACTTGGATCATATCATCTATACCCGGAAACTCGGACAGACAACGTACCCAATGAAGTTGGAATGACCCGTATAGGAATGGGAGGAGACTTTAGGTAGACTCCATGGTAGGTCGATTTTTCCAGATCGACTTGAGAAAGTCGACCTGCAAAGTAGATCCCAGAAAATCAAGCCCAAGTCAGATGTGAGTTTGTTAGATAATTAGGCGGTTACTTCCCAAAGGTTCAGAATGGCTTCATAAGAAATCTTATAAATAAAGGATCACTTTCACTTATTAGGATACTTGACAATTTCGAGCGAGTCCAAACTAGAGCATTTTGCGAGAAGTTTCCGGCCCGACGTTGGTTCGAAGCGGTTTCCAAGTACTGACCAGGTTCCACACTCATAAGTTGGCACCGTCTGTGGGAAATAAAAAGCACGAGGAAATTAACTCGTCGACTTTAAAAAAAAATCACCGGTCTTTGGAGACCAGTTCATGGTTCGAGCTCGACTTCCTAAGTTTGACTTTTTCAGATAAGTTCGACTTCCTGAGTTCAACTTTTCTGGGATCGACTTTTTCCTCAAGTCGAACTTTCTGAAGTTCAACTTTTTAGGAAGACAGATCCGGTTCGACTTTTTTTGAGAGCTCAGTTTGAGGACTTTTTTCAGTTCAACTTTTTCTAAGTCTAATTTTTCTTTTCAGAAAAATGGAAACACAAGGAACAGTTCTCATATTGGAGACAACTCGCAGAGATCAGTTCAACCAGACAACAAGTTCGACCTGACGACAACCTTAGTTAAAGCTTAAAGAAGTAAGACCAGTTCAATTAGTTCAATCAGTTCAAACAGTAAAAGAAAACTTAGCTAGAGCTCAAAGAAAGATACTGCAGGTGCTAGTAAGGCTTCAACCATATCGTTAATTGTCACCAAAGGCAGGATTTCACCATAAGATCAACAAAAGTTCTATGGGTCGTTCACCATCATGGGAAAGATCAACGACATTTCTATGAAGTTGGATCTACAGTCTACCAGCAAAACCCATCCCGTGTTCCACGTCTCTAAATTTAAAAAATTTAAAGGTGAGATAAATGATCAACTGTGTTGCAGGTTACCTACCTTTGCGGTGGAGAATAACCATGTCATCATGCTAGAAAAAATATTGGGGAGAAAAACGATCTTAAACAAAGAAAAGGACGAAAAGGAGCCATTAATACAATGGAGTGGACTAATTAATGTTGAGAATACGTCATGGGAAAAAGTTAGTACATTGGTCGACCGCTTCCCTTCAATTAGACTCGAGGTCGAGTCCTTTTCCGAAGAGCGTGGTAATGTAACCCATGCTGCAACTTCTCCGAAGCTTCTGATGTTCAACGTTTTTTACCTGTAGAGGAGGAGGACGTGAAATTGAAGAACGGGAAGTATCAAGATAACTAACGAAAGATAGTTATCAAAGTAGTTAGACAAATAAATAGTTAGTTATGATGATGAATATGTATAAATAAACTACTGTGATGATAAAGGAACACACGTTTTTCTGATTACTTTAATATGGTATCTAGAGCCTAGATGCTCTGCAAGATTTGCGATTTTTTTTCCTTCATCTGGAAAATTACAAAATCAGGTCTGCAAGTCTTCCGCAAATCGATCTTCCGCAAAAAAAAAAAAAATCCCGTCCTCAAATCGTTCTGCAAGTCCTCGCTACAACTCTTCCGTGAATCGGCTCTGTCAGGAAGTCTTCCGCAAATCTCTTCCAGTCTTTGCGCAACTGTCCGGCGAGATGGAAGATTCTGTCCCGACGGTTACTTCCGGCGACATCATACGACCTGCGCTGATCAAGATTAAACATCTTTCTACGGTGCGTCTTGATCGATCAAACTACTTTACCTGAAAGTCCCAAACATTCGTCTCTGACACTAGTGAAAGACCCATAGAAGTCCTTCATCATACACTAGATTCGTCTCTGACACTAGAGAGAAACCCTAGATCTGGTAAGTCAAAAGTTATTGCTGACAATTCGGGAGATATTATACTCAAGATGAGTAATCGGATCAAAGCCGGCCCAATTGTCTCAGGTAAATCAGTAATTATTGTTGTAGTGGATCGATTGAGTAAATTTGCACATTTTGGAGCACTTTCAGCTAAATATAATGCAGTATCACTAACTGAATTCTTTGTCTCAAATGTTATTAAACTTCATGGGCACCTTGCCTCTATAACTTCAGATAGAGACAAATTTTTCACTAGTAAGTTTTGGAAAGAGTTGAATAAGCTAAGTGAAACCAAATTAAATATGTCTTACCATCCCCAAACAAATGGGAAGACTGAAGTAGTGAATAGATCACTGGAAGCCTACCTTAGAGCTATGGTTCATGACAATTCTAAAAAGTGGCTTACGTATTTACCATGGACAGAACTTTGACATAACATCAACTTCAATGTTTCAATAGGTATTGAAGATTTCCGGAGCCCAGATGCGTTTTGTAGAGTTCGAGTGAGGCAAAGAGCGAGAGAGGGGAATTGATGATCACACAATGGGAGTAGAGCACACACACACAATGAGATCAATGTAAGCGAGAGCAACAACAATATTATTAATTTGGTTTGGAAAACAAAACGAGAGCAACAGAGTTGAAGACTTGATCACACAGATTACAGATTAGAAAACTAGGGTTCCAGAGGAACGCACCCTGAGAGTGCCGTTGAGAGAGAATGAGAAAAAGAAGACGTGACTTCAGTTTGAGGAAACCCTAAGATTATTTATACCTAGGGTTCCACCTTAATCTGTGATTAAAGTAATCACAGGGACTAGGATGGAAATTAATCTAATGTGGATTTTGATGTATCGGACGGGGCCTATTGGACCCTTAACACACACCCTCAAGTTGGTGAATGTAGATCCGAAATTCCCATCTTGGATAGTGTTGTTTGTAGCATTATCTTTGTTGTTGGCTTTGTTAGCATATCTGCAAGTTGAACACAGCTAGCAATTTTCTCAAGATGTATATCACCTGCTAATACACGATCTCTGATAATATGACAATCAATATCAAGATGTTTGATTCTTTCATGAAATACAGGGTTTTTGGCAATATGAATTGCAGATTGGTTATCACAAAATAGAGTTGCAGAGCATTTTGGTTGGATGTCAAAGTCCTGTAATATATATTGAAGCCGTGTAATTTCACAAGATGTTGTTGCCATTTCCTTGTATTCTGCCTCAGCAGATGATTTTGATACAGTTGTTTGTTTTTTTGATCTCCAAGAGATTATGGATGAATCAAGTAATACACAAAAGCCTGTGACAGACCTTCTAGTTAGTGTGCAATCAGCCCAGTCACTATCACAGTAGGCTGAGAGTTTTAGATTTGAGTCTCTTTTATAGGCTATTCCCTGTCTAGGTGATTTTTTGAGATATTTGAGAATTTTGAGGGAAGCTTCCCAATGATATGTTGTTGGGTTTGATAAAAATTGGCTTAATGTTTGAACAGGAAAACATATGTCAAGCCTTGTGATGGTTAGGTAGATGAGTTTTCCAATGAGTCTTCTGTATGTAGATGGGTCTTTCATTGGAGGACTTTCATCTTTTCTGAAATCAAGGTCATGCTTCATGGGTAGGTTGAATGGAGAGACTCCTAGGTATCCAAACTCATGAAGGATGTCCATGGCATATTTTCTTTGTGTTATGTGTATCCCTTCTTGGGAGTAGCTGACCTCAATACCTAGAAAATATTTCAGGTTTCCTAGATCCTTGATGTTAAATAGGTTTTTGAGGTCATCCTTTAGTTTTTGTATCTCATTTGGGCTGTCACCTGCAATAATGATGTGCATCCACATATATGAGAATACAAGCGTAGCTAGTTGATTTTTGAAGAGAAAATAGTGTTGATTCAACTTTTGATTGACAGTATCCAAGTGCTGTTAGGGATGTTGCCAATTTTTGAAACCAGTTTCTGTTTGCTTGCTTGAGTCCATAGAGGGACTTCTTTAGCTTGCAGACCCTGGTGTCACCATGAGGCAGAAGGCCTTTGGGTGGTATCATGTATATATCCTCATCTAGCTCACCATGCAAGAATGCATTGCTGACATCCATCTGAGATAGATGCCATCTTTTTATTGATGCAATTGCAAGTAGGGTTCTTATTGATACTAATTTGGCTACTGGAGAGAAGGTTTCATTGTAGTCTAGACCTTCCTTTTGTGTGTAGCCTTTGGCTACCAGCCTGGCCTTGTATCTTTCAATGTCTCCATTGCTTTTATATTTAATTTTGTATACCCATTTTGAACCAATGACCTTTCTTTCTTGGGGTTTTAAGATTATTTCCCAAGTTTTGTTGTCATCTAGGGCTTTTCATTCAGATTTCATTACTTGGCTTCACTCAGGTGAGGTTGATGCCTCATTGTATGTTTTGGGTTCTGTGTGGATTGAAATTTTGTCAGGAATTTTGTTTGGTTGGCTGAGAACCTTTTGTAGGAGATGTGGTTTGACATTGGATGTTTTGTTCTTCTGGATGATCCATCACTTCTCACAAATGAGCAGTAATAATTGTTTGTGATGTAGGGATATCTTCTGATTTCCCTCCCTGATTTTCTGACTTGGTTTTGTTGGTTTGTTTCTTCTCTGTTTTCTACAGTGAGAGTTTCTAATTGTTTTGTTAAGGTGTCAAGTTTAGTTTTTGTTTGGTCAGAGATCTCAGTTTGGGGTGTTTGGTC
Source organism: Zostera marina (assembly GCA_001185155.1). Lineage (NCBI taxonomy): Eukaryota > Viridiplantae > Streptophyta > Magnoliopsida > Alismatales > Zosteraceae > Zostera > Zostera marina. Next base: position 120,077 of record LFYR01001076.1, on the reverse strand, counting down.
TGAGACCTCAGTTTGGGATTCTATTTGATTTGTTGTGTTAGTTAAATTGTTGGTTGGGGGTGGTAGGTGGATGTTTTCATCCTCCTCCATTGTGTTGTTTGGAATCTGGTTTGGGAGACTTGGGACTATTAGGTCCTTGTGTTTGTAAGGGAATGCATTTTCATAAAACTTGACATGTCTACTGGCAAATATTTTTGATTCTTTTGTATCAAATAGGATGGATCCCTTTTGTGAGATGGAGTGCCCAAGGAATATGCATGCTGATGCTCTTGGGGAGAATTTTGATTCTCTTTGGTTTGTGCTGGCATAGCACAGACACCCAAAGGTTTTGAGGGTGTTGTAATCTGGTGGTATGTTGTTTAGGATCTCAAATGGAGATTTAAAATCTGTGACAGGAGAGGGCAGTCTGTTTATTGTATATGTTGCATGGAGGATGCAATTCCCCCAAAATTCATCAGGCACATTTGATTGGAATTTTAGTGCCCTAGCCACCTCAAGTAGGTGTTTGTGTTTTCTTTCAACCATCCCATTTTGTTGGGGTGTATATTGACAACTTGTTTGATGGAGGATTCCATTCTTTTGAAAGAATTTTGATAGGGAGTAACATGTAAATTCTGTTTCATTATCTGTTCTGAATGCCTTTACTGATTGTCCAAATTGATTTTGAACCATCATGAAGAAGGCCTGAATTAGATCAGATGTTTTTGATTTTTGGTTCATGAGATAGATCCAGGTACTTCTAGAGAAGTCCTCCACTATTGTCAAAAAATAATATTTGTTGTTGGGGGTGGGGGTTTGATACTTCCCCCATATATCTAAGTGAACAAGATCAAATAGTTTTTTGCTTCTAGTCCCTTTATTAGGGAATTGTAATTTAACCTGTTTAAAAAGATGATATACATGACAATGATAATTGTTTGGTTTTAAAGTGATGTTTAAGTTGTTCAAAATAAAGTTAACCCTTTCAGAGAAGGTATGGCCTAGCCTGCAGTGCCATGTGTAGTAAACTACTGCGGGAGAGGTAGCAATAGCAAAACAGGTGGATGATGTCTTCAAAAAGTAGAGTCCATTGACCAGATCACCCTGACCAATCTGTTCCATCGAATCCTTGTCAATGATTGCACAACCAGAGGATGAGAAATTGATTAGACAAGTATTAATAAGTTTGCTTATTGATATTAAGTTTACATTAAAATCAGGAATGTAGAAAACATTCCTCAGTGTGAGTCCTGAGGACAGTTTCACTGATCCTGATTGGTGGACTCTATGGGACTTTCCACTTGGGATTTGTACCCACTGATCCTTACAATCAGTGAAGAGTGATATGTCACCACTCATGTGCTCATATGTCACCACTCATATGCAAGGGACTAAGGCAAGGGTAACTCAGTTTCTCTTAGGCCTCAATGATAGGTTCTCAAACATAAGGACATACATCCTAGCACAAGAACTACTTCCAGGCCTTGATAAGTTGGGATTTATGAGTGTTGAATATGATATTTTTACCTCTGGCCAACCCTCCCATATCACGAGTGCCTGCTGAGAAGGGGGACATAGGTCACACTTAGGGGGGTGGTATTGAAATTCAGACCCAATCCTCCATATCACGAGTGCCTGCTGAGCAAGGGGACATAGGTCACACTTAGGAGAATGGTTCCTTAGATATTTTGTGATGAGTCGTAGTCCATTTAGACAGAGTATCATGCATGGATGAGTAAGAAATACATTAATGGGGATTCCTTCATTATTCATGCATAGCAGTCTGCCTTTAGTGGTGTGAATCAAGCATGCATTGTGAAGTGAATTAAGTATATGCCTAGATCAGACCATGTATAGATTAGGGATGTATAGATCAACCATGTATCTAGATAAAACATGCATAGAGTAGGACATGTATACAGAGTGAGCATGTAAAGAGTTAAACATGTATCTGGATCAAACATGCATAGAGTAAGACATGCATACAGAGTAGACATGTATAGGATTAAACGTGTATCTGAATCAAACATGTATAGAATAAGACATGCATACAAAGTGAATATGTATAGAATTAAACATGTATCTGGATCAAACATGCATAGAGTAAGACATGCATACAAAGTAAACAGTTGGATCAGCAAGTCACAGGGGCTAGTCTGATGTGTGAGTAAGTGAATGAGTGGCAACATGCATAGCATCAGACATACATATGTGGTAAGGTTAAGAGATCTGAACATATTGATAAGTAATATTTGGGGCTTATCACCCTGGCTTACTTTTCCCAAAATCGAAGAGTGTTGAGAGGTTTTGCAGCGGAAGATTTAGCGATCTGAGATCTCAGTTGTGAAGATGTCGAGCTAGAATCGAGGCTCTGATACCATGAAGATTTCCGGAGCCCAGATGCGTTTTGTAGAGTTCGAGTGAGGCAGAGAGCGAGAGAGGGGAGTGGGAGTAGAACACACACACGATGAGATCAATGTAAGCGAGAGCAACAACAATATTATTAATTTGGTTTGGAAAACAAACCGAGAGCAACAGAGTTGAAGACTTGATCACACAAATTACAGATTAGAAAACTAGGGTTCCAGAGGAACGCACCCTGAGAGTGCCGTTGAGAGAGAATGAGAAAAGGAAGATGTGACTTCAGTTTGACGAAACCCTAAGATTATTTATACCTAGGGTTCCACCTTAATCTGTGATTAAAGTAATCACAGGGACTAGAATGGAAATTAATCTAATGTGGATTTTGATGTATCGGACTGGGCCTATTGGACCCTTAACAGGTATGTCTTCATTTTTTACATTATATGACAGGGAAGCACCATTGTTACCTGCATTACAGGCTAATAAAACATCAGTGGACTTAGTAGAATTTGAAGAATCTCAGAGAATTTAAATCATTGAAAACTTACAGAAAAATTTAGAGAAGGGCCAAAGAATTATGAAGTCTCAGGCTGATAAGAAGAGGAGAGACTATGGATTTCAGTTGGGAAATTGAGTATATTGTAATTGAAATGATTTGATTGTATTTTCACATGCCTTACAATGATGATTGTAGTACTTATTTATAGTAGTGTATTTAGTTAGTTACATAGTTAACTATTAGTTACTTAGTTAACATAATTCTGGTTAACTACAATTTGTTAGTTGAGTTGGATTAGTTATGCTTAATCCGTAACACCCTCCTCAGGTGAAGCGGGAGTTCTTTCGAGCACTTGGACACAAATACATCAAAAACCGTCTTTGGAAGTGACTTGGTTAGAAGGTCCTCAACTTGATCTTGTGTACCTACAAACTTTACTTCCAACGTCTTTCCCATCACCCTCTCTCTCACGAAATGGTAGTTCATAGCAAAATGCTTGGACTTCATATGGTGACTAGGATTTTTAGAAATTGCGATCGCCCCTGAATTATCACACCAAACTGTTACCGAGAGAGACACTGAAATACCCAATTCAACCAATAACAGTTTAATCCATTCAAGTTCAGCCATCGTGTCTGCCACACTCCGGTATTCAGCCTCGGTGGTTGATCTGGCCACTGATGACTACTTTTTGGAGCTTCACAAGATTAGATTTGAGCCTAAGTAGATTAAATATGCCCCCTGGTTGCGGCTATCACAATGATCACCTCCCTAGTCAGCGTCAGAAAAGGCAGTGAGAGCCGATGAGTTGGACTTTGTAAATCACATCATCGGAATAGCGTCCTGGACAAAAAAAACGTAGAATACGTTTTAACACTTTCTAGTGAATGATAGTGGGTTTTTGAGTAAATTGTGAGACCTAGTTGACAGAAAATGCGAGATCGGGACGTGTAAATGCGAGATCGGGACGTGTAATTGTGAGATACTGAAGTGCGCCGACGATCTGTCTAAACAGTGTTGGTGATTCGAATGGCGCCGCCTGTTCATACATCTTCAACTGAGTGTCCATCGGAGTGGTTGTCGGCTTTACGTCCGATAAATCTACCTTGTCTAGGATCGGATCGGACGAGCATACTGGTGTTGAGTTAAAAACAAAAATTCATCTGTCATAATTAATATGAATTTCCAAGAAATGGTGTAAATCCCCGAGCACTTTGATTGAAAACACCTTCGATAATTTGTCAATCATTTGATGAGCAAAGATGTCTGATGAACTTGTTAATATTATGTCGTCAACGTAGACGAGAAATAGAGCCTCAATTCCATCCCCTTTGTAGAAGAAAAGAGAGTGATCGCTTTTGCTCTCTTTGAACTAGAGTTGAATCATAGCATCCCGAAGCCGTTGGAACCATGCCCTTGGGGACTGTTTGAGCTCCGTAGATGGACTTTTTCAGACAACATACATGTGTGGGAAAATCTTTGTTTACGAAGCCAGCAGGTTATCGCATGAGTACTCACTACAAAAAACCAGCGTTATTCTGGCGGCAAATGTCGGCGGTCAGGCCGCCGGTAAAATGCGTCCTGCCGGCCAAGCCGACGGTATTCCATCGCCGGAACTAATGTCGCCAGCTTTGTAATATACCGGCGGCCCGACAGTAAATTATGGATTCCGATTTTAATGGAAATGGTACCGGCGGCTTGGCCACTGGCATATATTTTTTTGAAATTATATCCCGACGGCCAGCCGCCGGCAGATATTTTTTTGTAATAATCTGTCGACGGCCTGGCCGCTGGTAGTGTAAATTTGGGGAAAAATCCCTGGCGGTTAAGCCGCTGGTCAATATTTTCCGGCAGAAATAATTCCTGACGGCCAAGCCGCTGGTTTTTTTTAAAAAAATTAATTTTTTTTTTAAATTTTTGTTTTTAAAATATTATTTTATTTAAATAATGAAATGTAATTGAAATTGAAATTGATGTTCGATAATGAAAGTACGACAAAAATTAAATTCGGTAATTACTATTCTATTTTCTATTTTGTGTTCTTTTTCTTTTTCTTTTTTTAGACGCGACCGCCTTTCGTAATGCCGATGCTTTCGTAGACGCGACCATGACATTTTCGTAAACCATATTGAACAAACGCCGTCAGACCATCTTTGAATTCTTGACTAGAGGAGGTCAAAGTTAACCACGCCTTATCGGGTACCCGAATTTCAGACATTCAACTGAAATACATACAATTATAATTGATTAATACACAATTATTTCAAAACTAACTAATAATCACACTTATAGAAAATCTGAATGTTACTTTTTTTAATTATTAATTAATTAAGTAATTATTTAAATTAAATAAATAAATGATTTTAATTTTTAAATAATTGTTTTAAACATTGGATTTTAAATCAGTTTCTTAATATAAAAACTGATTATTGGAATTTCCAATATTATCTTAATTAATTATTAATTAATTAAATAATTAAAAATTAATTATTAAACAATTATTTAAAAACTAACTAACAATCACACTTATAGAAAATCTGATTGTTACTTTTTTAAATTATTAATTAATTAAATATTTATTTAAATTTAATTAAATAATTAATTATTAAATAAATAAATAAATAAATGATTTTAATTTTTAGATAATTATTTTAAACATTGGATTTTAAATCAGTTTCTTAATATAAAAACTGATTATTGAAATTTCCAATATTATCTTAATTAATTATTAATTATTTATTTAAAAACTAACTAACAAGTAACAATCACACTTATAGAAAATCTGTTCGTTATTTTTTTAAATTATTAATTAATTAAATAAATGAATGAATTTAATTTTTAGATAATTGTTTTAAACATTGGATTTTAAATCAGTTTATTGGAATTTCCAATATTATCTTAATTAATTATTAATTAATTATTTAAAAACTAATTAACAATCACACTTATAAAAAATCTGGTTGTTAATTTTTTTAATTATTAATTAATTAAATGAATGAATTTAATTTTTACATAATTGTTTTACACATTGGATTTTAAATTAGTTTCTTAATATAAAAACTGATTATTGAAATTTTCAATATTATCTTAATTAATTATTAATTAATTAAATGATTAATTAAAATTAAAAAATTAATTATTAAACAAATATCCGCAAATCCTATTAACAAAGAACACCACATATAACACAAAACAATATTAACACACAACACACATATATATATCATTAACACAAATATCAACTACCTAAAATAAATCAATAAAAGACTAACAACATTATTAAAATAGTAATAAAAAAATTCCAACAATTACCTATAATAAAATTCCAGCAAACCATGCAAACACACAAATTCCAGCAAACCAACTTAAAACACACAAATAAAACATTAAAAGATTAAAAAAATAAAAATAAAATTCATTATAGATCAATAAAAAAAATTCCAACAAACCATATTCGTTTTTTAACAAAAACAGTAATTATATAACTTAAAGAAAACATCAAAACAGTAAATACATAATCACAATTCCCTAACACTCAAAACATTTAAAAAATTACAACCAAGACACTAAATCAAACATTAAAACACATAAGATCATCCACAAAATCATACCCTAACTACATAAGATCAAATACACAAATCAAACACTCTAAATAAATAAAATCAAACCCCCAAATTTAAAACCCCCCATTTCATAAAACCCTAAATTAGAAGAAAAAAACTACATTTAATAACTAACATTATCAATTAAACCCCAAATCATAAACCCTCTAATAACTAACACTTTCACAAATCATAAACCCCCAAATTAAAAACAACAAAAAAAAGGAGAAAAGAAGAAGAACAAAAATATATCACAAACACATGTAGAAGAACAATGAAAAAAACAAAAATACTAAGATAAAAACTAAATGAAGATAAGATGAAAAAGATGAGAAAAAATAAGAAGAAAAAATAAGATAAAAACTAAATGAAGATGAAGAACATACCTTGAGGATGACGTTCGAGGATGACCGGAGAGAAGTGGCCGGAAGACGAACTGGAAGATCGCCGGAGAAGTTTGGGGAGGGTTAGAGAGGAGTGGGGAGAAATGGAGAGGATTTTGAGAGGAAATAAAATGAAAGAAATCCGAAATTTTTTAGTTATATAAAAAATTCCCGACGGTCAGGCCGCTGGGAAATACTTAAGTTCGAGTTGACTAGGTTTGACTGTACGGGGGAACACGGTGGCGCAAGTTGTAATTTTAGGGTTTCCCAAAAATGCTGGCGGCCAGACCGCCGACTACTGAAAAAAACAAACGGGAAAAAATAGCTAGCAGCCAAGCCGTCATCAATTTTTCTCCCGACTGTTGATGGTTTTAGGATGCCGGCAGCCAGGCCGCCGGCTCATTTCTTCCCGACCGTTGGGGAAATTGGAGCTGGCGGCCAGGCCAGCTGGCATCTTAAAAAAAAAAGACACTGTCGGCTTGGCCGCTCATTTCTCTCATTTACGAGGGAAAATTATGCCGACGGACAAGTGTAACATGCCGGCGGCCAAGCCGTCGGGAGATGGGCGCCAGAACTGCACTGGTTTTTTGTAGTGACTTGCTCAAAGAGAACACTGTGGAGAAAGGCGTTTGAGACATCCAACTGCACAATCTTCCAACCTTTTGAAACTGTCCGAGCAATTGCAATCCTTACCGTCACCGACTTGATTACGGGTAGTGCGAAGGTCTCGCCATAATCAATCCCATCTCGTTGCCGAAATCCATTCGCTACAAGACGTGCTTTCCTTCGGTCGAGTGTACCATCTGGACTTAACTTGTTCCGGAAGACCCACTTGCAAGAGAGCACATTCTGATCAGGAGATCTTGCATTGAGCTCTCATGTCTCATTTTCTATCAATGCATTATATTTGTCTTTCATGGCCATCGTCTAATCTTTGTCTTCTAGAGCCTTAGCCGCACCTGAGGGGATTGGTAAAGGAGTAGAAATTTGACAAATATATTTTGGATTAGTTTTTCTAATTCCAATTTGGGATCTTGTAACCATGTTGTAACCATGTTGAGAGTTCCCTCTGAGGTATTTGTATCAAATAGTTCACATACGGTAGTCATATCAATAACCTGGGTCGGAGGTGCCTCTTCTGTTGTTCCAACTGAGTCTAAGCTTGAATCGGAACGAGGGACGAAAGGCATTGCTTCTTTCTCGATGATGGTTGGAGAGCTTGTGAAACCTGAGTCACATAACGGAACTGACTCGGTTAATTGCAATTTTTGACTTTGACTGAAATCTGATTCAAAAAATACACAATCTCTTGATATTATAATTTTCTTAGTTTTTGGATTATAATAGATATACTCTCGGTGGTGTGATGGATAGCCAAGAAATATACAAGGGTCCATCCGAAAAGAAAATTTATTTTTCCGAATCGGTCTAAGATTAGGGTAAACCATACAGCCGAATACCCGAATATCTTGAAAATTTGGGGCAGAGTTAAACCTTTCTTCAAACGGTGAGTTTCCGTTGAGAGTAGTCGTCGGAGTGCGATTATACAAGAATGCGGCAGTGTGAAAAGCGTATTGCCAGAACCGAAGTGGAAGACTACAGTGGTGAAGAAGTGCAAGTCCGATGTCAACTATGTGCACGTGCCGTCGCTCGACGGTACCCATCTGAGCGTGTGCATATGGGCATGAAAAGCGATGCTCAATGCCTGCTTCAGCAAGATATGATCGGAAGGATCGAAATTCCCCCCTGTTATCACACTGAATGCTTTAATCTTCTTTCCAGTTTGTCTCTCAATGTATGTCCTGAATAGTTTGAATGATTGCAAAGTATCAGATTTGGACGTTAAGGGGAAAAGCCAATTATATTTGGTGTGACCATCCACGTAATTGACGAAATAATAGTGACCGTCCGTGGATGGTTCAGGAGCTGGTCCCCAAAGATCGACGTAGATTAGATCAAGAAGATTTTTCGCTGAGTTTTCTTGTCTTGAGGGGTGAGGAAGGCGGTGGTGTTTACCAGATACACAAGAGTAACGGTCGGAAATTGGATTTTTATTTGATATTGACAAATTGTGTCATTTTACAATATCTAATGTTAATTTTGAAGATGTGTGACCCATATAGGGCTGTCAACGGGTCCGGCCCAGACCCGGACATCCGGGCCCGGGTCTGGGATCTATTCCAGGCCCGTTAAAGGGTTTGGACCTGGATGGTCGGGTCCGGACCCGGTCAGTTAGTAGTCCGGGTCCAGGTCTAGATTAGTCAGACCCGGCTGGACCTGGATCTGGACCCGGACCCGGTTGTTTTAATTATTACAAAATAAAATTATTAATATTTAAATAAATTAGGGGTTTAAATATAAATTTTTAATGTATATTGTTTCACTACTTCTCCAATCAACATGGTTATTTTTTTATTCACTCTTCTTTCACCAAATTAGGGTTAGGGTTTCAAGTTTTAACACCCCCAAAATGCTAGGAAGTATTCTCCCCAACGATGATCTCCCTCCAAATCAAAATGATGCACTTCCAAATGAAGATCAAACACCTCCAGATTTAGATCAAGCACCAAAAGAGGCTGCCATTGGGTATTTATTTTAAAATCTGCAATCCCAATCCCCATTCTTTAATTTATTTTTCATTGTTTTAAAGCCTCGATTCTTAAATCTGCACACTGAACTCCGTGCACGTATCTTTAAAATGCTTACACATGTATCTTAAAATGGCTCCCTCCTTATTAAATGCTTCCACAACCACACGTATCTTTAAATTAATTAGTAATCTCCACTCTGAACTTCGTGCACTCTGTACTTCGTGCACTCTGTACTTCGTGCAGAATTGCAGTCTGTAGATGAGTTTTTATTCCAAAATTTCTTGGCCCGTGTGGTCCGTGTTGTTTTTGGTCCTTTGTTTATTTTTTAATTCTTGGCCTTTGATTAATATTTCCAACGAATTGTTACTTTCAGACAAGAGGAATTAATTAACATCTTCTATTTGGAATGATTTTGAAGCAATAGAAGTTAAAAGAAAACGTATGGCGAAATGTAAATATTATAAAAGTATCTTAACGGCTAGACCAAGCGATGGTACAAAACATCTTTGGAAACACATTAACCGTCAACATCCATCTAAATCCAAAAATAAGATAGGACAATTATTATTGGCATGTGATAAAAAAACGAAAGAAGTGAAATTTTTTAATTTTTCACAAACTGTAAGTAGACAAGCCTTTACGAGGATGGTTATATTGCATGAATATCATTTCTCCATTGTTGAACACAGTGGATTTAAAGAATTTGTAGGACCTCTTCAACCTCAGTTCAAACACATCTCTAGGAATACACTGAAGAAGGATTGTTGTGATATATATGAGGAGGAAAAAGATAAGTTGTATTTATCTTTAGGGTCATTGAATAGTCGAATATCATTTACAAACGATATGTGGACCTCAATACAAAATAAGGGATATTGTGCAATAACAGGACATTATATTGATGATGATTGACATATACCGAAAAAAATTCTAAACTTTTTTGAGGTAAAGAATCATCACACTGCAGATGTAATATCATCAGTTATTTTAGAAAAGATATTTAAGTGGAATATTGACAAAAAAATTATGTGTTTCGTTTTGGATAATTGCACAACTAATAATTCTGTAATCAATCGACTGAAACAACGATTACCAAAAGAAACTTTACCATTAGAAGGACAGTTACTCCATGTAAGATGCACGACACATATTCTGAATTTGATAGTACAAGACAGGGTGAACCTAACCAAGGATGTTACAGCTAAGATAAGAAAAAGTGTGAAATATGTGAAGGGATCACCATTGCGACAAGAACGATTTACGGTAAGTTTATAATTGATTTATTTAATTTACTTAATATAATTTATGAATATTTTGTTGTTGTTAAATTTAGGAATGTGCAAAACAAGTTAGAGCTCTTTCGAAGAAACTTGTTTTAGATGTATCAACTAGATGGAATTTAACTTTTTTAATGTTGGAAACAACAATTTTATTAAAAAAGGTATTCAGTAGATATGAAATTATTGATCCATTTTATACATTCAAGCCAAGTGAAGATGATTGGATGATTGCTCAAACTTTATGTGAATGTTTGGGTTTGTTTTATGATGTGACCCAACTTTTTTCAACGACACAACATCCAACGGCTAATCAATATTTTCCATTGATTTGTGACATTCACTTGAAGCTTATTGAGTTTTGCAATAATCAAAATACGTTCATTTCAAATCTCGAAAAGTGTATGAAGTTGAAATTTGATAAGTATTGGATACAAATTAGCGCAGTGTTATCCATTACATCAATTTTGGATCCACGTTATAAGGTAATATTGACTAACTCTAGTTTTTCATCTTATTTATGTTTATGCTTTTTTATTTATATTTAAAAAATTGTTAGGTTCAAATGGTGAAGTTTTAAATGAATGAATTATATGGCGAGTCTTGTTCGAAATTGAATGTAAATGGAATCAAAAGTATTCTTCAACAATTCTATTATAAATATGCACAACAAATGAATTGTGAAAAATTGAAAACAGGTATTATTTATATATGAATTATTTTGATTATAAATTGAAAACAGGTATTATTGAAAATAGTTTTGTTGAATGATTGATATTTATAGGTGAAAGTTTTTTCCGAAGAGACGCAACCCCCGCACCACGAACAAAGAGTACTTTGTAAAAAATTTATCGATATTTTGAAACAGAAGCAATATCTACCGTAGAGAAGACCGTACTTGAATGTTACTATGATGATGGTTACGCTCCAAAACAAGAAGGTTTTGATATTCTGAATTGGTGGAAGGTACATCGACCAAAATATCCCATTTTGTCTAAAATTGCAAAAGATTTTCTTGCCATACCGGTTTCGACAGTTGCATCAGAGTCCGCTTTTAGCACTGGTGGTCGAGTCGTTCACAAATATCGAAGTTCACTGAATCATGATACGGTAGAAACTTTGGTGTATACTCAAGATTGGTTGCGAAGCGGACGTTTGGGTAATTTAATTTTATTACTAATAACTAATAACTCTACAACTTTTATGATTTAATACTTTGTTAATTTAATTGCAGATAAGAATTTATCGACAATTTTAATGGAAGTGGTGGAACTTAAATCAATAAACTCAACTGAAGATGAAGTAATTGATGACGATTGTTGTGAGGAAGAAGAAGACTTAGAAGAGAATAATATTATAGATTTAAACTAATTAACTCTTAGACTTTCAAGTTGTTTTATACTTAACTTTCAAGTTGTTTTATACTTAACTTTCAAGTTGTTTAAGACTTTCAATTTGTTTCAGACTTTCTAGTTGTTTACCTGTTTTAGACTTTATGTTTATTTATTTTTCTAAAATTTATTAACTATTTTTCTATTTTTAGTTAAAAAAAAATTAATTTATTTGGACATGGACCCGGCCCAGACCCGGGTCCAGACATTTGAGTACTGGACCCGGCCCAGACCCGGATCAAGTTCACGGGTCCGGGTCCATCTCAGCCGTCCCAGACCCGGCCCATTTACAGCCTTAGACCCAGACGAGCATGCCACAAATCAACTGTAATTTTTCCAACGAGATTGACCTCCGGTTGTGCCGGATTTCCCAAGTCCAACTCATACATCCCTTGCCTATCCGCCTTCCCCTCAGCTACTATACCTTTAGTCTGCATATCAATCGCACACACAGATGATGAGTCGAAGAACATCACACAGCTTGTTCGCGGATAATAGATTTACAAATCTTTTATTTCAACTTCTTTTGATCCCAATTTGAAAATTGCATCTCCTACCTTGGATGCAGGAATTATTGAACCATCATTGTAATTCCTGAAGATTTCAAGAGAGGTTTAGCAAATTGTACAAAATTGCCATTACCTAATACATGACACTCTGCTCTGCTATCGAGATTCCAGAGAGCATTAACTTGTGCCGGAGTCGCATAGATGGTCTTTTTCTTTGCAATAGACAACTGTCTTGCGCGATGTTTCGGTGGTGAAGGGTAGAGGTCTTCATTGTGCGATTGCCAAATGCCCCTTCTTGCCACAGATTTGACAAGAGACGTGTTCCCTTCTTGTAAGATTTAGTCATATTTACAGATGAGAAGGCTTGAGTTAGACCACGAACTTTAGTATTTCTCATTTCTTGATTTATGAGAGGTACTCGCATAGTTTCAACCGTCATGGTTACGAGTTGGGATGAAATAACAACCACAATCGACTCAAAATCAGAGTCAAGACCTCCGATTGCATACAAGATTATTTCTGAATCCGAAACTACTACCTCCTGCTTGAAGATCTTGAACCAGTTTTGTACGTTACTTTGAGAAGAATATGTCTTTCTGACAATTCGCCTTTCTGAATTGTCTGTAGTTGATGCTGAATATGTAAAATCCTTGAGCCGGATGAGGAGGCATGAATCTCTTGTAATGTGGACTATACCGATGCTGAAGAATCGAGACTAGCTACCTGCGATAGCACACCCGATGAAAGTGTCGAGAAGATCCAACCAAGAATTATATGATCTTGTTGGATCTTGAGATCGTTGTCCAACACGATCGTACCTTCAACAAAGGGTAGTAGATCATAACCACGCAAGAGGGTTCTGACAGTTGAAGAAGTTCTCACTGGTAAGTTTCTCAGCATTCGCTTGCTTGATCTTGACCAGTTTGACCTTCCTAAAGATGCTGTCGGTGGAACCATTCGCCATGCCTGATCACAGAAGCAAGAGCCTAGGAGGTGAAGAAGAAAAACGCAAAAAATGACCCAAGATCGAGGAGTCTAGCTAACGTCCGATACCATATTGTAATTGAAATGAAATGATTTGATTGTATTTTCACATGCCTTACAATGATGATTGTAGTACTTATTTATAGTAGTGTATTTAGTCAGTTACATAGTTAATATAATTTTGGTTAACTACAATTTGTTAGTTGAGTTGGATTAGTTATGCCTAATCCGTACTAGAGTATTAGTCAAGCTAATTAACTAATCACAGGCAATCCACACTCAGAGGCACACATTACAGTAAATTGGGGTAAAAAATTTATGGGCCATTTAAGATCATAAAAAAGACCAGTGTTGTAGCATATACTTTAGCATTATCAGTAGAATGTAAGATACATCCTACATTCTACATTTCTAGATTGAAATTTTTTCATGGAGAAGTACCAGCAAAGAGCAACATCACATTACCACCTTTAGCAGTAAACAATAACCCATTGTTTACTCCAATTGCATTTACAAACCAGAGAATAATTATGAAAAAAGACAAGGAATGTCATCAACTACTAGTGAGGTGGTCTGGTTCAGAAGCAAAGGATTCTACATGGGAAGACTTGAGTGTTATGCGGCAACTCTTACCTTCTATGCGACTTGAGGACAAGTCGATTCTAAAAAGATTGGAAGATGATATAGTATACTTTTGCCTACTGAATTAGTTAACAAGGACAACAACGATCTAATTAACAGTATATAAACACGTCCTGCAATAAAAGATAATATTGATTCAGGAAGTAGCGATTACCAGTCTGAGGAAGAAGATCAAGGGATATGCGGAACCAGCAGATACAATCGGGAATTTGAATAAAGGTTGGCCAGTTAGAGAGAACAAGAAGGTTCATGCAAGTAGGGGTGAGAGGGTACGGGGCGGGGATTGCGTTCCCTGAAGTAGAAAAATCTCTGTCCCCGTCCCCGATGGGGAATCTCACCCCTACCTGCAAGGTACACATATTACGTTTTATATAATCAGTAGTAATTAGTTAAAAACTGTAAAATCAAATAAGTATATATAATTACTTGATTGGTTTCTTTAACTGCTTTTTACTTTCAAATGTTTTTTTTTTCATTTTATTGTTCAGTCTAAGGGTGAGAACGGGGCGGGTCGCCCTGGTCCCGCCCTGGTGGTAATCGGGGTCGGGGCAGAATATCTGCCCCAAAAATTTAAATTTTGCCCCGTGCCCCGCTGGCCCGGTCATATTCCGGGGCGTGTCTCGGGGCAGGCTAAGCCCCGGCCGGGTCGCCCCGTTTTTTAGGTATATATAAATATATTAATATAAGGACCCTGAAGTCCTGAACTGTATAAATTATATCCTATAAATATAAATTATACTAATATTCTGGGCCTATCTAAAAATATCTAGTAAAACCTAATATCTCCTCCAACTTGCCAACACCGAGGAGTTCATTGACGGGCAGCAGTTCACTGTAACCTAGGGGAGATTTTGATCAGGTAAGACCCAAATCTTAGAATGTTTTAAATGATTTAAATGTTTCAAATTAATAGGTCTATAATAAACCGACTAATCTCTTTGGTTCGATACGCAAATCCACCTACGATCTCCACTTTCCTTTTTCGTCTCGCCCTTTAAATCTTAGAATGTTTTAAATCTCACAAACATATGTAAAACCACATTGACCCAAATCATCGTCCCCAAATATTTCCACATGGAAACTTGAAATTACTGCCCACTATACTAGATTACTGCCTATAGTTTGCGTTTTATTAAAGTGAGATTGGAAACTTGAAATTATAATGCTTATACATATATACCTTACCAAATGTCCACATGGAAATTAGAATCATTTTAAATTAAAAACTTGATTAAATTTGATAGTTGATAGTTGATAATGAATTGATGACTGATAAATTATTTACTATTTTGACTATAGTTAAATTAATTACAAAGTAATATGACATTATTGAGTTGCTATCTTGCTGATTGTAATAGACATTATTTTGTTTATTCAATTGTGTTTATTCATTTATTTCAATACGTATTTATGTAATTATTTAGTATTAACTTTTAATTATTATGTATTTCAGTTTGCTTATGGATACACACACTAATGGATACTCCAACACAAACGGAAGAAACAACGACAACGACTCCGGTCACTCCAAGGTACAATTGATTTATTACTTATTATACAAATAACAATTCTACAATTATATAAGTATACAAATACAACTCTACAAATTTTTTTATTTTAGTTCATGTCAAGAAAAGCAAGATGTTAGTGACTTAAAGAGCAAATTAAAGTCCGATGTTTGGAAAGATTTTGATTCATTTATGGTCGGTGATGTTCGCAAAGCTAGATGCTTGCATTGTAAATCTATGTTTGTTGCCAAACCAAAGGATGGCACTACTCATCTTAGAAAACATTTAGAAAGACGACATCCTTCTAAGAAAAATAATCATATAACTCAAATGATGTTGAATTGTAGCCAACAAGGTCAAGAAATCAGAAACTATAAATTTAGTCAAGCTAATAATAGATTGACCTTAGCTAATATGGTGATGCTACATGAATACCCATTCACCATCGTTGAACATCATGGCTTTAGAAAATTTATATCTTCACTACAACCCCAATTTAAGATGATCTCTAGATGTACTCTCAAGAGTGACTGTTGTCTCTTGTATGATAGTGAAAAATTCAAGTTGTATGAAACTATAGGGTCTTTGAATTGTCACATATATCATTCACTAGTGATATGTGGACGTCCATTCAAAATAAAGGGTATTGTGCATTAACAACACATTATATCGATTCTGATTGGAAATTGCAAAAGAGAATATTAAATTTTTTCGAAGTTGATTGTCCACACACAGCAGAGACAATATCAGCAGCTCTTATGTAAAAATTTGTCAAATGGAACGTGGATCAAAAAATAATGTGTGTCGTCCTGGACAACTGTACTACTAATGATGCCGTAATTAAAGATATCAAGAAAAGTTTACCTCCAAGATCTCTAGTGTTAGATGGACAGTTCTTACATGTTCGATGTACGGCACACATTATTAATTTAATAGTGCAAGAGGCTGTGAAACATACTAACGACGTGATGTCGAAAATCAGAAAAAGTGTGAGGTATGTCAGATCTTCGACAATAAGACAAACACGATTTACGGAGTTGGCAATACAAATAGGTGTTCCAAAGAGTAAATTAGTCTTAGATGTTGATACTCGTTGGAACTCAACGTATCTCATGTTGGAAACAGCAATTAAATTCAAAGAAGTCTTCAACAGATATGCTCTTATAGATAAATCATACACATACAAACCATCCGAGGAAGACTGGAATGTAGCATCTCAGCTTACAGAATGTTTTGGTTTATTTTTCAATGTCACCCAAACCTTTTCTATGTCGATTCATCCTACGGCCAATCAATACTTTCCTTTGTTGTGTGAATGTCATTTAAAATTGAATGAGTTTATAAATCATGATGACGTTTTAATTCAAGAAATTGACAAAGTGACGAAGATCAAGTTTGATAAGTATTGGGGAATGATTAACACAATCTTATCAATTGCATCAATTTTGGATCCACGCTATAGTAATTAGTTTTACAATTTTAATATTACAATTTCTATTTTAAAATATGAATTTTTAATTGTTAATTTTTAGATGGAAATGGTAAAATAATACACCACTATACTCTATGGAGAGGAATGCTCGAATACTAATGTAACTGATATAAAAAATGTGATGCAATATCTCTACGACGAATATAGTTTGAAATATGGAAATAACGGACAATTAGTACCGACTGGTATACATTCTATAATTTCATCATTACACATATACTAATTACATGTATATATATAACTAATATAAGTAATATCTTCATTCATAGGTGAGAGTGGTGTTGGTGGAAACACTGAGTTATCAAAATTTAAACAAAAAATGCAAGGGTTCCATCAATATTTTGGTAATAAGGCTAATTTTTCAATTGAAAAAAGTGAATTGCAAAATTACTACGAAGATGGATATACCTTAGAACATAGTAAATTTGATATTTTACTTTGGTGGAAGGTAATGTAAAGATGTCTTTTCTATTTTGATTTTTCAATTTAACAAAATCAATTATCATCTTTACAGGTAAATGAGGCTAAATTTCCTATTTTGGCAAAAATAGCCAAAGATATACTAGCAATACCAGTGTCCACCGTTGCATCTGAATCGGCATTCAGCACTGGCGGACGTGTACTCCACAAGTTTAGAAGCACTTTGAATCCAGCAACTGTAGAAGCTCTTGTATGTGGACAGGATTGGATTAGACGTCAAATTCCAGGTATTTTATTTTCTTTGTTTTCTTTTATTTATGTGTGAAATTCATTGAGTGAATCTTTTAAAGGAATTAATTTTCTAATGTGTTTTAGGAATTAACAAGTGAATTAATTTCTTAATATGATTCTAAAACATCTATTTCAGGACTGTTATAGAGTTATCCAAGTGATTACAGACCTACAGACAATTCGTCCAAGGACTGAAGAATAAATACTGAAGAATTTTGGAAAGAAGTGCAAATGTTACAATAAACCCAATTGGGCCAATTTTGAATGTTGGTTGGGCCAATTCCAATATTTAGTTAGTTGATTTTGTTATTGGTTGGTTAAAATATTGATAAGTCAATTTGGGTTTGTTGTAAAATTTTTCCTATAAAACTAATAGTTGTAAACTAATAATTATTCAATACAATTACTGTTTACACGTTTTTGGGTATTTCTGTTAAAACGGAAATCCCTACTTTCTCCCCCTCTTCTTGCGCACATTATTCCAGCGACGATTCCGGCAAGCTCACTCGCCGGTCTTCTTCAATACTTCAGCAACGTCTCCGGCAGTAGAAAATAAGATCTTTGACTATTGTTAATGCAGATAATGAAGTGGTTAATTTTAACTCGATTTTAACGAATTCAATGGAGATAGCCTCAAATGTAAATGTTGTAGATGGGAATGACAATTTTATGAACTTTCATGCTATTTCTATAGATGATGAAGATGAAGATTGAAGTATGAAGATGTTTAATTTTATGGTTATTGAATTATTGTTAATTTGTTATTGTAATATGTTAATTTTAAGGTTATTGACTTACTCTTAGTCTCTTACTGACTTAGTTATAAATTGTTTATGGTTTTTTATAATTATTTATAATTGTTTTCTTATAATTTATAAATTTTAATTGTTCATTACTTCATTTTTCTATTTTTTCAGGTTTATATAGAATTATCAATTATTTTATAAATTTTTTATTTTTTATTACTTCATTAGGGACGGGTCGCCCCGTTTTTTGGGACCGGGGCGGGGCCGCTCCGCCCCACCCGTGACTCGCCTCGTTCTCACCCTAGCTTAGTTCAGTCCATGCAATCCCTTATAAAAAAGGTCCCGTATGTACTATTTTGAGTAACGTTCAATTGTTTTTGCTTACCTCGATCCGACGAGATCTGTCGAGTAACTGATTCTTAATTGCGATCACGTTTCTAGAGGACGACGATCCAACGAGTGCTGAGTTAATTCGCCAATCCCGGAGCTATTGCAGTGGGAGATTTCGCATCCGATCGATTCCAGCTTAGAAGATCATCTGAAAATCCATCTAGACGTTGTTTCTCACAAGAGTCGGCTTCCGTCTCGACATACTGATTGTTTCTTCGATCACGTAGATCGAAGACGTAATTCAATCGACCAGGTCAACTTCTATTACTGCTTTCATTTCTTGATTTAGATCTAAATCAGAAATATGATCTCATAGTTCTGAATTCTGTTGAAAATAATCTCCTTCTTGCTCATGTAACAAGGAACTCCCTGATAGGAATTATAACCTATCACAGATTCACCAACCCGTTAGGCGTTCACCGGCCGATTATGAGTGGGAGTAGGGAAGACTGGAAGTAAATGGGCCTAAACCCTAGACCATATTTGTTTTTATCGAATATTTTGCTATTACAACCCTAGTTGTCGACTTTAAGGAGGAGCTAGGTCTCTCTCCAGGTGATTTCCATCGAATCTTCCATTGTAGTAATCTATCGGGTTACACAATGACCATTGGTTGAATCCTTTGATCATTGTAACTAGGGTGTCAAATAAAGCTCGGCTCGATGGGCTCGGCTTGGGCTCGAGCTCGCAGTCTGAAGCTCAAGCTTGTTAAGCTTTGTGAGCTCGATAAGAGGAGCATAATAATAATAAAATATTATATCTGGAGAGAATGAGGATATATTTTAGATGGGAAAATACTTGTTTAGCATGAGAGAGAGGTTGTTAGTTCGATACCTCACTTCTCTAAAATATTTATTTTAACCTGCAATTTTAGGTTAAGTTCAAACTCGAGCCCGAGAGTCTTGGCAAATCATTAACAGTTGTACAGGGGGATCGGGAGTCAACGCGGGAATATATGGACCGATTTGCGGTTGCAGTCCAAAAAGTCGTTTGTTCAGAAGAAGGAATCCTGATGGTACTAGTTAATGGACTGAGGCCAACTAGATTCTCAGGCGATTTAGTACGAGACCTTCCATCAACGTTTGCAGAAGCTATGGAAAGATCGTATAAGGAGTCAAACGTGGAGGACTACCATGAGGCAAAATACAGACAGATACATCAAAGGCCGAAAGGCCAGTACGACCAGAACATACAACAAAAGCAGCCAAGGCTGGAGGCCCGGCCACAAAATAGAGAGGCATTGGAAGGCACAGCAAGAGGGGGCACTTTTCCAAGGGAAGGCGCTGCTAATTACGGTCTGCAAGAGTTACCCCACTTCCAAACCAACGACAGGTATTTTTAGCGCTAAGGGATGAACGAATACTTCTAGAACCTCGTCCGATGCGTACGGAAACGACGGTTCATCGAAACCCACATCGGTATTGTGAGTATCATGAAGATATAGGGCATACTACGACCGAATGTTGGATTTTGGCAAGGGAACTTGAGAGAGTGCAGGAACCACAAGGCCCACCGCCCGCACGGCAAAGGATACCTTCTCCTCCACCGCGGCGTATGGCACCGATCCCCACAGGACATCAAGGTCCTAGGGATGATCGGGAAGGAAGAAACATAGGTGAGATATTGGCAATATCGGGTGGCGAAGCGGCCAGAGGAGGAACAAGATTTGAAGGTAAAAGGTATGCACAGGATCTTAGCCGGACGGATGAAATTAAAAAATTAAAAACATTGGCGAACATTCGTTTCTCAAGTGAAGACCTGGCAGAAATCACAGTCCCGCATCACGACCCGTTAGTTATAACACCCATTGTACAAAGGGAGGATAAACAAAAAATTAGATTGAACCGAGTACTGGTGGATACAGGGGCTTCAGTGGATGTGTTGTATTAGAATGCGTTTGATCAACTCGGGTTTTGCAGGGCTGATTTAGGTCCGTGCGGCACACCGGTGACAGGTTTTGGCCAAGTAGAAGTCCAAGTACTGGGAACAATAGATATCCCGGTGACGTTGGGAAAATTTGCGCAAGAGACAACAGTGACAGTAAGGTTTTCGGTGGTACCATTTTCATCTGGGTACAACGCAATATTAGGCAGGATAGCTTTACACGCATTCGGAGCAGAAACATCATCTCTACACCAGTGTTTGAAATTTCCGTCAGAAGCAGGGATATGCACAGTTAAAGGGTCACAGAAAAAAGCAAGAAAATGCTATATAAACTCGACGGGGCAGGTAATGGCTGCAGCAGGTGAAAAAGATGGGCCCCCACATACAATTAGGGAGGAACGTCTAAAACCCAAGCCTGCTTCGGATACAGTTGCAGTAGAATTAAGAGGCGGTGTTGTACAGAGAGGGGCCGGCCTCCCCCAAGAAATAAAAAGTGGCATCGTAAAACTGCTCAAAGAGAACGATGATTTATTTGCTAAAGTTGTAGCGGAACTTAAAGGGATCGTACGGAGCCTTGCGGAACATAGATTAGCAGTAGGGAAACATGTACGACCGGTGAGACAGAAGATGAGGCCATTACGAGGGGACAGGAAAGAGGCAGCGGCTGAAGAGGTACGAAAACTCTTTGAGACAAATTTCATTCGGTCAGTGAAATACCCAGAATGGCTATCGAATGTAGTAATGGTAAAGAAAGCGGATGGGGGGTGGAGAATGTGTGTAGACTTCACTAATGTGAATAAAGCTTGCCTCAAGGATTCATATCCTCTCCCATCGGTAGATCACTTAGTTGATCAAGCGTCGGGTTGTGAATTGCTCAGTTTTATGGACGCGCACTCAGGCTACAATCAGATAGATACCTATGGCTAGAGAAGATGAGGAAAAAACATCTTTTATATCAGAATAATGTACCTTCTGTTTCAAAGTAATGCCTTTTGGATTGCATAACGCAGGGGCAACATTCCAAAGGGCTATAGACCAAATATTCAAGCATCAAATCGGAAGGAATCTGGAGGTATATGTGGATGACATCTTAGTTTGTTCCAAGACGGCTGTAGAGCACCTAACGGATCTAAAAGAGACTTTCGACAGTATCAGGAAGGCGAGCTTGCGGCTAAAGGCAAAAAAGTGCTCCTTTGGAGTCACGGAGGGGCATTTCTTGGGTTTCAAAATAATTCCCAACAGGATAAAGGCCCGTACGGAAAAAATCGAGGCTATAATGTCAATGACTCCACCAAGGACAATAAAGGAAGTCCAGAAGCTCAATGGAAAAATAAACGCGTTGAGTCGATTCCTGACCCGGGGGCAGACACGTACACTACAACCTTTATTCAAGTTAATAAAATCATCAAGTCCAAGAGTGACATGGACAGAGGAATATGAAGAAGCGTTCAAACGGCTGAAGGAGCAGTTAAAAAATCTGCCAACTTTGCAGCCATCCTTTCCAGGAGAACCATTGAAGTTATACATAGCCGTATCCGATAATGCTACCAGTGCAGTTTTAATATCCGAGAGAGAGGGTACACAAAAGCCCATTTACTATTACTCTCGCGCCTTACAGGGAGCAGAAAAAAGATACCCACAAATTGAAAAGTTGGGATTAGCAGTGGTAACAGTAGCAAGGAGGTTAAAACCTTACTTTCAGGCACACCCGATAACTGTCCCGACGGAATTCCCATTGTTACAATTATTGCACAAACCAAACGTATTGGGAAGGTTAACGAAATGAGCTGTGGAATTGAGTAAATTTTATGTAAACATAGTACCAGCAAAAGCAATCAAAAGACAAGCGGTTGCCGACTTCTTGACAGAATTTACACCAAGTGTTAATGGGTCGGCAAGTAGTTCTAGTTGTGGAGCAGGTATAGTAATCCAAACCCCAACAAAAGAAAAGGTAGAGCACGCGATAAATTTCGGATTCAGAACAACAAAACAACGAGGCCCCTAATCCATCAGCCAAGGCCCACGCAAGAGTCCAGAAACAAGGTCCAGCGAAGTGAACAAAAGAGGAAGATCCAAGCCGCCTCACGGGTACTCGCCCGACCGGGCGGATCCATCGGCCCGGACGGTTATCTCTCCAAGGGTTGCGTCCCAAGCATGTCGGGTCCTTTAGGTCGGATCTTAGTCCGAGAACGCAGGGTCCAGAATCCGGTAGGAAACTGTATAAATACCCCTAGGGGTGAAGTGTAACAGGAGGGAAGAGCAGTTGTTACTATAATTATAATATACGATCAGTCACCATTCCTTAATGACACGATCAGAAGGTATTTATAGTGTTAGCCCCAAAAGCCCTCAGGCTTCTTAGGCTTTTCTGGGTCCGGTCCGTTCGCACGGCTGGGTCCGAGAACGGGCGGTTCGGTCCACGGTACCAACACTTCCATTGATGGAATTCTAGAGAGCCATTGATTGGTTCAGCCATTGGAGTATTACCAAAGATATTTTCTTAAATTGGAGTTTACTAAAATTAACAAACTTCAAAGGTTTTTCAGCAATAATAAAAAAATTATTATCCAAGTTCCAATTTTTAAGGCAACGAGATATATATATACACACTTATGGATTCACCCAATTGGATTATCGTCGGTCATCATTGTGTTCGCCCAAAACCCTAGACATTAAAAACTGTTTAGGGCATTTTTGCACCGAGAGGAAGGTACTCTGCTCGGCGAAATCGGTCGTGAAATTGGGGATTCTTTGTTATTTCTAGGTAGGGAACAAGATCTCCAGTAGGGATTTAGCAATCACAATCTCCTCTTCACTTGCAGGTCTCGTAGATAGAAAGAAGGATAGAACTTTTTTTACCCAATGGATGCTTCTGTAGACGAGCGGAATACTTTTAGCGCCGAGGAGTATGATGAGGAATTCGAAGAGATAGAAATAGAGGAGGAAGTTGATGAGGAGGAGGAGGAGGAGGAAGAGGTAGGTGCTGGAGAGGCGCATGAACATGGGGTAGTGAGTAAAGTAGATAGTGGTGCAGGCCACCAAGTCAATCGTTCTGCTAATGTTGGTGGTTCAACGGATTCAGAAGGGTTAGTGGTTCAGGTCTTAGGGTCTCGTTGGTGGGGGTTTTGGCTTTTTATTCTTTGCTACTCACGTTAGATTTTTGTATAGTCATTGCTTTAGATTTTTGGGTTTAGTTTATTTAGTGGAGAAGGTCAAGGAATTAGATGATAATTATTAGTTTTTTTACTTTTTTTTCATAGAAAAATCTTCGTCGGCGGTGTTGCATGGGAGACAACAGAAGGTATGTATATTTCTTCCATTATATTTCATCTCTTTGTTACCTATTCACTTTTTTTGCATGACTGTTTATGATTTTATTTATTGTATCAATGACACATTGACATTGTTTGAAATTTGACTCAGAATATTTTTGTAAATACCATTTACCTCTGTTCAGATTATTTAAATGCTTATGTTAATTTTTGATGTTATAGTTTTGTTCATTTAACATTTAATTTTAACATTCGATTATTCCCATAAATAAAGTATATATTTTAACAACTATAGGTTGTATTAATGTTGTTCACTTGTTCCTTATATTTTGAAGTCAGATGATCTATAAACTTTCAGCGTACATATTTACTCCTTGATTTTCCACAAAAACCCCATTTTTCCTCTTCATTCATATCATATAAACATTCAATGACATAGGAAACTTCTTCATTTACAGTTGTTTTGCTTTTGCAATTTTGTTTTGTTCCTTCTTTGAAGTTACATCTGAACTACATTAACAGTCTTAACAATACTTAGATCATTAGATGATGTATATTCTGCCATACGTACATAAAAGACTAAGCATGTATATCTGAATCCGGATAATATCCGGATAATCCGAATCCGACCAAATAAAATCCCGATAGGAAAATTCGAATCCGGATAAAATTTCGGATATCCAGATAATCTGAACCCGGATAACTTTTTTATAAAAATCTTAAAATAAAATTATAAAAATATAAAATCACCCTTAATAAATTTAATTAATAGTCAATTAATTACTCTAAAATCCAGATATCCGGATATCTGGAAGTCAATTTATATTTATTTGGATATCCGAATATCCGTATCCAAAATTCTTAAACGAATTCGGATTTTAACGGCGGACTTTCCGGATATCTGAATCCGTTCGGATAAAATCCGGATATCAATTTAGGTATCCGAATTTGGATAGTCATATTCGAATTCGAATGTGGATACAAATACGGATTCCGATATTATCATTTACAGGCCTATAAAAGATAACTAATTACAAGCCACTACTAATTACTATATAATTATATTCCTAATATTTTTAGCTGTCACTTCTCAAAATTCGTTCCAAGTTGTAACTGGGCATTATTGATATTCTTTTCTTTCTGTTGCAGAGGTATTTAACAAACATTTTGAGAAATATGGTGAAATAATTGATTCTATAATCATGAAGGATAGAAATACTGGTAAGCCACGAGGATTTGGATTTGTAACATACAATGATCCATCTGTTCTTGATGAGGTTTTGAAACATGAACATGTGATTGATGGGAGAACCGTAAGCTTCTTTTCAATCTTCATCGAAATATAGTATAGATCGAGTTATATCAACAAAATATAATTATTGTTCACTAATTTCAGGTTGAAGTTAAGCGAACTGTTCCTAGAGTAACTGCAATAACCAAACCAGGTGGTCCTAAAACAAAAAAAATATTTATAGGTGGAATACCCCCCACTTTAACCGAAGGTGGTTTGTAATTTTTGGGTTTCTGATTATTGCAATTTATTCTTCTCCAGTTTACACTAAGTGTACTTTTTTTCAAATGTTGTAGATGAGTTTAAAGAGTACTTTGAAGTTTATGGCAAAGTATCGGAGCATCAAATAATGTTAGATCATAGCACTGGACGATCACGTGGTTTTGGTTTCATTACTTTTGAGAAGGAGGCAACTGTGGATGAAATTATGGCAGACACTAGAATACACGAACTTGGTGGTAAACAGGTCAGTTTCTATTTTTTTTTTAAATAAAGGGAATCAAGTCCCTGCCCACTTGTAAATGAGGTGTTGTCACTACTCACTTATAGATAGGTGGTAATAGGTTCTTCCACGCTTAAATAGTCAATGAGTTAAACCCAATCACAAATATGCAATGTGACTAAATTGATTTTAAACTGCAGGTGGAGTTAAAGAAGGCTGTGCCTAAGAATACTGGTGGAGATTTAAGCAGCAGCAGCCATGGTGGTGGAAATATGTACGGTGGCTATGGAAATCTTCCTAGCTATGGGTATGGTGCTGCTGCTTATCAATCTGGAAGTGTTTTTGGTGCTAGAGCAGCTTCTGGGTTTTATGGTAGAGGAAATTATGGCTACGTAGATGGTGGGAGTTATGGTTATGGTATGGGATATGGCTCTACATATGGTGGACCCATGTATGGGTATGGTGCTGGCTATGGCGGCCAAAGTGGATACAATGCATTCTATGGTAATGGTGGTGGTGGTGGCGCCGCTGGTGGGGGCAATGGACGATATGGAAGGCGATACAACCCATATGGAAGATAAAAAAAAAGACTTGGAACATTACTACATTTTCTTCTAAGGATCTTTCATTTAGTGATTATGTAAACATCTTCAATTTATTGAAGCAATATTGCATGTTGTTTTAGCTTTAATGTTTTGTTCAGATACTTTAGACTATGTCCTCATTCTAGATATCTACTCACCACTGGATTGTAATTGTAACATCTGAAAATCTAGAATTCCTTCAAAAGATGGATGTACTAGGCCTGGTAATTCGTGTTGACACGACGACTAATTTTTTCGTTGACACGAACATGACTCGTGTCAAAAAAATTTAACACGAACACAACTAAATCTGTGCCGATACGAATACGACACGAAATTCGTGTCAACACGATACGACTAGGGTGTCAAGCGAGCCGAGATTTTGCTTATAGAGCCAGACTCGGGCTCGACTCGTTAAGGTATCATCTGGGCTCACGAGCCCGCGAGCCTGGGCTCAAATTTAACCTGCAAGTTAAAATAATTAATTTGAAAATATGAAGAATTGAACACTCGATCTCTGGCATGTTTGTTGAAGAAATGTTTTGCCATCCTCTATTCTCATAATATTTTTTTATAATTAATAATTGTTTGATATTTAATATTACTATGTTTAATATTACTATATTTGATATTTTTATAATATTATATATAATTAGGGTGTATATCCGTTAAGAAGGGTTCTAATGAAAACCCCTCTTCATCACAGCCGTTCGTTTTCTTGTAGCACCTGGGCCGTCGATTATTTGGACCAGCAACCTGGAACAAAATTAAAAAAATTTAATCGATTCTTCTATATTAGGAAACTACTAACGTACATTAATGCTGCCTAGGTGGAAGATTTGATTACATGTACTAGGATAATAAAAGAAATATTTTTTTCCAAAAAAAATTTAATTTCAATTTCATTCTCTCTCTCCTAACCCCTAAACTCATTTTTCCGCCTATTCCTCCCGCTACTGTCCGCGGCGACGTCCGGTGATCGCCTAGTTTCGTCCGTATTTTGCATCCAGCACCAGCGGCTACTGCCCGCGCCGACGTCCTCTAGTACCCTCTCACCGTCGTCGTCTGGCTCTGCGGTCCGTCATCATTCTGGCGTACGATTCCAGCTAAATTTTTTAGCATTAGCTTGAGCTATGTTTTTTCGAGCATCGCTGTTTTTTTTTCCTCCCCTATTTTCCAGTGGTCTTCGTCCTTTGATTTTCCTGTCCCTAGTTTGAATTTCTTTTTCTGGGTAGTTATCCTTTTTTTTCTATCATTGGTCTCGCCCATGACCAAATTTAGTTTTAAAAAAATTGAAAAAAAATCATGGCCCAATCGTTGTTTACATAAACGTTTCCATCAGAGGGCAAAAATGTTGGGAAAGCAGGTAACAAGGTAGGGCTACTATTGGCCACAAATAAATAGAGACTCTGAGGAACTGGTAAGAAGTTGCAATGAGTGCCAAAGGCATGCGAATATCCAAAGAAGGCCATCCAGCATAATGAATCCAGTTACCACACCAGTGTCATTTGCCCGATGGGGATTGGACATCGCAGGGCCTTTCCCAGTAGCATCAAGGGGTCGGAAATTTTTATTTGTTGCGGTCGATTACTTCACCAAGTGGGCCGAGGCTGAGCCAACAAGCACAATATCAGAACATAATGTCATTCAGTTCATCTTCAGAAATATCATCTGCAGATTCGGAGTCCCGTTACAAATAATAACAGATAATGGAACGCAGTTTACAGGGAAGAAAGTGAAGAAATTTTGCGAAGATAGTGGTATAAAAATGAGTTTTGCTCCGGTATATCATCCACAGGCAAACGGGCAAGTCGAAGTTACAAACCGGACAATAACATCTATACTTAAAAGAAAAGTAGGAGACAACCCAAGAACGTGGGCGAATTTAATACCAGAAACAATGTGGGCGTACAGAACAACCGTACGTACGCCGACAGGACATCCACCATTTACTTTAGCATTCAGAATAGATGCAGTGGCCCCAGCAGAGGTTGTATGGCCAACATCAAGGATAGCAAATTTTGATCCAAAAGATAATAATTTGGTCATCTTACTAGCCAGAGAAAGGTGTGAGGAGTTGAGAGAAATCACAGCAATAAGGGATTTGACTTACAAAACGAGGGCAGCACGATACTATAATAAAAAAGTAAACGAAAAGAAAATAAACTTAGGAGACTTGGTATTAAGGAATGGAAGAGTCACTGGGCTAGACCAAACTAAGGGAAAGTTATCTCCAAAATGGGAAGGGCCGTACGTAGTCGTCGAGGAGGTCCGTCCGGGAATTTACAAGTTAGCATTCGAGGATGGTCAGAAAATAGAAAGAACTTGGCACTCGGATAATTTATCAAAGTATTTTCAATAAAAGTAATTGTATATGTGAACAAAGTTTTATTTTAAACAAGTTATTTTACTAAAAAAAGGTCTCCCGCCAAAGCCTTAGGGCAATAAGGCCGTAAGGAATATCAACGAAAAGTAATAGTCAAAAAGCGCGGATTGGGTCAAAGGTGTCTTTGGGCAATTATAATTACAGCAAGAAGACATGTATTAGCAAGGAAACAAGAAGGACGAAGAAATGCGAAAGGAAAGTAAAAAGCAAAAGTACGAAATAAAAATTCAAAGTACGAAAACAAAAGGTATGTTTTAATTGTTTTCTTTAAAAAAAAAAATTTAAAAGCTACTGGTTTTCTTCACCCGACAACTCGGAGAGAGTCTTGGGCCAGACAGGATGTTCCGTAGGGATGCCATCCGTTTTCCACTGCTCCCACATTGGTGGGTTAATAGGAACAACGGTGGATTCGTATTCGGGGCTTCGAAGATTCACCATATCCCGCCCATGAATCATGCCTTCGACAAAATTCTTGAAGCAGGCACGCTTGTTCCGTTCAGTCATATTCTTGGCACGTTCAGAGAATTTTATCTTGGCACGCGAGATGTCCTCCTCCATGGACGCAATTCGGACGGCCTTTTCGTCCCTCTCTGCCCTAAGGGACTCGGTCTCCACCCTAAGGGACTTGTTCTCAGCTTCCTTCAGAGTAAATGTCTTGGTCAAGCGAGTAACCTCGTCCAAAGCATCGTTGAGTTCACGCATCCGTTGTATCCCCCTTTTCTGTCGGTGACGCTCCATAGCCACGGTTTAAAGAGCCCGGATGTAGCACGCTTCATCAATATCATCAATAGCAGTCTTTTCCAGGGTCATCCAGTCGACCTCCTTTTCGACCGAGGAATCCAATCGGCCGAGCGCCTGTTCGTAGATCCCAGCAATCCGAGGGGCTTGCATGTGTTCGGTCACAATCAGGCGATCTCCAAGATTGTGGCTACTAGCAACCGCATCATCAGAGAAGTGGATGTACTTGGTGACATCGTCAGAAAGGGCGTTAGAGGAATCACCAGCGTTAGAAACCGTTTCCGTACGGGCCCTCTTGCCTCTTCACTGCGATCCGGATCCTGCAAACAAGCCCGACAAACCTCCTTCGTCAGGTTCGCCTGAAAAAGAAAGGAGAAATTAACAAAGTTGAATGTAAATTACCAGAGGAGACGAGATGCGGGTGAGTAGATTTCCAAGTCCCGATCATCAAACTAGAATAGTCGATGGGACTCGAACGAACAGATAGGAGGCGGGAGTACACATCATGTTCCTCCGGAGAAAGCTCCCCTACGGAAAGGCTCCCAGCATTAAAGGAGGAGGTGTTTACCCACTTGGAAGGGACCCCTGACAATCCTACGAACTTGCTCTTTACAAAGAAATAGCGGTTTTTCCACCGATGCGAACGATCGGGATAAGAATCGAGGAGTTTATGTCTTATTCTAGAAGAAACCAATAGCCGTGCGGAATTGGGTCGGGAGAAAGAGAAAAACAAGCGGAAAACACGTTCGTAGGGCTTCAAGTGTAGTTTATGACACAAGCGCTCGAACGAAACAACACGGTCGAGACTAGAAGGGGAAAGCTGGGAAATGGCAACACCAGTGTATGAAAGAAAAGACAAGAGAAAGGGGGAGGCGGGAAGCCGAAGCCCTAAGTCCTCAAAACCAGAGTAAAGGGTAGTATAGCCATCGGGAGGCGAAGAGGCAGGAGCATCTTGGGGGATCTCAAGATGAGCTATCGCTACAGAGGGAGCGATCACTTGGAAATGACGACGGGCTTGTCGCCTACTAAGAACAGAAGGAGGATCCTCAGAGGAAGTTAGAGAGTTACCGTTGAAGTCGGAAATGTCATCTAAGTAGGAAGTGAGATCGGCCATGGGAGAGGATGCGGCGATCAGCGGAAGAGAAACCCTACTGAAGAAGAAAGTGAGGATGAGTGAAAGTGGAAAGAGACTATATATAGAAGAATTTTTGGCGGGAAATTAAAAATATTTTCAAAAAATAAAATTTCATACCCAAAGGACGGATGGACCGTACGGAAGGGTAAGTGCATTTTTGTTCACGTGTAGTCAGCTCGAATACTCGAAGGAGGTGGGGCAGAATGACCGTAGGGAAGGAACCTGGAGGGAGGCAACCATAGAAGAATTTTCGGTGGGAAATCAAAAATATTCCTAGGTAAAAATTTCATACCCAAGGGTCGGATGAACCGCACGGTACAGCATGTGTATTTTCGACCAGGGGTCAGCTCGGATATTTGAGGGAAGTGGGGCAAAATGGCCGTAGGGAAGATACCTGAAGGGAAGCAACGATATATATAAAAAAAAAACTAGTCCTATCAGAGTAGGCGACACAAGACCCTAAGGAAAAATAGCAGAATGAATACCTGCTCAAATGACCTATAGGGGAATCAGACGTAGGGAACCTGGTAGTCGTAGGGCCCGAAGGAAATAATAACACAGTCGAAAATTGGAAGGAGTTGCCAGATCCCTGATCAACAAGTAGTTGCATTCGATAAACAAAAAAAAAACCACTCGAAGGAAAAGGAATTTGTTGAGAATAAAAATTACATCAGTACGTAAGATAGACACAAACGAGTTTGTAGGAGTCATAGGAACAACTGCAGGAAACAAAGGAAAACATTCAAATACATAATAGAAATAGGGACACAGGGCCCTCCAAGGAAAACATTAAAGAAGCCTGTCAAGGCGGGCCGCGAGAGAGGAAATAACGTAGGTCGCCTGAAGGAAAGCCCGAGCGTCCGACGCGCGGTCCACGTCCCCGACGACGATGAGCAGCAGGTGCGGAGGAACGCTCAGTTGAAGAAAACTCAGTAGCAGCAGGTGCAGGGACCCCGTGGGGGGGGGAGCAGTTACGGGAGTCGCGTTAAAGACAGCAGCAGAAACAGGAAGCCCGGACGGAGCACCAGGGGCAGGTCGACGGTTGCTGGGAGCAGTTGCCATTGCTGGAACAACAATACCGGTTCCGTTGGAGACTTGCCAAAGAGCGCGAATGCGATGCTGGACTTCCGAAACCAGTTGAGACAGACGAGGATTACCCACAGCAAAATCTTCGATATCACAAAGGTACTGAAGAAGATCATCTGGCCAAACACCTCGCTGACGTGTCAACTCGTATCCCAGTTCCTCCAGCAGATCATCAAGAGAAGACATGATAAATGAGGAGAAAATGAATTGAATAAAGGAAAGCAACCTATTTATAAGGGGGGGAGTACTGATGGTACCCCCAATTCATCAGTCCAGGCCCACAAAGGAGCCCAGAAACAAGGCCCAACAAGGCGAACGAAAGAGGAAGGCCCAAGTTGCCTCACGGGCATTCGCCCGACCGGGCGGACCGGGGCGGACCTGTCGGCCGGAACAGTTAATCCTCCAAAGGTCGCGTCCCAAGTATGTCGGATCCGTTAAACCGGATCCTAGTTCGAAAGCATAGGGTCCAGCGTCCGATAGGAAAGTGTATAAATACCCCTAGGGGTGAAGTGTAAAAGGGGGAATTACTTGTAATATACTTAGAATATACTTGTGATTATAAGGGAATAGAGAAGATCAGTCACCTTTCCAGAGGGACGCGATCAGAACCCTTCTTAACTGACATTTTATGTATATAATTAATAATCGTTTCGTTTGTCAATTTACGTTTCGTGTAATCGTGTCGTGTTTTTAAAAACAAACACTAAATCGACACTATTATAAACGTGTCGTGTTAAAATCGTATTGTGTTTTTTTACGAATCGTGTCTTTTGTTGCCACCCCTATGGATGATGCATAATATGAAATTTTGAAAGAATTGAATTATATTAAAAAACAAAAATTATTCTTATGATTAAAAGTTAAAACATTACTAATCCGCATTAATTGCTTTTTTGTTGCCTTAATGGTCTTTCTCCTCTCCCATCTCTGGATGTCATTATACACCATTGCTCTTTGTCTTTCTTCTCCTTTTTCTTCCTGATTCCTCACATGACACAGCACCACTAGTGTCATTTTTCTTCTTCAACTGAAACTTTGATTTTGAAACTTTCCTCTTCAGTGAACTTTGATTTCCCTTCTTCTTCTTCTTCCCCCTAGGAAGAGGTTCATCATCATCAATCAAACAGTAAGCAAGTAGGGGTGACTTTGGATGCCCTGCTCCAGGAAGCAAAGTATCAAAGGTTTGACCACCTATACTGCCTTTTCGTTGTAACAACAAAGGATCTGGTCTGATAATGATCCCTAGCAAGCTCTTCTCCGAACTCAACTGCCCAATTGTCTTTACATCTGTGAGCAAAGAATATGCCATCCCAAATGCAGATTTAACCTTGTAAAAATTGAAGGAACCTCGCCCAATGTCATTTTCAGGCGACTGGGGATCTTCGATGGAAATAACCAACTGCTGTCTTTCATCATTTCCAAACCTTTTTGTGCTCTTCAGGAAAAATGTACCTTCGATATTGCAAGATATGCCGACTTCCTTTATATTGAGTTTGCGACCATACAGATCAAAAAAACTAACCAAAAGGATGCCAAGATTACTCTCGGATGAACCTGTCGTACCACTTTTCCCTCTCCAAGAGATCTTTAAATGAGCAATTATCATGGTAAGAAGAGCATAAGACCCGATTCCACCAAGATATACCTCATTGAGTTCCCTTTGTTGTAGAAAAATCTTTAAAATCATGCACAATGGTTTCAAAGGGGGCATCTTTCTCACAGCATCTTTGATAAATTCAGCTGCTTTAGGACCATTCTCGACGTTAAAACTGATATCAAACGCTATTCCACTTTGTTTTTCTATCAACTTCACTATAGGCACGCGAGCTTTGGCTATAACCTGAATTTTTTCACCGACATTTCGCTGCAATAGCGCTTTAGCAAGAGCATACAAACCCATTTGAGGCGTTTTTACCTTTGAATCAAAAATCACAACGTCAACATCACTGGTTGGAAGATAAAGCCCTGTCCGAACTGATCCAAATACCTCAGGATTACAATGAGGCCATACATACTTGATAACCCCAAAAATTCGTTCAACGGCTTCCTTTCTTGAATCTTCTTCTTCAGGTGTAGGTGATACAAAGTCACAAAACTTGATAATCTCGTTATGAAGCTGGAGCATGGGGCTCTTCAATCGCCTCTTACAGCCTTGAAACCAGGAGCATTCTGGGACAAGCTCTTCTTCCTCCTCCTCCTTATACACCTTCTCTACCTCCCCTACCTTTTCAAGAAAGACGTCTCGAGACGGACTACCTTCTACATCTAACGTTATAAAATCGGTACCGGCCTCGTCGACTTCGAGAGAGAAATAATCGACGACGGTGGACTCTGGAGGCGGTAAGGGTTCTGAACTAATTTCTGATCTCAAGACGGAGTAATTCTCAGCGACATCGGAAGGAAAGGGGAGACAATCTAGGGTTTCATATGCATAGATTTTTTCTGCCGCCATCGCCGTCCGACTGGTAGCGAAGTTACAGAGATTAGACTAATATCTTAAATAATATTTGTATTTGACCCGACAGCACGATCCGATAGTAAATTATCAGGTAATATAAAAAATATTCGGATCCTAGGAAGGTATATAAATACACCCGATAAGGAGGTATTTATTTGGGTTTCGCCCCAATATTCTTCATACTAGAGTTTAACACGGGAAAGAGAGTGTGATGGCGAGACAATTATTCCGCAGCCTCCGGCTCACCGGCGGCAGAATTCTCGATCACTCTTCCACTTTTAATCCTCTTCGACCATTCCTATTTCGCCAATTTTCTTCTACAGTGGATAGAAGCGGATTCCAGCCCAAATTACTCCGTAATGTGGCGGTGATCGCTCACGTCGACCATGGAAAAACTACCCTCATGGACCGCCTGCTCCGCCAGTGCGGTTCTGATATTCCTCATGAAAGGGCACTTGATTCTATTAGTCTCGAGAGGGAACGTGGGATTACCATTTCTTCCAAGGTATGGATAAAGTTGAACTGTAGATGTTTTTTGAGTTGAATTTATTACTTTGGTGTTTAGTGAGTTGAATTTTTTTATTACTTCGGTGTTTTTTTAGTTGATTTTTTTTTTTACTATTTTTATTAGGTCACTTCGATTCCATGGAAGGAACATGAGTTCAATATGGTTGACACACCTGGACATGCTGATTTTGGTGGAGAAGTGAGTACAGAGTTGGGGAAATTTTATTTTTAAGAATATGTTGAAGAATTGGGACTTAAGGTTTACTTAATAAGAATTCTTTGATTGTATCATAATGGTGATGGTGTAGGTTGAACGGGTGGTTGGAATGGTTGAAGGTGCCGTTTTAGTTGTTGATGCTGGAGAAGGTCCACTTGCACAAACAAAATTTGTACTTGCCAAAGCTTTGAAGTATGGGCTGAGGCCAATTCTTCTTCTAAACAAAGTTGATCGTCCTTCAGGTATCATTGATTCTTCTTATTATTTAGAGTCTTCTTTCTTTTTAATATACATTGACCATCTGCTAATTGTGAAAATTGATTCAAAACATAAATGAAAAGCATAACCATTCGCAATCATTCTGCATTATTGACATGTGAATTGGATAGATATCGGTACATGATATAGAATAATGGTATCTCTTAATAAATATTCTACCGATTCCTTCCTCGCTGAAGATTTTACATATTTTTAATTTCTTAGGAATAAGGATTTGATATTCATTTTGTTGGTGACAGTAAACTTTGTAAACTTCCATTAGGAAAATCTAGCTTGTGTGAATGTGTAATCACTCTCAGTTAGCAAGGAGAAATTATTTAAGATTCAGTCCTTGGCCAATTAGTCAGGGTCATAGCTGTATAAGAGATAGACAATGTTTTTACATTTACTGTACTTGCATTTCCCTATATTCCGTAATCTGGGGCTATGCCCAACCATTTTTCAGTAATGAAAATTTAATTTCTCAAAAAAAAAAAAAATTTAAGATTCTTAAATGAGTATTTCCGGTATTATGCAGATTGTCAATATGCTCTACATTATTTCTTCTGCAGTTTCAGAGGAGACGTGCAATGAAGTTGAGAGCTTGGTATTTGATCTTTTCGCAAATCTTGGTGCCACAGGTCTATTGATAATTTGATAAATATATTTGTTTAGCTGTTTTTGGCGAGATATTACAATCTGTTATTTTATATATGTATAATCTAAGAGTCAAATTTAACTGTTTTTTTAATCTTTTTTTTTCATTCCAGAGGAACAGCTTGATTTTTCTGTACTTTATGCATCGGCAAAGGAGGGGTGGGCATCCTTAAAGTTCACCAAAAGTTTAACTGGTGATGAAAAAAATATGGCACCACTGTTGGATGCTATTCTAAAACATGTCCCTTCACCATCAGCCGATCTTGGAGCTCCATTTCAAATGTTGGTTAGTATATGGAAGCTTAATGAATGGTTGTGGAAGCATGAAAATTATCATTCCTTTCTCGGTGTATTTTTGTCATGATCTTAAAACAAAACACCTTTCATAAATAATAAATTGCACATTAAATGTTTAGTACATTTATAACTAATGGACGAAGAAAAAGAATTCCTACAATTATACATTAGATGTATTTACTTCTTTCTTCACGATTTATTTTTTAGATTACTGGGGAAAATTATTATAGTTGGTTTTCAGGTTTCAATGATGGAGCGTGACTTCTATCTGGGAAGAATATTGACTGGACGAATAACTTCCGGAAGTGTTCGTGTTGGAGATAAAATACATGGTATCCGTAGCACGAAAGACGGTGTTGAAAAAATAGAAGAAGGAAAGGTATAATACTATATAGTAATATAAAATTATAAATCCCATTGTTTTGAACTTATTTTGTTACTAAGGAGTTAAGGATTTACTTTAAGCCATAGATGCGTTCTATGCAATGCAGACAATAAGTTTTCCAAAATATGATTAGGAATACACTAGGTCACTAGTGACTCCTCAAGGAAGTAGAAAATGCATTAGGTCAGGTGCACTACCGACCCCCTAAAGAAGAGTAGAAAATGCACTTGGTGCACTACCGACCCCCTAAGGAAGAATAGAAAATGCAGTAGATGCACTACCGACCCCTTTAGGAAGTAGAGAGTGCACTAGGTATGTCTCTGCCTCCCTGGGGTGCTAAAAGTTATTTTTTGAGTGAATTTATGCAGGTAACCAAACTTATGAAAAAGAGGGGTACAATTACAAATATGGAAATGATGGACAGCGCAGGAGCTGGTGATATTGTTTCAATTGCTGGATTGAATAGTCCATCTATCGGTCATACAGTGGCAAATATGGAGGTAAACCTGCTGATTTGATAACTTTTCAATTGACCAAGACATATGTGTCAGTCTCAGTACTCTTTTATTCTCAATCTCATTGATCAATCGTTTCACTTTTTGTCTACCAGTTTGTGTGAAAAAATTATTGGGCCTATCATTTTATTGTATGGATTTTTTTTACTGAATTTGAGACTTTGGAATATATTTAATTCAGATAAAGATTCTAGTTTTCTACATATACACCCCTGTGCATCCTGTAAGAACTTTTTCTTAATTTTGGTTTACATTTGAACTTTAAAGAAACTTGAAACAGTTCTATGTTGGAATATATGTGCATAGGTGATAACTAAAATAAATTTTATGCAAACAAAATCAAGACAATCTTTGTGGTAGGTGCAATCTTGTAGAAAAAATGTGATTGTTGTATCTTATGGAGTTTTTTATATAAAATATTTGGATATTCGATTTACAATCTTCTGCATTACTTGGATGTCTCACATTTTAAAAAAGCCAAAAAAAATCATTTCGGTAAAGATATTATCCGCGAAATTCAAAGAGTAATTTCTAGTCTTTTTAAACAATGCCATTGGTTATATCTTCAGGTCATGACTGTGCTTCCGACTGTTGATTTAGACCCACCAACAATTTCTATGACTTTTAGTGTCAATGATTCTCCATTGGCTGGTCGTGACGGCACCCATGTAAGAAGCATTTACTTATTTAATTATGGATGATGGATAAAATTAGTAGTTGTTTGAAGTTGCAACATTCTTTAGCTACCGCTCTTCTTAATTGTATCATGTTGTGGAAACATTTGTATTACTTTTTTGACATTCTCTACTATTTGCAAATTTTATTTTAAAATATTAATGTGCTGGTTTTTCTTTTATTTAACCAAATTTACTCTCCGTTTATGAAACTTTAAAAATGTTATATAGTTACATAGTATATCCATATGTTAATACTCTTTTCATACTGGAGATACTGGAGACGCCGGAAGTCAGACAAAGTCCGTCGAGAACCGCACCCCACAACACATCGTTGAAGTTGCAGTACCAAATCAGTACCAGCTGGAATAACTCGCCAACACCTTGAAGTTACCAGACTTTTCAGTGCAGCAGGACCTGGCTACTGGCTCAGGGGCAGGTAAGTCTCTAGTGGTTACTCCTAGGGCAGATGCTTCGGCTTCTTTGCAGGTGTGGACTCTAAGCAATCCTCACACACCTTTAATTCCCTCTGCTGACAATACCCCCCCACAGAACAATAGGCATGCTTTAGAGGAAATTCCTCTAATAAATAGTCTCCCTTGGGATTATAACCTTACCCAACTGTTAAATCCGGTTACTACCCCTAACGCCTTAAAGGGCAGTCCAGTTACGAACCATAAGGACCAATCTGCCAACCGAAATCACAATGACCCTAATAGTCCTCCAAACAACAGTCTGCCCTGTTCCAACTTTTGGAACCTATTAATGCATAAGAGCTCGGGGGACTTTGATGACGAGGTCTCCCCAACCTACAGGAGTACTAGGGTAGTGGACGAAGAGCAAGTCTCTCTCCACAGTTGGGAGGACAGAGCTGCCTCTGAAAAAGCAATATCTGAGGGTGAGGAAATAATTCAGGTAAAAAGAAAAACGATTGAACTCCCCACCCAAAACACTTCGATGGATCGTGAGCCCGAGAATATTATTACAACCCAGACTGCTATAGACATACCTAGGGTAATATTTAACGGTGAACAAAAAGTAGAAAGAAGAGGTAGACCCAAGAAAAATGGGACCCAAGATCCAACTAAAGGCCTAAATCAAAAGAATTACACAACTAATAAGGGGAAGAGGAAGAGGATAGACCTACCCCCCACAGTATTTAGAACTGTGCCCAACAAACTCCTAATGATCAGGGCGGTTACTCCTAAAAATCCAGCCCTAAGTAGAGAGGCTAGAATAAGAAAGAGAAGGTTGTACATGGGATATGCCACCTCCTCGAATGCTTCATCGAGTAAAAAATCCTCCCCAATTGCAGAGGTGGCAAAGGCCACCCGGGCAATTAACTAGTCTAAATCATCCCATCACCGTCAGGTCATTAGTCCCAAACAATGGCGCTAATGATCTGGAATGTTAGAGGGCTTAACTCCCCTCTAATCCAAAATGAAGTAAAAAATGTGATGCTTAAAAAGAACTTAGACATAGTAGCGCTACTAGAAACTAGAGTTAACAAAACAATTCCAAACAGTAAGAGACAAGTTTTCGGAGGAGTGGGAGGTAATTTCAAACAACATCCCACAGGACCCAGAATATTCAGACTCAATCTAGATTTTATGGAAAAAAGACCAATGGAAGGTGGTGCCAATCTTGTTGGACAGGCAGATACTTCATGCTAAGGTATGCAACGATGGCGGATTGGTGTTCTTTATCTCAGTAGTATATGCAAACAACACAAGGGAAGCTAGGAGACCGCTATGGAACACAATTAAGAACATCCAACCTAATATCATCTCCCACCCATGGTTAGTGCTGGGTGATTTCAATGAAATAAGAACTCCAGAGGAAAGGAGAGGACCAGGGGCCGGGGTTTATACTCACGGAGGGCCTGCTGAATTCATCGAAGCTACCGACCTAGCAGAGTTAATCGAGGTCCCCTCAATAGGGGGAATTTACATGGAATAATAAGCAGGCAGGAGATAGGTTTGTACAATCCAGACTGGACAGAGCATTCTCGAATCAAGATTGGATTTCACTCTTTCCAGAGATAAGGGTAGAGTTTTGGAATGGCTCGCATAGTGAGTTAGTGACCATGCTGCAATGCTCATCTCAATTGCACAAATGGTACAGAAACCAAAGCCTTTCAGATTGTTCGATTCATGGTTGAAGGAACAGG
Organism: Zostera marina; assembly: GCA_001185155.1. Taxonomy (NCBI): domain Eukaryota; kingdom Viridiplantae; phylum Streptophyta; class Magnoliopsida; order Alismatales; family Zosteraceae; genus Zostera; species Zostera marina. The sequence continues at coordinate 80,053 of LFYR01001076.1, read as the reverse complement.
AGTTCCTCGATCTAGCCAGGAGAGGACTAGCTAAACTAATCTGCGGCAACGGGCTATATTGCCTACAACATAAATTAAAAGAGGTCAAATTACTCACAAAGGAATGGGCGGCGGCCAAGGGTAGTAATGCAAAACAGATCACAACCACCAGGGAGGAACTCGATTCCTTGGTGAAGCAACTAAACACTAGCCCAATAGCCCCTTCTATCCAAGAAGAGGTCAAAAAGAAGCAGGAGGAGTTAGCCAATAAACTCAAAATAGAGGAGGCTAACTAAAAACAGAGGAGCAAGGTCAGTTGGCTTAGATTAGGAGACTCAAACACTAAGTTCTTTATTCTTGCTACAAAAATAAGAAGGCAAAGAATTCAACTCTGAAATTAATAAATGGAGAGGGTAGGGTAGTCATCTCAAGAGCCCAATTAGAAAAAAGGAGTATGGATTACTTTAAGGATATCTACAAGAGTTCTCCCTTCCCAGATATACCATCCCCCGTTATTTTCCCTAGGATTGTATCTCAAGATATGAACACATGGTTGACTCAACAACCCACAGAAGAGGAAGTTAAATCCACCTTGTTCGCATTTCAAATGGGGAAATCCCCAGGACCTGATGGTTTCACAGTGGGTTTCTTCAAAGCTCTCTGGCCGGAACTAAAGCAAACAGTCCTAACTTGTGTCAGACAGTTCTTCAACGGCAAACCCATATTGAGGTCAATTAATCACACATTTATCTATCCCAAAAAAACCCACAGCTACTGAACTATCGGACTTTAGGCCAATCTCCTGTGTCAACTTAATTTATAAACTTCTCACCAAAATCTTAGCTGACAGAATTTCCAGGGTCTCCTCCGAGTTAATATCTCCTCACCAAACAACATTCATAGCAGGAAGAAACATCTCAGATAACACCATCTTGGCAGACGAGATGGTACATGGCTTCGGGAGAATTAGAACCCCCAAAAGATGTTGTTTAAGCATAGATCTCAAAAAGGCTTTCGATACAGTGAAATGGCAAGCAATCGCACACATCCTTGACGCAATGGGATTCAGCCCTCTGTTGTGCAAATTGGTACATAACTGTATATCCACAGCCTCCTTCTCGGTTCTGGTGGAGGGATCCCCCACCCCCCCCCTTATATCGTGAATGGAGCGGTTTCCATCTCGCACCTCATCTACGCAGATGATGTGTTGATCTTCTCAAAAGCAAATCCCAAGTCTTTAGAAACAATCAAGAAAATCCTAGAGACATTTTCCAAATTCTCAGGCCTCGAGATTAATCAGGAGAAGAGCTCGGCAACCTACTCAAAAGTATGCATGAATGACCATTATCTGCATAACATTCTCAACTTTCCAACTAAATCCCTCCCTATCAACTATCTTGGTCTTCCAATAAAGGGAAGAAAGAAATCTCACGCGACATGTTGGAAGTTAATAAATCCAATAGAAAAGATGTTAGCCAGATGGAAAGGGAGATGTATGTCTTACGCATGCATAACCCAATTAGTAAATTGGGTCTTACAAGGTAAGTTTTAATACTGGGCAAACAGAACCACACTGCCATGCACAGTTATTAAGAAGATCCAGAGCCTAGCTTACAATTTCATTTGGGACGGGAGAAGAGGGAGTAGTTGGGAAAAAATGGCACTCCCAAAGAGAGAAGGTGGAATAGGGGTCAGGGATTTCTTCGCAACTAATGCTTCAGCTTTGGTTAAAAGAACAGAGAGGATGTGGAGTCCTAACAACTCTATACTAGCAGACTGGATAAAAATTAGGTACATCAAAGGAAGAAGCATTAGGGAGATAGAGTGTAGGCCTACTCTAGACTCTCACATGTGGAAAACTATACTAGCTAATAAGGAAACAATAAGGAAATGTATAAACTGCTTGAGTAATTATAGGGTCACACAAATTGCTCCCTCCAAACACTCAGAAACATTAAGGCCCAAAGGCATCTTACAAGAGATAAATCTAGGAATCTGGGCCAAAAAGCCTCCTAAATTCTCTATGTTGTTGTGGAGAATTAAGGTCAAAAGTCTGAACACTTTAACTAGACTGCAAAGCTGGGGACTCAACATAAATACGTCATGTCCACTATGTGAAGATGAGGAAGAAACATTACAATACCTATACTTTAACTGCCATTACACTAGATCCCTATTGCTAGAGACCACTAGCTGTCTTAATAATGCTGTTTGGACACTTAGTGGGCAAAATCCCCCATCTCCCGCAATAGATATTAGGATAGGAGATATTATGGAAACAATACAAAAATTCACCCACAAGTCCAGTTGTTGGGGGTACACTGGACTATGCTAGCATCTCTTTCCTGACACATATGGTGTGAAAGGAACAGAAGATTAAAACAACACACCCTAAGGCCCCCAGAAATTGTCAGCATAGAAATTATAAAGGATGTGAGCATTGCATATGATCCTACATCCTATAAGAAGCATAATCTTTCATAGATTGAAATACAAGCTATACGCTCATGGGAGTCCAACCTCTTGAGGCTTCAATCCTTGGCCAGTTAGTCAGGGTCATAGCTGCATAAGAGATAGACAATGTTTTTACATTTACTGTACTTGCATTTCCCTATATTATTCTGTAATCTTGGGCTTTGCCCAACCTCTTTTTCAGTAATGAAAGTTTTAATTTCTTAAAAAAAAAATACTCTTTTCATAATATAAATGGTATTATTGTATCTAATATTGTATCTATGTTGTTTACTTGTTTCTTGTTTGTTTAATTCTCTTTCCTTGTCAATTCCATGGTTTTTTCACATGCAATTTTGTCCTATTTGTTGTTTTTCCCTTGAAATTTTGATAACACATTTGAGACATATCTTCATGACTTGCCAAATGTCTCACAGTCTCAGTTTCCTAATACATTTCTTCATACTGATGAGTTTGTTTTTGTTTCTGATGAAATTGTGCATACTGAATACTGATCATTTATTCATTTCCAGATGACTGGTGGGAAAATTGGTGATCGACTCTCAGCAGAAGCAGAGACAAACCTTGCTATTAATGTGATACCAGGAACATCAGAATCATATGAAGTTCAAGGAAGGGGCGAGCTTCAATTAGGTCTTCTCTCCTTTCACTGCATGCGGATTTACATTTTTAAATGGATTTTGATTGAAATTAACTGTAACTAATTAGCTAGATTAGTTTAGCATTGAATCTTTTCCTTTATCGATATAGTTCGTCTCCACTACTAAAGGTGTGGAGAGTTCCCTTTGTAGACTGGGCAGATTACCCTAACAAAATCGCAGTTTCATTATTTTGTTCTTAACTAGCCACCACATTTGTAGATATGATCATATGATAGATGTTTTTGTTTTTCTTAGATTCCATATGCATGTTTTTAATTTTTATCATATCAATTGTTTGATTAATCTTATATGCATAGTTCAAAAAGCGACGCTTAAGCGTCGCTTTAAGCGAAAATAGCGGCAAAGCGGTTTTTTTGGACCGCTTTGCCAAACGCTTTATTCCAGTGGGTACTTGGGTCGGGTCGGGTAAACGGGTTGGGCCAACCCATTTACCCGTGTAGGGATAACTTAAATAGTTTTTTTTTTTTGCATATCATGGTCTAGGATAGACACCTGAGATGGACACCTTGCAAGAGGATGGACACCTTGCAAGAGGATGGACACCTTGCATTCATTACCAAAGCTGTGGATATAAAAAAGATAGCCACCTTTTGGAGTCCTGGGATGGACACCGACCTGTACAGGTTTATATATATTTTTTAAGATGATATGCAAAAATTATCAGGTTTATATATATTTTTTAGGTAATTATACATGTACAGGTTTTGGAAAAATTATATATATAAACAGGGGTATATATGCAATTTATAAAAAAATTGCAAATATTTACACATATGCCACTACCGCTTTGACCGCTTTAAGCGACGCTAAAGCGGTCAAAGCTGAAAAAGCGCTCCCTGGAAATTGGGAGCGATTTGCGCTTTTTCGAACTATGCTTATATGTCTGTATATCTCATATTAATACAATATGTAGTGTGAACTATGAGGCGTATTAATATAGGGAATATTGATTGAGAATATCTCATATTAATACAGGTATATTGATTGAGAATATGAGGCGTGAAGGGTTTGAACTTTCTGTTTCACCTCCAAAAGTAATGTGAGTTTATATTTATATTTATCAAAATCAAATCCAGTTCTTTTGTTATATTATCTCACAGAATCTATATTTTTTCACGTATTGTGCAATTTTGTTTGTTTGAATTTGCATGTGCAAGCAAACCGTGTTTAATTAGCTGGTTTGGTGGATATTTTAAATCTAATTTTAAACATTTACTGTGTAGGTATAAGTATGAGAAAGGTGAAAAATTGGAGCCCATAGAAGAAGTCACAATTGAGGTATTATCGTTAGTAAATACATTCCTATTTATTTATTTATCATTTTGTTCATCCTATTAATTTCTAGATGAATGGATTTTATTTTAGGTGAATGAAGAACATGTTGGAGTTGTTATGGAAGCCCTTTCACAGAGAAGGGCTGAGGTTACTGACATGGGTCCTGTTCCAGGGTCTGTTGACAGGACTAGAATGACTCTAACATGTCCATCAAGGTTGAATTTTAAATATTTCTTTCCCAACTCAAACTATAAACCCCAGCCTGATATTTTACTTTTGAAATGATACGTTTAAAAATGATCAAATGTTCCAATTCTACTATTTTTATACGAAGATTGATGAATTATCTTCTCAATAATTTAATTAACTATGAAATATGAATATTAGAAAAATTTATTCGTCTCAATAAAGGAATAGGAGGATGGAGTCCATGATGCAGACACTAGATAGTGATGCAGACTTGATGCAAAAATTTAGTGATGCAAAAATATATCCGATGCACACTAGATAGTGCTGATTTTGTGCAGTGGTATAGTGTATGAGCATTACATGCTTTGTTTATGAGCATTACACACCCACTGATTATTATTGTCTTGGTTTTGTGAAAAAATTATTTCAAAACTTAATAAAATTAGATATTAAACAGTATTAAAGCAGTATCTTAAAATTTCATTTTGGTTCTTAGCCTCCTTATAGCACGGAATTATTTTTTTGCCACAATATGTTTCCTTTACTCTTTTTTTACTTATCTATTACTTTTTGAAGGAAAAGTGGAAAACTAAAATCCATTTTTATAATTATCTCCATAGGGGCTTAGTTGGTTATAGAAGTGTATTTAGCAGCGATACACGTGGAACTGGATTTATGCACCGTGCTTTTTTGAGTAAGTAAATGGATTTAGCAGTTATTTTGCCTAGCATTGACTATTTGATTTCATCAGTTGCACAATCACTCACCCAAATGGAATATCTATTCACATACCCAAATATTTCTAATTTTCTTGCCAAGGAAATGTATTAATTATCAAGGTTTAAAAACCGGGTATCCGGTTCTGACTGACCGGTTAATCGGTTGTGTCAGTTAACCACTGGTTAACTGATAGGGATATTCTGATAATTTTATAATTTTGAAGATAAATATAGTATACATCCTGTCTATATAAAAATCCTAGTTTAAAATTTGAAGTATAATAGTGATAGATAACAAATTCAAATAAAATAATAATAGAAATTTAAACATAGTAATAGAAATTCAAACTCAAACATAGTAGTAAACTAGTAATAAAAAGATGAAGAGATTGTATCATGTAAAAATCTAAAAGGCCGACAATACCCTTAAAAATTTTAAATAGACCGGCTATTTGGGTCACATCCGATCCGAATACCCGTTTACTACTAACCGGTCATCGGTTAGCACTAATCTACCGGTCAGCCGGTTACGCTGGTGGTTTCCGTGGTTGACCGGCATTTTTTAAACCTTGTTAATTATCTATTGGTGATACAGTACCCTGCGCTTGGATGCATCACCACTCACCAGTACCTGGAAACTTGGATACAAACCAAATGGGAATGGAACGACCCATATAGATTTTGGGAGGTTCCATGTCGACTTTTCCTAGTCTACCTGGGAAAGTCGGCCGGGAAAAGTCGACCTCAGGAAGTCGACCTGGAGTCAGATCTAGGTTTGTTAGGCAGATATTGCCCTAATGACCAGATTACTCCCATAAAATCCTATAAATAGGAGGTCATTTCCAACCATTAAGTGGGTTGAATTTTGGAGAGAAAGTTCTAGGAGAGCACTTGAAGAGCAACTGAAGAGTTCGAGCTGATTTCCGCGTGGAGTTTCCGACTTAATGCTTGTTTGAAGCGTCGCCGAGCACTGATCGGGTTTCACCCTCATCATCTACAATATTTGATTTATTTGTTAATAAATAGAATACTCTTTCATAGTTAAAGACTTCTTCACCATATGACCCAGTAAATTAGTGGAATTCTTCACCATATGGTCTAGTAAATATCAATCATTTATAGTTTATATTTGATAAAGATAGCAGAGGAATAAAATCACCAAATCTCGATAATCAGAATAACAACCGTATTTGTTATTGAGTGCTCAATGCTCTAGAAAGTTCCTTAGTGGAAGATCACTAGCCATCTAACTAATCACTCACTTAATTAGTTAGCTGATTAATCTAATCATAATTAGCGTATAATCATTGACTCACTGTTAATCCCCCTCAAACCGACGGTGGTGACTCTCCGACGAGTTTGCATCGTAGTTCCCGGAATGGCTCTGGGTGTAACATTTTGGTGAGTTTATCGGCTCACTAGTGTATTCCTGGAATGTGAGTGATCAGCAACGATCCGTTCTTTGTTCTCTCTCTGACAAAGTGTAGATCCATCGCTACTATCAAGTGTCAACACCAATTGAATTGAATTTGCTTTGACTACAAGGCTAAAGGTGTGTGTATAATCACTACCTTCAACCTGCTGCATTCCGTTCGCCACCCAACAACCTCTGAACCTCTCTATCGTGCCGTCGTCGTGTTCTTTTACCTTGAACACCCACTTGGTGTTAATGATATTATCTTCTTGTGATCATCTGAAGACCTCTGTTCCGATCGTCCTGATTTCCTTCGGTCGGAATCTCCCCAATCGGAGATATATAATCCTCAATTTCATTTGTTTCTACTGTGCTCGATGTTGACTTAGAAGTCGACTCTGACTCCTCCGTCTGCTTGGAAACTTCCGTATCCACATCGGCTTCAATATCCACATCGTCTGAAATTGAGGCTGCCAATTTATCTGGATCTTCCCCAAATTCTTTTGACCTTGGATCCACATCCAGACCCGACACCTCTTCTGTTTCGCCTGATCCGATTACTGAGTCTTCACGCGATAAATCCGATAACATTCCCTCAATTCTGAGATCGTCCGGATCCCGATCTATCAAGGATGATGAAGATGAAATATTCACGCCTTCTTCCTCAGAAGCTTTACTGTTCATAGTAAAATCATTCTCTACGAAGTGTACATCCCTTGATACACATAATCGTCGATCTTCCGGATCAAAGCATAAATATCCATCCTGATGCTGAGGATAGTCAAGAAATATGCACGGCGTCGATTTATCGACCAAGTTGTTCTCTCTGTAGAATCGTAAACAGGGGAAGCACCTACAACCGAAGACCTGAAATTTAACGTATTCTGGTCTCCGCCCAAACAGAGTCTCCACCGGTGACTTTCCCTTCAGAATCGCAGTAGGATTCCTATTATAGAGAAATGTTGCTGTAAGAATTGCATAATCCCAAAATATTATAGGAAGTCCGGAGTGCTTAAGCAATGTCAGAGCAGTTTCTACCAGATGCCGATGTCTTCTCTCCACATACCCCATCTGTTGGTGCGAATGTGGACATGAAAATCTGTAGTCAATTCCGTAGAATGTGGATATGAAAATTTGTGGTCAATTCCGTAGAATGTGGACATGAAAATTTGTGGTCAATTCCGTAGTTTGACTTCTTATACCATAGTTCAAAAAAGCGAAAAGCGCTTTCAGAAAGAGCTTTTTCGCTTTAGGAGCTTTAAGCACCAGGGTATTTTAGTAATATCTTCATTATCTTGTAAAAATACATGTAATCCTGTATAAATTCATATAAAACTTAAAGAAAATTAAAAATACCTTATAAAAGTATAAAATCACATGTAATAGAACATTAAAGATTTAATTCATACAACTATAATTAGATCCAACTAAAATCTGAAGTATTTAATTTAACAACTATAATTAATTCGGTAAAAGTATTTAATTTAAGTTAGAATAGAGGGGTAAAATAGGCAAAAAAAGTATATTAGATGAATTTTTTATTAAAGAATAAGTGTAATTGGGTAATCCGGCGGATCTTTACCTGAACCCGTTTGATTACCCGCTCTAAGAAAAACGTTCCTTCAAGAGAGTTTTAGCGCGCTCTTAAAGCGACGCTTTCAAAACTATGCTTATAACTTCTTATACTCAAGAGCATTATCCGACTGGAATTGCTTGATTTTGTGTCCTGTTTGAAGTTCTGCGAATTTCTTAAACTTCTCGAACACCACCTCCAGATCCGGCTTCTTGTACATCGTTAAAACCCAATTAAAGCTTGGCGCTGTGTCGACGAAGTTCACATAATACCGGTAGCCTTCTACTGAAATTACTGGGGTTGGACCCCAAGTGTTGGCAAAATCCAATTGTAGTGGTGTATTATAAGTCCAATTTACAGTCAATCATAAATTTACAAGACGATTTAATTAACGATTTACTAATGAGATCGTTCACCGCACGACTGTGTAAATGGCCAAGACGAGTGTGCCATGGTTCACCGGAAACCCTCTCCCCAGATAGAACGGCTGGCGACACCTTATTGTATTCAAGTGGAAGCTGATACAGACCTCTAGCCTCTCTTCCTTCTACCAGAATCATTTTAGTTCCCTGTTCTCGTACCTTGACCGTCTGTGAATCAAATTGAACAATTACAGTAGCCTATGTCCCTGAAGCAAGGTGGAGAACTGGGCCTTCCAGCTGAAGTAGTTGTCCTCCTCCAGAGTGACACACTACTCTATGTAAACTGGGCATTGGCCTTTTTTTGATGAAATTTAATTGCTTCACAAAAAAATGACGATCACATCCGCCAGTGAAGAGTACGGCGTTGATTTCCCATAAGAGTCGGTAAGCACAGCGGAATCAGGATCAGCAGCATTCTTTGATTTGTTCATATCCGAAATAACATCGGAAACGATCTCCTCAATCTCCTCGATCAAAAATCTAGCGATGATGCCATGATAAAGATAGCAGAGGAATAAAATCACCAGATCACAATAATCAGAATAACAACCGTATTTGTTATTGCCACAATCGTGTGTATAAATACAAGTGAAGTAGTGCTCTAGAAAGTTCCTTGGTGGAAGAGAACTACCCATCTAACTAATCATTCACTTAATTGGTTAGCTAATTAATCTAATCATAATTAACGTATAATCACTGTTAATACTTTGTCACATTGGTCTTGTTAAATGGTCCTATTTAAGACTATTATTTTGAGGTCTGTTATCAACAGCATTTCTAATATTTTCTACATGTATGCATTTGACAAGTGAAATCTAATTTCCATCTTCTTACTTGTTAGAATATGGAAAATTCCATGGGCCTCTTGGAAATGTCAGAAAAGGAGTACTGGTATGCCTCCAAATCATTCTGAGATGATCTTTATCATTTAAAAAAATGACATTACTTTAAGACAATTGAAATGAAGTTACGTGCTTTCAGTATTTGTCATAGTTTTTTATTAAGACACTTATATAGGTATCAAGAGGTAATGGCACTATCACTTCGTATTCTCTGATGACTTTAGAAGCTCGAGGAAGTTTCTTTGTGTCACCTGGGGCAGAGGTTATTTTTTAATCTTGGCTATTTGTATATTGCTTTCTTATATTCTTTACTTGTTTTTGAATATGGTGGTTTCACTTTTCTTCTTCTTTTGAATAAACTATGAAGACTTATGAAGGCATGATTGTTGGCGAGCACACACGTGATACTGATCTTGATGTAAGAAACTAAATAACTCTACCTTAAAGCATTAAAGCAAAATTATGTTCTTCATTTGTGATCTCGTGAATTAAAACTCTCGTGTTAAAAAAAGATAAATCCTGCTCGACAAAAAGAATTAAACAACATCCGTGCTGCAAATAAAGATGAAAATATACGATTAACACCACCTCGATTGGTACGTTTTCTTTTGAATTTACAAATAATTGTTCTTCATCTGTATTTACTTTAATGAAATAATATATTTTTACAGATGAGTTTGGAAGAGGCTATTGGATATGTTGCTTCTGATGAACTGATAGAGGCAAGCTTCTTACTTTCATAATAGTTTAATCATCACGTGTTTTCGCTTTTCCTGATATATTGATATGCATGCTACTGTTATTCATTTATTATCAGATTAAAAAAAACCTAAAATCTTGTCATGATTTTGAAATGCAGGTGACACCAAAAACCGTGAGATTGAGAAAGAGATATTTAGATCCAACTAAGCGAAAATCTATGCGAAACAGGTAAAGAAATCAAATTATTTTTAAATTTTTTATTTGATGCAACAAACATGAATGGGTTCCTGAGATTTTGATTTAAACTGTAATTTAATTTTATTCATTTACTTGACAGTTAGTTCACGTTTATAACTACCTAACTATTTATTTTTATCAAATAATTAATTAATACTAAACACATAAATTATAATTTTTATATATATATATATATATATATATATATAGAACTGTATAATTAATTTTAAAGATTTAAAAGAATCAAAGAAAAAGAGTACTTAAGAGTTGTCGGTTGGTTTAGTTAAAATTCTATTGATCAAATCGAATCGGATCTTCTTCTGCTCTGTTCTGCTTTGCTCGGACGCCGGACGGGGAGAGACATAGTAATGGTGTACAAATTGGATGAGAACTACGATTATTTATTCAAGCTGGTTGTAATCGGGGACTCCGGTGTGGGGAAAACGAGTCTACTTTCGCGTTTCACCAAGAATGAGTTCAGTTTCAATTCCAGATCAACGATCGGAGTTGAGTTCAGCACTCGCACCATCCGCGTCCAGAATAAGATTATCAAGGCCCAGATTTGGGATACTGCTGGCCAAGAAAGGTTTTTTATTTTTATTTTTATTTTACTTCATTCTTTCATTCTTTTATCTGGGTCTTTTTTCTTCTTTTTCCGAATGGTTGAAGATATCGAGCAGTAACCCATGCATACTACCGTGGAGCTGTCGGTGCAATGCTTGTGTACGATATCAAGAATTATGAATCATTTGTGAATCTGGAGAGATGGTTGAAGGAGCTTCGACAACACAGTGATCCAGATATAGTCATCATGCTCATCGGAAACAAGGCAGATTTACGTCACTTAAGATGTATTTCGATCGAAGAAGGAAGTGGTTTTGCTGAAAAAGAGAAGACTTTTTTCATGGAAACATCTGCTCTTGAAGATAGCAACGTTGAAGCTGCTTTCATAGAGGTGCTCTCTCAGATCTATAATGTAGTCAGCAAAAAAGATCTTCAAAAGGGTGGTGATGTTGTGGATCATATTAATATGCCCAAGAGTCAAACTCTCAGTCTGGAAGATGCTTCCCCGTCTTCTTCTTCTATTAAATTTCAGTGTTGTTCTCGTTAGTTAATTTTTAGTTTTTACCCTATTGTAAGAACTTTTCAGTTTTCATCACAACCATAGTCCTTACATATATATCAACGTTTTTAATGATTTTAAGATTTCATCTTAAATTTTTATTAAATGTTAATGACATTGCTTAATTATACGATTGAACTTGACGACAAAACTAAGAGATCGATCAACCGGAGACGCCTTTGATCAGAGGGTGATAAAAAAAATTCAAACTATAAGAACATAGTCAGATCAATATTTGCTTCTCTGACTATCTAAACATCAGTAAAATTGGACCTCCAATAATCCAACTACTTTAATAGTGACAGTTATCAACTGAACTAATTTTTTAGACTTAATTACACTGGGTCGAAAACAAAGCTTTTAGACTTTGAATTTGTTTTAATCATTTCAGACACAACCATTTCAAGTATTTTAATTTAGATATGAATATATGATTGTGTTTTTGAGAGTTTGAAGTAAAATATTATTAATTATTACATAAAAGGAATTTTAAGAAAATCACTAAAATATCCATGCACTTAGAGTGCAAAGAAAATGTGTTTTAAGAATCAAAGCGCAAAAAAAAAACGCTTTGACGCTTTGTTATGTTTTAAATTTTAGATAAAGATATATCCGAGTTTGAATACTAAAAGAAGTATCCGAATTCGAATAAGACTAAATGAATTCACTCGAATTTCGATGTGTGACGTCTACTCACAATCGTTAATCTTACAGAAATTTTTGGTGTCAAGTGTGCCTAAGCCTCTGGTCCCTTCTTTTTACTATCTTTTTAACTGCAAACAAGAACCCGAGATTATACTTTCAAAAAAAAAAACCAAGATTATACTATTTCTAGACACACAAGTTATTAAAGGAATGGAAAAATAATCCCTAAACCAATCTCTTTTATCAACAAGTTAAAATTCCTATTTTTTTTTACTTTACTGTACATGGAAGCTGCAGAAATTAAACCCCTCATATTGTGACTTGTGAGGGGTGATAATGATTGGGTTTCTTAAAATGTCTTAATTCTTATAAATCTATTTACATTATTAAAGTATCATAAAATGTCTTAAAGTATCATAAAATCATACTTCTGAAGGAAAGGCTGTTGTTTGGCAGATTGGGCAAGTGTTCTTCACTAATAGCCAGTCTTTTATGCAGTTTGGATGGTAAAAATGCCCACAATCTAGAATGCCAATTTTGTCATATTTTTCAAAAACAACCTGATTGGCAAAAATAAATGTGAACATCAGAATTCGTAGCATATAATATTTATTGATTGACGCTAGAAAATCATTTTGAATACTTTCTTCTAGTATGAACAGAGATACATTCCGAATTTGTAGCAACAAAATACCTGGCATATGGTGCATTTTTCACTCTCTGGTGTTTGGTAGAGAGAAGATTTCCCTGATAATGATAGATATGGATGCACATATAATTTCGTCTTTAGTTGTTTTAAAACAGACTGTTCTGACAAACCAATGCGAACATACCCTATCTTTTCTTGCAAGGCTAGAAGCTCCTGAAAAAGGAAAATATCAGGTTTTTTTGTTATATTTTGTTTAACTTATAATGCAACATCCACAAAAGAAATCTAATTATTGATTTCATTTTATTTCTCTTACCTCATAGGTCATGTGGTCAATGTCCATCCTCATATTCCTATACCGATCGATGAGATTGTCGATATTGTAGTCCGAAGAGAATGGTGGAACATCAGCATCCTGTATTTTTTTTAACCAACAGTAAATCATGCAAGGCAAAGTCTGAATGGAGAAAGTTTAAGAACAATTCCATCAAAAAAATATAGGATCACCTGATCTGAGGACGCAATATCTGTGAGCATATTCAATCCTGAAGAATCTTGTTGACTGTAATGCCGATGAAATTCGTTAGTCTGTTCCAAATCATGACTATCTCCAGAAGAGTCAGAAAAATCGCTACCCGCATTACATGTTGGCACTGAGACGTCATCATGATCATCGTGGTGATGGTTATGAATGTCTTGCACAGGAAGAGGATGGGAGTTATGAAAGATGACACTATGAGAGGATTGAGAGCTTTCTGTAATATCTCTACTTGTGGTGGGATCCTGATTGCTAGAATTTCCTTGATTTCTGATCTCAATTGGAGGGCCTCTAATTAAACTTCTTTCTGAAGGAGAAAACAAAACATGTTAATAACAATTTTGAGAAGAAAAAAATTAAGACAAATCAATTATGTCATTGGTTAAAGACGGTAAACTTAAATAAAGAAAGATCTATATTAGGAAAATAACAACTTTATTAGTTATTTCAGAATAAAGCTATAAAAAGTAGGGAGTAAATTGTAAAATGTAGGCGGAACCTGTGTTGATTTGACAAAAGATCCAAAATAGATGACCCAAATATTTAAAATTATATTATGTATTTTCTCCTAGAACAGGTAGAATCTTAAAAAACAAGCGAACAAAATTGAAGACGGAAATCAATTCATCTGTAAATATTAGAATCGGCTTTTATCAAAAGGTATCTAATAAATTCATCTGTAAAGCTTTCGGCACAGTTTTATCATGGCAAGCTTGCATTTTGGTCCTAATATTTAAAAAGAAGAAATTACCGAACGGTGAAAGTGCTGTATTTGCATAGTACTGACTGGAGCTGCCTACATCACCAACGGCACGCCCATACTGATCCAAACCCATATTACTTCTAGCAGGTGGAAGAACATGACTCATATAATTATTCCGTTGAGCTTGAATTAAATAGTTTTGATGATGAGCCAAAGAAGGTTGAAACGGAAGGGAGATTGTGTCTACATTTTGTTGATAACCATTTGGCACGGGCAGAAAAACATACTGATGTTCAGGTTGAATAAACTGTGTAGCATTCGGCACATTAGCTTCAATTGATCTAGTCCCAGGGAAGGAATCCTGTGATACAGAAGAACTAGAGGTAGGAGAACCGCTTCCATGATAAAAGACACTGGTTTCAACATTTTTTCTCTTAAACAATCTACCGCCATTGTTCAGATCATTGTTTCTCCATACAGGCCTTTCTTGATAAAAGGGAAGTGGTGGATTCCTAGAAGATGAAGCCATGTATTGATTTGTAGTAAAATTAGGTGTAGGTTGAGCAAGATAACTTACTCTAGAATTTGGAACAAGTTGCTGATTTTGCATTGCCTTAAAATGAGCTGGTGGATAGGGATAGTAGTCATTAGGATTCGTAAAATTTTCGCAGGCAGGACCCAGAATGGGTTGTGGAAATGCTGGATGATTTCGATGAATAAAATCAGTAGTATGTCCCATTAACCAGGGATTAAGAGGATGAATTGAGTTATGGTATGAAACAAATTCCGGATCAAGTAATTCATTCCCATGAGAAGATTTGACAGGTTTTTTCTCCATGAAATAATCCAATGTCAGGACTATCCTCAGACTTTCACAAGCAGTATTTGGTGTTCGATCCGTCTACATTAGATTGAACGAATAAAAAACGATTGCATTCAAATATCATTCTTCTAAAATAGCGAAAGATATCTAATAAGTAAAACAAAAGAAAAAAGAAAATCCTTATTGACATCTAACAGAAGAATGGAACCTCAAAACAAAACGACAGTAGTTGATTAAAACAAAGCATAAAACCAAAAACCACCAGATCGGTCTGCATGTCATCGGAACCCTCAGATCGAGTTTAATTCCACCACTCCCCCCAAAAAAAATCCTTTTTTTTTCTTCAAAAAATAAAACACAAATATATTCGCAGCAAAAAACATCAAGATCGATGACATCAACTAAAATCGGTAGCCGATCATTGGTTCCAGACATCATCTATCCCTTTACAGAATCTCCTCATCCAGACATCCAGACATCCACCCTATTCCGATCATAAAAACCAACGAGATAACATCACAATAAATAAAAAACCGTCAAGCGAAAAAAGAGGAAATCTCGAGTAAAATCCGGCGAAAACAATGGAGAATCCAATTCGATGCTACAGTATAACCCTACCTGCGTAAACGTAGGAGTCACAGACGCAGGCGAAGCCAGATGATAGAAAAATGTCAGAAGATAAGAGAGGAGAGGACCGAGCGGAGGTTATCTTGCTTTTTTATAGAATATAGAGAGAGAAGCTTCTGAGGTTGAAGAGAAATGTCTTATTATAATACTATATCACAATTTACTTCAAGGATTTATTTACTAAATAAATACATAAATCTAAACTTATAAACAGAAATACTTCAAAAATACTTATAAAATGTCTCTGTCTTTAAATAAATACATTTTAGATATAGGACATTAGGATTTATGAGTTTAGTCTTGTGTTCGTAATTTTTATTTAATTTTTATCACGATATATTATTAATAAGGGCGGATTGAATAAAAGACTTCACCCCATGTCATGGGGAAAAAACCTTGACTGGGGTCATGTAAAATTATTAAAATACTTTGAAAATTTATAAAAAAAACTTCATATAGGGTATTAAAAAACCCAATTCTTAAAATTTAACATCGGGTCGTCTCAAATCTTTAATCCGTCACTGATTATATGGATCTGATACATCACCCGAAAATAGAAAAATAATACCCTTCTTCGATATAAAATAATAATAATGATGATGATGATTGTGTTATAATTTAACTTGTAGAGGATGGTGATTAAGAAAAAATAAATCATCTCGAAGTGAGATTTCTGAAAGTACAAGATTCGAATCTTATCGTATTTTTATCATGTTATCATGTGACTTTAATAATTTGAAAGTAAACATTTTTACATCATGTAAAAAATACCCTTCGCTTATACACAATTCAATAGTTTAGTTGGTCACTGTCACAATATCACTTTTTAAGTGTCTAAAGGTTCAGGGTTTGAGTCTCAGTGTATGCATTTTAATTTTTATTTATTTATGTACCACATAAATGATCAAATAATACTAAAAATACAACAAAATTTTTTGTTGTTGTTGAACAACTGATTTTAAAATGGTTTAGGTAATATGATTGAATAACAAACAACAAATTATTGGATTAAGAATGGTATTTTTTATAGAGTTTTTGTCAAATATAATGGTTGTTAAGTCTGTGAATGTGTTATGAGATATAATACTATACTTTATACCAAATAGTAATTGAGTCCACTAAGAGTGGTTAATACTTTGTATTGTTACTTAGTGTGATGTTTATTGTCAGTCTAATAATTTGTTAAACAGAGTTCTATTAATTTATAGTTTGCGACTTGTATTTTCTTAAATACTCTTTCTAAACTTGGTTTCAGGTTTAATGAAATTAGTTTCTATTTTGACTTTACTTTGAGTATTGAACAATTTCATATAGCTAACAGTTCTACTCAAATTGATTTCATTTCTTTTTCTCCCCTTTCTTGACAAATCGACTCCAAGAAAGCGCATATGGCTGCCTTGATAGATACATATGTCATAAAGAGGTTGAGGAGGATTTGCTGTCTGTTGAGAGTGAAGAGGTGGAGGTACCTGAAATGAATAAGGAAAAAAACTCTAAAAATAAAAAAGGTTTAAATACTCTAAATGAAGCTAAAAGACCAAGAAAGACTCCAGCCCATTTCAAAGATTATGAAATGGTTTGAACTTTGAATAAATTAGTTATTTTTATGTTATTTAATTTTTAATGGACTTTCGTTGGGGCAAGGCCCATTGTTTTAAACTATTTAAATATCGTAACCCTAATTTTAGGGATTATCTTTGGAATAATCGGCTATTGTGCCTCTCAACCAGTGGACACGGTCCATCTTGGGTGTTTTCTCAATTTCAAATCCGTATTTTTTTATTGTTCAAAGATTTCGTGGTGTTTTTGGCTTGTCAATGGAATCATCACGTATCATTGGTGCTTTCAACCGAACTCTTCCGAAGATCTTCAGAAGGGGACGACGTTAATTAGTTCAAAAAAGCATTCCAAGGGACGTATTTATTTTATTATTTCTGTTTGGAATTAAAGTATTGGATTAACAGGATCTAAAGCTGCATAGACGGGAACGACTCAAATTAATTCAAAAAAATTCCAAGAGTCAATCTAGCTCTATATTTAGATCTAAATAAGGGACTAAAATCAATTTTAATATAGGAATTAGCAGCAATGGAAGATCTGTTAAAAAGATTATAAGAAAAGCAAGAAGCGGAAGCATTAGAAAATAAACAAGCATTTTCTCAAATAAATGACATAGTAGCCAAGTTGGGAGTTACAGTTTCTGATCTCGCTAAATATGTAAATGAAAGTTCGTCATCGTCAAATAATCAAGGAAGCCGTGAGATTGTTAAAAGAAATCTGCAAACAAAAATGCCCAAATTTAACGGGAAAAATGTACAAGGCTGGATATATCAAATCAAGTAAAGAAGTATTTTCGCTATCACGGTACGCCGGATGAAGAAAGAATTATCCAGGCAACTATGAACATGGAAGATGAAGCATTAGACTAGATGGTTTGGATGGAGGTCGAAGGTAATTTACAATCGTGGTCTGATTTTCTAGATGATATACAGAAAAGGTTTGGCAATAGTCTATATGACCTACCGACAGGACAATTTGGAAGGCTGGTACAAACAACATCTGTCAAGGATTACCAAAATAAATTTAAAGTCTTAGCAACTAAAGTAAGAGGAGTTTCTGAAGAGAAAAAGTGGCAAATGTACACCACTGGCCTAAAACCAGAGATCCAAAAAGAACTTATGAAGGCAAGACCAGAAGGGATATCAGAAACGTTTGCTTTAGCAACAATATGTGAGGTATAAGAAACAATTTATTCTAATAATAAACAACTGATTGTATGGGAAGGGCAACGTAATAACTTTCCACCACACAAAGGGATCGGGGATGCAGGACAGAACAGAGAAACGGTGTTTAAAAATAAATTGACACTGATTGAAATGAAAACAAGAAGAAGAAAAATGACTTTGTTATAATTGCGATGAAAAATGGATCTGAGGGCACCATTGTAAGGGAAGATTATTTAGACTATCTGCAGAAGGAGATGTATTAACCGAGATGAATGAAGAAGAGTTTGAAGATGTCGATGAATTTAAAGATGCGGTTGACAACATCCAAACAACCAAGATCTCAAAAATCAGTTTATATGCATTGAATGGTCACCCCAATCCGCAAACAATCCGTCTAGTGGGATTGATTAATGGGCAGAAAATATCAGTTTTAATTGATTCTGGATCATCTCATAATTTTGTGCAGATTGACATAGCAAGAAGGTTAAAGCTGCTAACTAGTCCGATTTCTGAATTTATTATAGCTACGGGCAGTGCGATGAATTAATTTGTGCAAGATGTTGTAAAGATATAACAATGACGATACAAGGAGCAACAATCAAGACAGATTTGTATAATCTACAAATGGAAGGTGCTAATATCGTTCTAGGTGTGCAATGGATGAAATCGATCGGTAGGGAGAATAGTGACTGACTATTCGGATATGTCTATGGAATTTATATTGGACAACAAGCTAACTATATGAAAAGGGGAATCTATGATAGAAGAGGAGACATTATCTTCACGAGAGCTTAGGAAATTGGTATGTCATTCTAAACAAGCCTATTTATGCAGGTTTGAAGTTAAAGATATCAAAAAAGAAGTACGAGTTGAAGAAGATAATAATATATCAGGAAGCGCTAAAGAATTATTGAGACAGTTTAATGATAAGAATTATTTTAGGAGAATTGGATGGAACAATTGTGTTTTCTAAGATCGGGTTATCATCAAATTAGAATTAATCCATAAGACATTCCTAAATCAACCTTCAGAACCCATCACGGGCACTTTGAATTCTTAGTTATACCATTTGGGCTAACAAATGCGCCTCCAATATTTCAAGCAACAATGAATTCAATTTTCCAGGATTATCTTCGTAAGTTCGTTCTTGTTTTATTTGATGATATATTAATATACAGTAAATCAATGGAAGAGCATGTCAAGCATCTAGAGATAGTTTTTTCTACACTAAAAAAAAAAAATTGGCTGTCAAATTATCGAAGTGTGCATTCGAGAAAAGAACAGTTCAATTTTTAGGACACATAATTGCATCCGATGGGATGAGACCAGACCAAGAAAAATTAGATGTAATGGTACGTTGGCCTTTACCAACTACAATCAAAGCTTTGAGAGATTTCTTAGGGCTAACAAGATACTATACGAAATTTATACAAGGATATGCTAAATTGGCAGCACCTTTATCGGATCTTCTATGGAAAGATAATTTCATATGGTCTGAAAAAATTACTACAACATTTGTCCTAATTTTAGCAAATTATTTGTTATTGAAACAGATACATGCGATACAGGAATTGGGGTAGTTCTTACGTAAGAGAAACATCCTATAGCATTTTACAGTAGCAAGCTATCGGGGAGAATGTTCAAAGCTTCAACATATGCTAAGGAAATGTACGCCATTACACAAGCTGTCGGTAAATGGCGCCATTATGTTTTGGGAGAGGAGATTTATTATAAAAACAGATCACAAGATCTTGAAAAACCTTCTATCCCCGGTTATCCAAACTCTTGAACAACAGATATTTTTATATAAACTATTAGGCTTCGATTACACAATTGAATATAAATCGAGAAGCGAGAACAAATCAGTTGATGTCTTATCTCGGGTGGAATTGGAAGTACCTCAAGAAGGAGGGGAATTCTTAACACTATCAGTATAAATTAGTGAACTTAAAGAGTTGTTAAGAAGAGAAAACAGAACTAATCATGTTTATCAAGTTATTAGAGACAAATTAAAGGCTGGTGATCTGAATTTCTCTAATTACGAAGATATATTGGGTTTATTATACTTCAAAGAAAGATTATTCGTCGCAGAAGATTCTGAGTTGATTTTATTAATTATGAAAGAATTTCATGCATCAAAATTGAGTGGTCATTCTGGTTGTGAAAGAACAGAGAAGAGGATTAGAGGGGTTTTCTATTGGAAGTGTATAAGAAAAATTATAAAAAAAATTTTAGAGGAATGCATTGTGTGTCAAAGGATGAAAATTCTCAAAATGAAACCTCAAGGCTTATTCATTCCATTACCAATCCCGAAGGCGGTATGGCAAGACATAAGCATGGATTTCATTACCCGACTTCCTAAAGTGAAAGGCAAATCAGTTTTAATGGTAGTGGTGGATCAATTATCAAAATTCTGTCATTTAATGGCTCTCTCTCCGGATTATACGGTTACTAGCGTCGCTCAAGCATTCATTCAATCAATCGTTAAACTACACGGAATACCCCAATTAATCAATAGTATCGAGATAAGGTATTTACGGGAGGTTTTGGAGGGAGGTGCACAAGCTTAGTGCCACAACCCTAAAACTATCAACTGCTTACCATCCACAAATAGACGGTCAAACAAAAGTAGTTAATCGAGGAATAGATATGTTTTTAAGATCTCTAACGCATGATAATCCTAAGAGATGGACTGAAGCACTACCTTGGCCTTGGGCAGAGTTGTGGTTTAACTCTACATACAATGTCTCCATTTATGGCTCTTCACGGAAGGGAAACTCCATTAATCCCATCTTTTATTGGGAAAAAGTCATCTGTTGAGGCAGTAGAAACAGAGTTAAAGAGAAGGGAAGAAATAATTAATTCAGCAAAAGCTAGAAAGTTTCAAAAAATCTCAGATCTACATAAAAGAGTTGGCGGATAAAAAAAGAGTGGAAAAATTTCTGAATGTGGGAGAATGGGTGATGGTAAGGTTGCAACCATATCGGCAAATATCAGTGGAGTATAGACTCCATCCCAATCTGCCCGCACACTACTTTGGCCCATTTAAAATCAGTAAAATAATCGGCAAGGTTGCCTACCTATTAGAGATGCCAAAGACAAGTCGAGTTCATCCAATATTCCATATTTCAAAGCTAAAAAAATTTAAAAGTACAAATCCAGATATTCCATAAAACTAACTTGCAGGAATGAAGTGGTGCCGGGACAAGTTCATGGGTCCGGGTCCAACCCAACCGGCCCATTTACAGCCTTACCATTGGGTCAAGGCTCATTGTTTTAAACTATTTAAATATTATAAACCTAATTTTAGGGATTATCTTTGGAATAATCGGCTATTGTGCCTCTCAACCAGTGGACACGGTCCATCTTGGGTGTTTTCTCAATTTCAAATCCGTTTTTTTTATTGTTCAAGAGGATTTCATGGTGTTTTTGGTTTGTCAACGGAATCATCACGTATCATGCCTCTTTCTCTTATTATTGCACACAATCCTTGTCCTTGATTGATCTGTCGGTGAGAGGAATAATACCCTATGAAAGAGCTCAATCAAAAGTAATTATCTTATTAACAAACAATGTAATCAAGATTACAATATTATATAGACCAATGTTTAACTAACTAAAGTTTAACAACTTATTAACCCATTAATATAGAGTATTATATATTTGTATAATTAGTAACTAATTATGTCTAACACCCCTTCACAAATCTATAATCTTCAACAGACTTTATTATTATTACTTTTTCTGATCACTCTTATTTTGCTTTAAGTAGATTCGCAAAAGTAGGGAGAAAAACCCAGTAGTTGTTTATTCTGGGAAACCGTTGCTTTAGATCATCAATTTTGCAAGCAAAAGAAGAAAAAAATAGATAGTTGTAAAGTATAACATTCATCAACAACTATTTTTGTTGTCTACAATTGTTAAGGTATAGTCTTTGTTGATCCATGATGTTGTCTATCCTTCCGGATTAATCTGTGAATGCAAACAACACCAAACTCTAATTAGTTAAAAAATATTTAAAGTTTACCTCTTTATAGATTGAACTTCATGTTGATTTTTCTGCATATATAGACTTGTAAATATATCATATGAGATTGTCTTAGTAAAAATATCATATATTTGTTTAGAAGAGCATATGTGTTCAAGTTTTAGCAATTTTCTAAAAATGAGTTCTCTTATAAAATATATGTTTGTTTCTATGTGTTTGGATCTATGTTTAATAACAGAGTTACAAGCCATGAAAATTGCAGAATTGTTGTCACAGTATATTTTTGGGACATGATTTATAAGGTGGTGTAAATCTCTACATATATAAGTGGTCCATCTAATTTCAATTGTCAAAGCCCTATATCCTGTCTCAGAGCTTGACCTGGACATTGTGTTTTGATTCTTAAAACTCCAAGTGATTAAATTCCCTTCTATGAATACACATATACCAGTGGTGGACCTTCTAGTGTCTGGATCACCAGCATAGTCTATATCACAGTACCCATGTATTAAATTAGTCTGATTTCCTCTAGTAAATTGCAGACCATGACTAAGTATTCTCTTAATGTACCTTAATATCCTTTTTACTGCTACTAATTAATGAGGAGTTCTAGATTCTATACAAATTGAACTACTTGGTTTATGAAATAAGTCAAATCTTATCTTGTTTGAAATAAATATTGCAATGAACCAACTAGTGCTATGTAAGATGTTATATCTTTTAGCACTTCGATCACCATCAATTTTATTTATCCTTGAACCTGGTGTGGCTGGTGTACTGCAAGGTTTGCAGTCAAGCATATTGTTTTTATTTAGTATGTTTAATGTATATCTTGTTTGATCTAATTCTAGGGTTTCATCAAGTTTGTGAATTACTTCTATTCCTAAAAAATATTTGAGTAAACCTAGGTCTCTACATATGAATTCTTTACATAGATATGAGATAAACACCTCAACTTCTTTGTTATATATTGTTATCTGTTATTGTTATATGTTATTATTAAGTCATCTACATAGACTACAATCCATATTAAAATTTTATCATTATTATATAAAAACAGAGAGGAGTCAGCATCATTGTTTGAAAAATTGCTTAAAATTAAGAAATTATTTAGTCTTGAGTACCAAGACTTCGGAACTTGCTTTCCATATATATATGGCTTAATTTATTAAGTTTACAAACATAGCTAAAATTTATTGTATTAGTATAACCAGGTGGATGACTGATATATACTGTTTCTATTAGTTCTACCTGAAGAAATTAATGCATTCTTCACATCTATTTATCTTAAGGTATATCTTTTGCTGATAGCTAGAGATAGCATTATTTTAACAGTTGAAGATCTAAATTAAGTCATAATCAATATCTTTGTGTTGTTTAAACCCTTGAGCCACTAATATGGCATGGTATCTTTCTATAGACCAATCTAGGTTTCTTTTAATTTTGAACACCCATTTTGTCCCTATTAAATTCATTTATGATTTTGAAGTAGATCCCAAATATTATTCTCTATTAATGTCTTATACTCCTCATCCATGGCTTTTTGCCAATGAGGTAGTAATTTAGCTTCTTTATAATTTTTAGATAATATCTCGTTACTCTCTACTTCAACAATGAGAGCCTTTGATAAATCCATCTCATATATATTGTATTTCTTAGGGACTTTAACTTCTCTATTGCTTCCTCTTATTTGAGTATACACTTGAAATTCCTTAACAGTTTTTTGTGAAACCTCAGTACATACATTTTCAATAGTTTCAAGAACTGGTGCTATAGTCTCAGGTTCTGAAGTTGAAATTCCAAGGGATGATGTCTGAAATTCAGAATTTGTTATCTAAGATTCAGGGGCTAGTGTATGAGATTCAGGAGCTATTATCTAAGATCCATGTGCTAGTATTTGAGATCCAGAAGTTACTGTCTGGGATCCAAGAGCTATTGTCTGAGATCCAGAAGCTACTGTTTGAGATCCAGGAGCTAGCTACTATTTGGGATCCAGGAGCTACTATTTGAGATCCAAGAGCTATTGTCTGGGATCCAGAAGCTACTGTTTGAGATCCAGGAGCTAGCTACTATTTGGGATCCAGGAGCTACTATTTGAGATCCAAGAGCTGGGAACGAGGAGCTAGTGTTTGAGATTCAGAATCTGTTATCTAAGATTTAGGGGCTAGTGTCTGATATTCATGAACTATTATTCGAGATCCATATTCTATTGTTTGAGATCCAGAAGTTACTGTATGAGATCTAAGAGCTATTGTCTAAGATCCAAGCAAGAGCTGCTGTCTAGGATCCAAGAGCTACTATTTGAGATCCAAGAATTATTGTCTGAGATCCATCCAGGAGCTATTATTTGGGATCCAAGAGCTACTGTCTGAGAACTAGGAGCTACTATTTGATCAGTGTTGTTTCCTTGATTAATACTAGTGAATTCATAAGCTTAATTGTTACTCTCTTATGAGTAGTTGAAGTTTATGAATTGATTGTTTTGTATAACTATCAAATTTATAGTTCTTAAAGGGAAAATGTCTTCATAAAATTGGACATGCCTGGCATTTACTATTGTTGAATCACTCAATCTTAGACATTTATAAGATTTACGAGTTGGGGAGTATCTTAAAAATCAATAATAAGATGATGTTGGATGAAATTTATTTTTAGATTGTTTTGGAATTAATGAAAACATAGAGAGACAAACACTCTATATAACTTAAATCAGGTTGCTTTTCATATATTAAGTAATATGGAGAATCAAATTTTATGATTTTTGAAGGAACTCTATTGATGGCACATATAGATGTAGCTACTGCCTCTACCCAATATTTCTTGAAAATATCACACTGATGCATTAAACACCTAATAGTAGACATTATATGTCCATGTTTACTTTCCACCTACAGACCATTTTATTTTGGTGTATAAGGAGTAGAAAATCTATGAATTATCCCTAATTTTTTGCAATGATCTCGAAATTTTTTATTTACAAATTCACCTTCACAGTCGGTTTGTATCTTTCACAACCATGAATGGAAGGGACAGGAGAAGATCCCCAAACATCCATATGTATTATTTCTAGAGAGATAGTTGAATATGTTGTTTTAATTTTAAATGATTTCTTTTCCATATGTATTCTTTTTCTTTTGTATTTAAATTTTTAATATAAGAACATTTAATGTTATTTTCCTTTAATATTTTATGTTAAATTAGTGGTATAGGATGACCACATCTTCTATGCCACAACTCGGTTGAGCATATTAATTTGGAGATGGCAGTAAGGGAAGGATCTTTTAAATTTTTAGGAGAATGAAGGTGATATAAACCACCTGTACTGTTACCACTAATTAGATTATTTCCACTTATATTATCTTGAATTTTAAAATTACTACCATTTAAAATAAATTTACAATTTAGATCTTTAGACATCGATTAACATGTAAATTCATCTTAAGTTTAGGAACATAATCATGAATAGGTTGATTTCTCTTAAAGAGGAAATTTCTAATTAGCTATTCGGGTCAAATATCCGACCAGGTTATGAGTATAGGGTTTCCTATATAAAGAGATGAGCACCATCACAACAGAATTATTCCACTCTGCAGGTATTCAGTTAATCTTTGAGTTACGTTTGTCCAGTTCTCATTCTCTCATTTCTTCTTGGATCTAGGGTTTCTTCGATTTTCTTTCCTTCATTTTGTCTCGCTCTTCCTCCATTCATCGGCGAACAATCTTCTTCTTAGTTCTTGTCTACAAGTTTCTGGTATTGCTGAATTTGATTATACAGTTTTATTCTTTGTTATAATTCTGTAAATTCACAGAATGTGTATTTTCTTCGTCTTACAATATTTGATTCACTTAGGTTAATGTCTATTATCTTATACACTGTTTTGAATCTTAATTAGATAATCTCAGTTTCAATTTCATTCTTGTTTGTATGAACAAATAGTTTTGATTTCTTGATTTTAATATTTCAATACTTCTAAATCAAAACTTCAGTATTTCTGTAAATTCTATATGGTATCAGAGCGGAGGTTATCTTGATTTTTTAGAATATAGAGAGAGAACCTTCTGAGGTTGAAGAGAAAGATCTATATAATATTATATCGGTTGCTTCAAGAATTTATTTGCTAAATAAATACATAAATCTAAACTAATAAACAGAAATACTTCAAAAATACTTATAAAATGTCATGTCTTTTAATAAATACATTTTAAATATAAGACATTAAAGTTGGATAATTGGATTCAGTATTGGATTCAGTAACATTAGGATTTATGGTTTTAGTCTTGTGTACGTAATTTTAATTTAAATTTTATCACGATATATTATAAGTAAGGGCGGATCTAATAAAAGACTTCACCCCAGGTCATGGGGAAAAAACCTTGACTGGGGTCATGTAGAATTATTAAAATACTTTGAGAATTTATCAAAAAAACTTCATGTAAAATATTAAAAAACCCAAATTTTAAAATCTGACACTGATTATATGGTTCTAGTATATCACTCGAAAGTAGAAAAATAATACCCTCCTTCGATATAAAATAAAATAATAATAATGATGATTGTGTTATAATTTATCTCAGATGATGATCCTGAGAAAAAGTAAATCATCTCGAAGTGAGATTTCTGAAAGTACAAGATTCGAATCTTTTCGTATTTTTATTATGTTATCATGTGACTTTAATAATTTGAAAGCAAACATTTTTACATCATGTAAAAAATACCCTTCGTTTATACATAATTCGATTAACTTAGTTGGTCATTGTTACAATATCATTATTTAAGTGTCTAAAGGTTCAGGGTTTGAGTCTAGACTCTCAGTGTATGTATTTTAATTTATATATGCACCACATAAATGATCAAATAATAATAAAAATACAGCAAAAAAAATTATTGTTGAACAACTCATTTTAAAATGGTTTAGGTAATATGACAGAATAACAAACAACAAATATTGGATTAAGAATGGTATTTTTTATAGAGTTTTTGTCAAATATAATGGTTGTTAAGTCTGTGAATGTGTTATGAGATATAATACTATACTTTATACCAAAGAGTAATTGAGTCCACTAAGAGTGGTTAATACTTTGTATTGTTACTTAGTGTGATGTTTATTGTCAGTCTAATAATTTGTTAAACAGAGTTCTATTAATTTATAGTTTGCGACTTGTATTTTCTTAAATACTCTTTCTAAACTTGGTTTCAGGTTTAATGAAATTAGTTTCTATTTTGACTTTACTTTGAGTATTGAACAATTTCATATAGCTAACAGTTCTACTCAAATTGATTTCATTTCTTTTTCTCCCTTTTCTTGACAAATCGACTCCAAGAAAGCGCATATGGCTGCCTCTTTCTCTCGCTGTTGCACACAATCCTTATCCTTGATTGATCTGTCGGTGAGAGGAATAATACCCTATATGAGAGAGCTCAATCAAATGCAATTATCTTATTAACAAACAATGTAATCAAGATTACAATATTATATAGACCAATGTTTAACTAACTAAAGTTTAACAACTTATTAACCAATTAATATAAAGTATTATATATATATTTATATAATTAGTAACTAATTATGTCTAAAAACCCCTCGCAAATCTATAATCTTCAGCAGACTTTATTATTATTACTTTTTCTTATCACTCTTATTTTGCTTTAAGTAAATTAGCCAAGTAGGGAGAAAAACCCAGTGGTTGTTTATTCTGGGAAACCGTTGCTTTAGATCATCAATTTTGCAAGGAAAAGAATAAAAAATTAGATCGTTGTAAAGTATAACATTCATCAGCAACTATTTATGATGTTTACAATTATTAAGGTATAGTCTTTGTTGATCCACGATGTTATCTATCCATCCAGATTAATATGTGAATGCAAACAACACCAAACTCTAATTAGTTAAAAAGATAAAATAATATTTAAAGCTTGCCTCTTTATAGACTGAACTTCATGTTGATTTTTCTGCATATATAGACTTGTAAATATATCATAAGAGACTGTCTTAGTAAAAATATCAGATATTTGTTTAGAAGAGCATATGTGTTCAAGTTTTAGAAATTTTTTAAAAATTAGTTCTCTTATAAAATGTATGTTTGTTTCTATTGGATCTTCTGTTTTGAATCTTAATTTTGAATTTTTACATAGTTTAGATATATAATCTTAGTTTCAATTTCATTCTTGTCTGTGTGAACAAATAGTTTTGGTTTCTTGATTTTAATATTTCAATACTTATGAATCAAAACTTCAGTACATCTGAAATTCTATATGGTATCAGAACGGAGTTATCTTGCTTTTTTAGAATATAGAGAGAGAACCTTTTGAGGTTGAAGAGAAAGGTTTATATAATATTATATCTGGCGAATTGTAATACTATATCACAATTTACTTCAATGATTTATTTTCTAAATAAATACATAAATCTAAACTTAATTATAAACAAAAATACTTATAAAATGTCCATGTCTTTAAATAAATACATTTTAGATATAAGACATTAGAAATGGATAATTGGATTCAGTAACATTAGGGTTTATGGTTTTAGTCTTGTGTACGTGATTTTTATTTAATTTTTATCACGATATATTATAAGTAAAGGCGGATCTAATAAGTAAAACAAATGAAGATCCTAAGAGGAGTAATATCCCTCTAAAATGATATTTTTATTTAGAATTTTTGTAATCTTTTTTGAACTTATTAATGAAATTATCTTTTGTTTTTATTTGTTGATTTTTCGTATAAATAATCTTAGAATTGTAACCTAGGCTCGAAACTAAACTCGTAAATTGTAATTTAAACAATCTGGTCGTAAATTAAATTTTGTAACTCTCACTTAGACACTCTGATCGTAAGCTTGGTTGTAAGAATCGTAGTTCAGTCGTCAGTTAGATTCGCGGACAATTGATATTTCCAAATCGACTTAGAATCGCAAAAAAGAACTCCAAAAAATAATTCAAAAAATAATTCAGATTTAAGTTCGTAGATATTTAGAACCCTAATTTAGATTTTTAAGTCACGCCTTGGACCCGTAGATCGTAAATTAGACTCGTAATCGTAATTTATATTTCTCGTCGTAAATTAGATTTAGGTTTGTAAATATTTAAAATCTCAAGGTTAGATTCGTAAATATTCGTGAGAGCCCTAATATGGATTTTTAAGTCGCATCATGAAACCGTAAATCCCAAATTAAACTCGTAATCGTAATTTAGACTTCTCGGCGTAAATTAGATTTTTTGACCATCACCTAGACTCATGGGTCGTAGGCTAGGTCATAGGAGTCATGAAATTTTTTGAAAGCGCCTTATAATCCATGTTAGACTCGCGAGTCGTAATTGTTGAACTAAGGCTACTATTGCCCAAATTGAAAATTGAAAATTTACAAAATAACATACTTTATTTCGTAAAATATTATAGCATGGAATTAAAATACATAACAGAAATAAAAGAAAAAATGTGAACAATTCTAAGTGTAATATTGTTGCATGTTGTCTGCGTACCAAGTGTTCGGGATTAGTGTCTTGTCTTGTTGGCGTAAGCGATAAGTGTCTGACCATATTTTTTCTTCTACAATATATGTAAAAGAGTGATCAGAAGATTATTGGATTAAAAGAGTAATCTGAAGATGATTAAATCAAACACTTACTGAACTGGATCTGTATGCAATTAAACAGAACATAAGGTTGTGATATTTTGACTAAGAGAAGAAACTACAAGGTCAAAGAGGCAAAATTCACCACTTAAAGATAATCGGTAAATATGAAGAAGTACGAGGGCGAGAGTGCAACTTTAATCACTTAAAGACACTCGAGAATGACAAGAGAGTACGAGGACTCAACTGCAATTCTACCCATTAAATAAGAGGAATCGGGCTAACGGATCCGGACTGCTACCCAATTAAAGATCCAGTTAAATAGTTAGTTTAGTTAATGTTGTATTAGCTACTAATTAGTTAATTAGTTAATGTAAAGATGACTATTAATACAGAAGTGTAAGTGTGGTTTAATTAATTCAATTACAGAGTTAATCATACAGTTAGCACTAATCTACTTGCTACAGTGTTAACAGAAGGGGAATTAGGTAGTTCGAATAACCCTAATTCTTCCCCTCTTTAGTACGATTGCTCCCCGTCCGGCGAGCCAAGTCCGCCTGATTCTGCGCATACTGTCTATTGAAGCGCACCTCTCGTTTAACATGGTATCTGCCGGTAGTATCGGCCATGCTTCCGCTAATGAAGGAGAAGAAGAACTTGTTCTGACCCGGAATAAACAGCAAGAAGGTGACATAGGGTCGTCGAGTTCTTCACCATCTTCTCCGCCAACAATTATGCAATCTCCTCGGCACAAGTCGCGTTCTTCCTCCAAAAGTAAACACAAAAGTCACCACCATAAGCATCGCTCCCACAAATCCAGAAAGTCTGCCCCGTTTCAGCAATAAATGATAGGGAGTCAATTTATTACCTAAACACTGGAGATCACCCGGGTGCACTAATGGTGGTTGATAAACTGATTGGAGAGTCAAATTATGCAAGCTGGGCCAATGCCATGAAGCTTTCACTATTGTCCAGGAGGAAAATAAATTTTGTGAATGGCAAAATTCAAAAACCAGAGAATAGAGGAGGAAAAGAGTTTGAAGCTTGGGAGACAGTCAATGGGCTAGTTCTTTCGTGGATAATTAACAGTGTATCTCCACAGATTTCTTCCTCACTAATGCATACTGAAGAAGCAAGCATAGCTTCGAAAGATCTTTAAGAAAGGTACAATCAAGGGAATGCACCTAAGGTCAACCAAGTGAGGTATGATCTAAATAATTTAAATCAAGGATCTGATAGTGTCACTGAGTACTATGATAAGTTCAAAAGTCTATGGAATCAAAAGGTAGAATTAGATGATATAGACTTTTGTAATTCATGCATTCCTAAGTACAATATCAAGTTAGAAAAGGATAAGATCCATCAGTTCTTGCTAGGACTAAATGAGGATTTTAAGGTCATAAGAGGGCAAATCCTCTCATATGATGAATTACCAAACATGAGTAAACTGTTTTACCTCATCATACAAGAGGAAAAACAGAAAACTATATTTAGAACTAAAAATGACAAATCTGTGGAATCTTCTGCCCTATATGCTAAAAGAATAAATGAAAAAGAGGAAGATAAAGGTTTGTATAGCAAAAATGGGAAGAAACTAGATACTTCCAAATATTGTGATAATTGTAAGTTTTATGGGCACATCAGAAAAGATTGTTACCATATTGTGGGATTCCCAAATGACAAAAACAAGGAGAATTTCAAGAAAGGGAACAAGTTTAAAAAACCCAAAATTGAGTCTGCAAATCAAGCCTCATCATCAAACTCTGCCATTCCAGGGATGTATAGTGAAGAAATCTTAATGCTCAAGGACTTCTTGAAGAACAATGGTATGAGTCATTTTTCAAAAAATTTAAATTTTAGAATAAATCACTTATATAATGTGATAAATTTAAAAACAGATTGGATCATAGATACTGGAGCTTCCCAACACATAACTGGGAATCTTCAGATTTTTGATAAACCACCAACTGAAAATGGTGATCACTTTGTCACTATTCCAAGTGGTGAGGTATGTAGGACTAAATCCACAGGAAAAATAACACTTTCCAAAGATATAGTCCTACAAGATGTCCTATACATACCACAATTTAAAGTGAACTTAATCTCAGTTAATAAATTAACTCTAAACAGCAATCTAAAAGTATTATTTGATGATAAAAGTTGTCATTTTCAGGAAAGCAGGTCAGGGAAAGTGATTGGGAAGGGTAGGAGCCAAGATGGACTCTATATATACAGTTCTAATCCCCCTGATTTTGCATACACAACCCTAGACTCTAGAACTTGGCATAACAGACTTGGGCACATCTCCAATGAGAAGCTTGTTATGCTGGCTAAAAATCAGCAAATAGAGTGTAGAGTAAAAAGTTTACCTTGTATTTCAAATAAAAATTCTGTTTTAGATGTGATGAAGCACGGAATCTGCTACCAGTAGGCTCGCGGGGTTGCGAGGAGGGCCGGAGGCTTTGGAGTCCACGACGCGCGCTCTACGTCAATGTACCTGCAGAAGTGGAGGGGAATCGGCGACTCTCTTGGGAGTAGGCGATTCGGGCTCCTTGGATTGCTCTGGTGTGGTGTGTGTCAAGTGTGAATGACCTCGGAGTAGAGGACTCCCAAGGACCCCTTTTATAGGGTCTTGGGGGACGTTTCCCCATTCATTAGCGTGGAGCCCACCCCATTATGGTGCCCTATTGAAGGGTGCCATAATGACGTGGGCCCTCCCAAGTAACGGTTGGGAATCGGCGACTTAGGTATGGGAGTCGCCGATTCAGAGGTGGAGTCGCCGACTTCCCATGAGCCAAGTTGGCAGTCTACCAGAACTGACCACGAGGCCTAGAGTCGGCGATTCACCCCTAGAGTCGGCGATTTGGTAGTCCCAGTCGGCGATTCTCAGGTGTTTCCTTGAGTACTTGACATAAACACTTCCTCCGCATTTGTGGAACTCTCCGGGGGTCCGGCATAAAGCGACGGAACCCTAGTCCTTGTTGAAGGGTGTTGCTGGGAGTGACTGACGTAATCAGGCATGTCTCACCAGTACTCCCCCCTGAAGAGAGCATGGAAAAACACGTGTGTACCGCCAGTATCCCCCCCCAAGCAAGGTGATCCGCATCAAGGCCAAAGTGACAAGATGGGATTGAGTCATTGCGCTCACAGCGACACAAATGACTCCGCGTGATCTATGCACTATCAGATGGACTGATTCACTATCAGAATCTAGTTCCAGGCCAACGGAACTACATGTTTATAGTCCTACTCTGATCAGGAGCGACTTTTGCTGTGGATTCTGGCCGAAGCGAAAGAATGCGTGGATTCAGTGTTAGAATCTGATTCTGGCCGAAGCAACAGAATGCGTGGATTCACTATTAGAATCGGGTTCTAGCCGAAGCGACAGAATGTGTGGATTCTGGCCGAAGCGACAGAATGCGTGGATTCTGGCCGAAGCGACAGAATCTAGTTCACTATCAGAACTGATGTTTATAGTCCACTCTGATCAAGAGCGACTTTACGTCCGCAACGACGGTTACCCCATAGGCCAAAGCGCAAGATGGGTCGAGATCATTAAGGCCGAAGAGACAAAATGATCTCCAAGTGTTAAAGAATTATTGAAGCCAAAGCGACAACATAATTCTTGGTCCATTAAGGCCAAAGCGACAAAATGGACCTGGATCTATTAAGGCCAAAGCGACAAAATAGATCCGATTCTGGCCGAAGCGACAAAATCATGCCTGCAAAACAAAAAACAACCTGCAAAACAACTATATCAGTCTAAAGGATATATTTATTGATTTACTGACCTTGCCGTGTGGAGCTGCCTCTCATGCTGCTCCTCCTTATGCTCAATAAATCCTTGATTGATCTGGCCGAAGCGACAGATCTATCATGCTAAAAAATGTGACAGCTTCTGGCCGAAGCGATAGAAGTACCGGGAGAACTTGTAATACTCCCCTTGGATTTCGACGACTTCTGGCCGAAGCGACAGAAGTGTCGGGAAGAGCTTGTGATACTCCCCCTTGAGATCATTAAGGCCGAAGCGTCAAAATGACCTCTGGTCTATCAAGGCCGAAGCGACGAGATAGACCGACTCACTATCAGAGTCTGGTTCACTATTAGAACCTGGTTCACTATTAGAACCTTTCCTGCAAAAAAGAAAACATCCTGCAAAACAACTAGATCAGTCCAAAAACGCATTTTTAACTTATTGAACTTACCGTGTGATTTTACCTTTCTTGATGCCTCTTCTTTGCTCAATAAATCCTTGGTAAATCTGGCCGAAGCGACAGATTTTACCGTGCTCAATTTTGGACGACTTCTGGCCGGAGCGACAGAAGTGTCGGGAGAGCTTGCTCCCCCCAAAATTTGACGACTTCTGGCCGAAGCGACAGAAGTGTCGGGAGAGCTTGTGATACTCCCCCTCGAAATGTGACGACTTCTGGCCGAAGCGACAGAAGCGTCGGGAGTACTTGTGATACTCTCCATTGAAAATGTGACGACTTCTGGCCGAAGCGACAGAAGTGTCGGGAGTACTTGTGATACTCTCTATTGAAATGTGACGACTTCTATCCAAATTGACAGGAGTGTCGGGAGAGTTTGTGATACTCTCCATTGAAAATGTGACGACTTCTGGCCGAAGCGACAGAAGTGTCGGGAGTACTTGTGATACTCTCTAATGTGACGACTTCTATTCAAATTGACAGAAGTGTCGGGAGAGTTTGTGATACTCTCTATTGAAATTTGACGACTTCTATCCAAATTGACAGAAGTGTCGGGAGAGTTTGTGATACCCCCCTCGAAATTTGACGTCTTCTGGCCGAAGCGACAGAAGTGTCGGGAGAGTTTGTGATACTCTTCATTGAAAATATGACGACTTCTGGCCGAAGCGACAGAAGTGTCGGGAGAGAGAGTTTGTGATACTCCCCCTTGAAGCGATTGTTAATGGGCTATCTTTTGTTTTATTGCTAATCTTTCATATAAATTACCCTTTAAATTGTAACTAAGGCCCGAAACTAGATTTACAAGTCGTAATTTAGCCACTCTGGATGTAAATTAGACTCTGCTAACCCTATTGCTAGCCACTCTGGGCATAGACTTGGTCGTACGAATCGTAGCTCAGCCTACGGTTAAATTTGCGGATAATTTATACCTCCAGATTAATGTAGAGTTGTAAAAGATAGCGCGAATGAAAAATCCGAAGGATGCAAATTTTTCAAACTCTAGGGTTACGTTTGTAATTTACAATTACAACTGAAGTTTGAACCTTGATGTTGGAGAGAGCTTGTGATACTCTCTTTTGAAACGTGACGACTTCTGGCTGAAGTGACAGAAGTGTCGGAGAGAGCTTGTGATACTCCCTCCTGGAAATGTGATGTTGTTTTACCCTAATTCGGTGTTTGAGTGTCCCAATCGTCGACTCCTTAAGTTTTGGGTAACTGTGAGGATTTTGACGAGCCGAAGCGACAGAAGTGTCGGGAGAGCTCGTGATATTCCCCCTCTTGTAATGTTTTGATATTTTTGTAATTTTTTGGAACTCAATCAATTATTTTGCTTTTTTAATTAATTGTTTATTTAATTTATTTTTTGAATTGTAAATAAGACCCGAAACTAGATTCACAAGTCGTAATTTAGCCACTCTGGACGTAAATTAGACTATGCTAACTCTATTGCTAACCACTCTGGGCGTAGACTTGGTCGTACGAATCGTAGCTCAGTCTACGGCTAAACTCGCGAAATAAATTAAACTTCACAACTAACCAAGACTCGCAAAACTAAGTGACGTAATGAGTTGGAGATACAAAAATTATTGGGAATAGGACTTAGGATTTTTTGAGAACCTAAGACTCTAGATTTCATTCCCTAATGTATAGTTGAACTCTGGCCGAAGCGACAGAGTAACTTTTTACCCTTATCAAGGCCATAGCGACAAAATGGGATTGAATCGTATGTGTTGTGGGTAGTTAGAACCTCTTAGGTTCATTTGTACTTAGGACATGATTTGTGACCATCACTTAGACTCGTGGGTCGTAAGCTAGGTTTGAGCGACGGGTATCATCCAGCCAAAGCGATGGGTGATATATGAGATTGAAGAGACGGACGTCATCCAGCCGAAGCGATGGATGATTGATCCGTCTGAAGCGACGGGTGATTATTTTAAATATGATACTGCATATATCTCTATGGATTAAAGAGAGATTTATTTAGAATAATATCGCTATTGAGAATACATAAGAATAGCATGAGCGACAAACAAAATAATCGACATGTTTTGGTCGCTGGTTGCCACTGACAGAAGTATAGCCTGCATGGTTACTCTGGCCAATCCTATCTCTTAACAGGTAATAGTTCCTCACTCCTAGCATGATGCACTTGATTGCGAGTGTGAACTGTGGCTCTGGTTGTCATCACTGTCATAGGATTGAGAGCGTGGGCTATGGTCATAACTGTTACTGGGCCGAGAGTGTGAGCTATGGCTTTCTTGGCCATAACTGTTACCAGACTGAGAGTATGAGTTATGACTTTGCTGGTCACAACTGCTGATGAGAAGCTGCTCTCTGTATCGAGGAGGACTAGTCGAGGTTTCAGACTGGGAACTTGTATCCTCGTATGTATCTTCTTTAGCATAGCGAGGTTTTTTCCGACTGGGAGGCTCGACGCCGTCCAGCTTATTATTGTTCTCCTCTTCTATCTCAATGAACGATTGAGCTCGTTGGAAGAGGTCGGGGAGGGTCTCCACTTTATGGAGCGTAAAGTTCTGGGCCAAAGGGGAGTAGAGGAGTAGCCCATTCATGTAACCCGCTATGGCCAGACTCGGGATTAGGTCGTTCACTTCTGTCATCATCGAAGTGAACTTAATCGTGTAATCCCTCAGAGATAGTTTGTTCTGTCGTAATGCGAGTAGTGCGTTGGCACTGTGTTTTATTCTGATCATCCCCACATGTTGGGCGATGAACTTTGAAGAGAGGTCCGCGAAGCTGGAGACCGAGCCAGCTGGCAGACAAGAGAACCACCGATAAGCATTGCCTTTGAGAGTGCCGGGGAATGCCCGACACAACAATCCGTTATCGGTGGTCTGTGGTTCCAAGACACTAAGGTAGAGGTTGATGTGATCTTTTGGATCACTTGAACCGTCATACGCTTCTATCTTGGGTACCCTCCAGGTTGGTGGAAAAGATTCTTTCAAAAGGTCCTTGTGAAAAGGAGCGCTTTTGATTCTCAAGAACTCGATCAGACTGCTGGAGACCGGATTGTCGGCCAGCTTCCGACGAAGATCTTCCACGAACTTTGTTGTAAGAGTCTTGTGAGTGCGACTCTTGCTAGGTCCAGCCTTTGCCTTAGGAGGTGCTGGAGATTTCCTCTTTTTCTCTGTAGATGGAGGATAGTAAGACCCAGATTCACCTGCTCTTTCGCGGGTGATGGCCTTCTTGCCCCTCGCTTTCTCGAGGTTGCTAACTCTTTTTTCTATGGAATCCATAAAGTTAATCAACCTCTCTTCTAGCATAGGAGTTAGGTTCACTCCCCCATTTGATGGGAGTGATGAGGGCACCTTATGTGCCGATAGTGGTATATTGGAGGTTGGTATAGTACGGGAACCAACCCTCCTACCAGAAGGTCCTACCTCAGTAGTATTTGCGAGAGCTTTCTTTTTATGATCCTTAGTAAAAGGAGCCATAAATGGGATGGTTGCTTCTATCGGGACGAAGCAACAGACTACGAGTGGGAGTTCTTCCGAAGTGCCGGAAGCTATGGGTAGGTACCTGCCCCCCCGGGTCACAAAACAGAAAAAAATTTGTATAATATTTCTTTGTAGTTTTGTGACCCCCTTGAGCAGTACTACTGGTCCTCAAAGTTTGAAATTAGCAAAAAAATTTTGCAATTTTTCTACAGAAAATCGTGCCGCCGGAGGTCGTTTTCGGGATGCCTGTTTAGACCTCTCCCAGAAAAGATTCCTTGCACTGTTGGGAAATTCTGCCTTTTTGTACTCGTAGAGAAAACTTTTTTCACGTGATGTGTGGTCGTAGAATCAAAAAATCAGATCTGGGCATTCCGGAGGTGGACCGACAAAATCACTGATAGTGAAAAAAGGTAAAAAACCCCATACTTTTTTTTTTACCGAAACGACGATGCGAATCCAGCCAAAGCGATGGATTTTAGTTTCGGTAAAAGAGCTGGGCTATGTGTGGTCTTATTCAGCCGAAGCGATGAATGAAGACGATGACCGAATCGACAATTCAACTGTGGGAATCGCCTACTCGGTGTGGGAGTCGGCGATTCAATTGTGGGAATCGCCTACTCAGTGCATGTGGTCTTATTCAGCCGAAGCGATGAATGAAGACGATAACTGAATCGACAATTCAAGTATGGGAATCGCCTACTCAATGTTGTAGTCGGCGACTCAATTGTAGGAATCGCCTACTCGGTGTGGAATCGTTGATTCAAGTGGAAATCGACGATTCATATGGGGATAGGTGATTTTCTATGAAAAATCCAACCTATATGGAAATGAAAGTGCCAGAGCAAAAGGCATTGACAGCACTTGCTCAAAAAGCTAAAGGAATCGGCGACTCCCTATGTGGAGTCGGCGATTCAACTTATGGCTTTTTTGAACCAAGCCGTGGACAACACTCTTAGCTAGCAGAATAACCCGCAATCGGCGACTCACTAGGTGGAGTCGGCGATTGTCTGTGTGTATCGGAGATTCCTTAACACAAAGTTAGCGACTCACCCTAAGGGAATCGAGCTGAACTTTGCGAAAAAAATTTCGCGATTACGACGGGATATCGTGGTTCGATAGTCCCACAGACGGCGTCAGCTGATGAAGCACGGAATCTGCTACCAGTAGGCTCGCGGGGCTGCGAGGAGGGCCGGAGGCTTTTGAGTCCACGACGTGCGCTCTACGTCAATGTACCTGCAGAAGTGGAGGGGAATCAGCGACTCTCTTGGGAGTAGGCGATTCGGGCTCCTTGGATTGCTCTGGTGTGGTGTGTGTCAAGTGTGAATGACCTCGGAGTAGAGGACCCCCAAGGACCCCTTTTATAGGGTCTTGGGGGACGTTTCCCCATTCATTAGCGTGGGGCCCACCCCATTATGGTGCCCTATTGAAGGGTGGCATAATGACGTGGGCCCTCCCAAGTAACGGCTGAGAATCGGCGACTCAGGTATGGGATTCACCGATTCAGAGGTGGAGTCGCCGACTCCCCATGAGCCAAGTTGGCAGTCTACCAGAACTGACCACGAGGCCTATAGTCGGCGATTCACCCCTGGAGTCGGCGACTTGGTAGTCCCAGTCGGCGATTCCCAGGTGTTTCCTTGAGTACTTGACGTAGACACTTCCTCCGCATTTGTGGAACTCTCCGGGGGTCCGGCATAAAGCGACGGAACCCTAGTCCTTGTTGAAGGGCGTTGCTGGGAGTAACTGACGTAATCAGGCATGTCTCACCAAGATGATTGTAATAAAGAATCTTTTTCAAATAAAAGTTGTGATGTTTGTCCATTATCCAAACAAAACAAACTCAAATATACAAAAAGTATTATAATGAGTAAAAATCTGTTTAATCTAATTCATATAGATATTTGGGGTAAGTTCCCAATTACCACTCATGATGGTTTCAATTATTTTTTAACCATTGTAGAAGACTTGAGTAGAACAACTTGGATTTTTTTAATAAAAGATAAATCTATTGCCTATGATTGCATAAGAAAATTCATAATCAAAGTTAAGAACTTCTTTTCTAAAAATATAAAGATGATAAGAAGTGATAATGGTGGAGAGTTCAAATCAAATAAATTCCAATATATGCTTGAGAATTTTGGAATTCTTCATCAACTCACATGTCCTTACAACCCTCAACAAAATGCAAGAGTTGAGAGAAAATATAGATGCCTACTAAATATAGCTAGGTCCCTACACATACAAGCCAATATTCCCCTAAAATATTGGAGAGAATGCATATTGGCTGCCACATACATAATAAATAGAATCCCATCAAAGATTCTAGATAATAAAACTCCTTTTGAAATTTTACATAAACAAAAACTAAAATATAAATTCCTAAGAACTTTTGGTTGCCTATGCTATGCAACAACACATAATAGAGAGCACAAGTTCTCTCCAAGAACTTTCAAAGGGATATTCATGGGATATCCTCCCAACATAAAAGGATATTTAATACTTTGTCTAGAAAATGAAAAATTCTACATAAGTAGAGATGTAGTTTTTAGAGAGGACATTTTTCCTTTTAGTCAAATTACACCCAAAGTTGATCTAGATAATAAAACAGGAAACATATTTCCATTACAAAAGTTTTTTAATGAAATAATAGAAGAACATCACCCCAAGGCAGACTGTTTTAAAATAATCAACCCAGGGCAAACTCTTAAAAACAAAGATTATGGAGTAATTCAAAACAGACCAGATATAACTGGAAATAACCAGTCTGGACAGTTTAGAATTACAAAAATAAATCAAGGTCCAGACAGGCCAGATAGAGCTGAAAATAATCAGCCTGGTCAATCTGAGATCATATCAGAAAAACAACCTTCAAACAGGCCAGATAGAGCTGAAAATAATCAGCCTGGCCAGTCTGAAACCATACCAGAAAACCAACCTTCAAACATGGCAGATTCAACTGAAAATAAACAGGCTGATCAGTCTGAAATTGTTATAGAAAATCAATCAAAAGTTGCCCTGAACAGACCAGAAACAAGTGAAAATAGTCAGACTAGAGCAACATCAGAAATGCAACCCCATTCTGACAGTTTTGGCAATAACCAATCTGAACACACACAAAAACTGATAAATCCTAGAAAAATCCCCACATATGACTCAGAAAGTCAGGGTATTAATGAAAGGAGTCTAATACAAATTGATCACAGTGCAAGTGATCATAGAATTCAAAATAAAGGGCTAGATTCAGTTAAAAATACTGAAAATAGCACAGCACCAAATAAAAACTTAAATTCAGTCAAAAACACTGAAAATAACAAGTAAAAATATAAAACAAACTAGATTGGGTAGAGTCATAACCAAACCCAAACATTTTAGTGATTTTCATATGGAAAGTGAATCACCAAAGAAAATCAAATACCCCATGAGTAACTATGTGTCGTATCACAGAGTAAATGATAAACACAAAGATTTTCTCAAACAAATCACTAAAAACATTGAACCCAAAACCTTCAATGAGGCATCAACCAATCCAAAATGGATAGAGGCAATGAAAAAAGAGATGGAGGCCCTCATCTCAAATAACACATGGGTCATAACTGAACTTCCAAAAGGAAGAAAAGCAGTAGGATCCAAGTGGATTTACAAAATTAAATATAAACCAAATGGAGAGATTGAAAGATACAAGGCAAGACTTGTAGCAAAGAGGTTCTCTCAAAAAGAAGGTTTTGATTTCTATGAAACTTTTACACCAGTTGCAAAAATGACAATAGTTAGGATCTTAATTGCTCTAGCAGCTTATAAAAGATGGAATCTATATCAAATAGATGTTAATAATGTCTTTCTCCATGGAGATCTTCATGAGGAAGTATATTTAAAACCACCCCAAGGATTACTCCAAGAAGGAGATAAAAGAGTGTGCAAGCTCACTAAGTCACTATATGGCCTTAAACAGGCCTCTAGGAACTGGTTTGAGAAGTTAAGAACTACACTCCTAGAAATAGGGTTTTCACAAGCTAAATCAGACTATTCCCTCTTCATAAGAGAGAAAAAATGAAAACATAATTTATCTAATTGTATATGTAGATAATATAATCATCACAGACAGCAATGAGCTAGAAATAGCATTTCTGAAAATACAATTAGAAAATAAATTTAAACTAAAAGATCTTGGAAAATTAAGCTATTTTCTAGGAATTGAGGTATCATACTCAGATGAAGGAATTTTTTGTCCCAAAGGAGATATGCCTTAGAAATACTTGAGGAAAGTGGCATTTCAGGTGCAAAAGAATCCAAAATACCTATGGAAAGAAATATAGACCTCAAAAGTGAGTCTAAACAAATTCAAGATCCAACATTCTATAGAAAACTAGTTGGAAAGCTAATATACCTCAATATAACTAGACCTGACTTAAGCTATATATGCAGTTCACTGGCTTAGTCAGTTCATGAGTGAACCAAAAGAAGTTCATTTAAAAGCTTTATTCAAAGCATTAAGATACCTAAAAGGAGCCCCAGGGCAGGGCATCATTTATAAGAAAAATCAGGATTTAAGTATTCATGCTTATTGTGATTTTGATTGGGCTGGCTGCCAAATAAGCAGAAAGTCTGTAACTGGTTTTTGTATCCTAATTGGGAATTCCATGATATCTTAGAAATCTAAGAAACAAGCCATAATCTCAAAGTCCTCCTGTGAGGCTGAATATAGAGCAATAGCTCAAACAACTTGTGAGGTGATATGGATACATCAACTAATAAAAAAAATGAACTTCAAAACAAACATTAAAACAACACTATATTGTGATAACAAATTAGCAATCAACCTAGCTAATAACCCTGTTTTTCATGAGAGAACAAAACACATACAGATTGATTGTCATTTTATTAGAGAGTTAATCACCCAAGGAGTGATTTGCCTAAAACAAGTTGGAACTAAATTCCAATTAGCAGATATGTTTACTAAGTCCTTGGGTGAGATTGAGATCACATCTTCTTCTGTCAAGCTTGGAGTCATAAACATTTACTCCAGAGCTTGAGGGGGGGAGTAAAAGAGTGATCAAAAGATTACTGGATTAAAAGAGTAATCTGAAGATGATTAAATCAAACACTTACTGAACTGGATCTGTATGCAATTAAACAGAACATAAGGTTGTGATATTTTGACTAAGAGAAGAAACTGCAAGGTCAAAGAGGCAAAATTCACCACTTAAAGATAATCGGTAAATATGAAAAAGTACGAGGGCGAGAGTGCAACTTTAACCACTTAAAGACACTCGAGAATGACAAGAGAGTACGAGGACTCAACTGCAATTCTACCCATTAAATAAGAGGAATCGGGCTAACGGATCGGGACTGCTACCCAATTAAAGATCCAGTTAAATAGTTAGTTTAGTTAATGTTGTATTAGCTACTAATTAGTTAATTAGTTAATGTAAAGATGACTATTAATACAGAAGTGTAAGTGTGGTTTAATTAATTCAATTACAGAGTTAATCATACAGTTAGCACTAATCTACTTGCTACAGTGTTAACAGAAGGGGAATTAGGTAGTTCGAATAACCCTAATTCTTCCCCTCTTTAGTACGATTGCTCCCCGTCCGGCGAGCCAAGTCCGCCGGATTCTGCGCATACTGTCTACTGAAGCGCACCTCTCGTTTAACAATATGGTCCTTCGAAGTTGGACTATAACTTGTTTATGGGTCTATTCCTCTTTGTTATGCTTGCCTTGCACATGACGAAAGTTCCTGGTAAGAATACTTTCTTTCGTACTTGACAATTGTGGTATCTTGATACGCTAGCCTTGCATGCTTCGTTACGCATGTTTGCTTCGTTACGCGTTTCTTCTCTTAGTTCCAATGCTGTCGTTAGATTTTGGTCATTAGTTTGCTCGTCGTAGTTCGAGATTTTGTACGTTGGTATATTCATCTCGATTGAAGTGTTGTTACCGATATTTCTATGATTTCTTTTATCACGATGATGCCACCGACTATTTGAGGCTGCAAAGGAAGATGGCGAAGATAGAACAACAAAATTCAATTGTGTTTGTCGCTTGAGAAAACGATCTTCTTCAATTATCATCCGAAGAAAATTATTAAACACCAAATCAGGATGAGAATGGATCCCTGATAAGAAGGGCCAAAATTCAGAACCCAAGCCTCCTGTCACGAACTCAATAAGATCCCGATTAGTAAGCACTTCACCAGAGACTGACAGACTGTTAGTCAATGCTACCATCTTGATCGCAAAATCGCACATCGTTTCCTGTTCAACCTTCTTCAAATGTCTCAATTCTTCCTTTTTTTTTGAGTAAAACCTTCTTTTGGCAATTTATTGATTTTAAACAAAAAAAAGATAAGGTTACATGCAACCCGTCTTCAAACTCTAGACTTTGTACAGCGTGTTTAACTCTAGAGTCTACTTACTATTCCTTTCAAACTGCTTCCAGCTATCTTTTTTTCCTTTTCTTCCTTTAGGTTTGTCTTTTCTTTAGTAATTGATCGAAGATCCACCTGCTAGGGGTTCCGTAACATTCCACGTTCCTCAACCTTATTTTTCTGCCCCTCATCTCACTCCAAAATTTATCCCACGACCCTTTTGTTAATGAACTTTTCTTGGTGAAACTAATCTCTGGCATGTCTTTGTCATTCTTTCAAACGTATTTTTGGTGGCACTCTAAGCTCACTTATTTTTGGCGGCTCTTCAAACTCACTTATTTTTGGTGGCACTCTAAGCTCACTCCCAAAAGACAGTTGTAGCTCCAATTTTTTCCAACACGCCTACGTGGTTTTATGATTCATTACCCATGAGAGCATCGGTGGTCCAATTACCTCTTGGATCCATCCAAGAACGAGCCAATCCTTATCATGTGAT
The DNA here is from genome assembly GCA_001185155.1 of Zostera marina. Classification (NCBI taxonomy): domain Eukaryota; kingdom Viridiplantae; phylum Streptophyta; class Magnoliopsida; order Alismatales; family Zosteraceae; genus Zostera; species Zostera marina. Next base: position 35,647 of record LFYR01001076.1, on the reverse strand, counting down.
TCAATTATCTTATATAATTTCATCATTAATTATCTAACATGGTTAATGGTTATTAGTGAAAATAGCTTAACTTTATTTAAGAAATTATAATATTTATAAGGGGTTTTTTAATAAATATTACTAAGTGAAGTAAATTAATATTTCGGGTAGATTTGACTATTTTCCCACTTTTGATTCATTAGTCATCACCGCAATCTGTTGCCGTAGTGTGTTCCACCCCGCACTTCCGCAGTGGTCTGTGGTCGTCAGTTTCTAGAACAATGCGGTGGTCGTCGGGATCCGTTCCGCAGGGACTCCGTCAAAGATTTATTGCTCACAGATCCATCGCTACCAGCTGTCGTGCCGTCGTATTGACTCGGTTCGGTGGTCCGGAGGTTCTGGAAATTCATCCCGCGGTCGCAATTCCCGATCTCAAGCCGAGGGAGGTTCTTGTTCGGTCTCGGGCTGTTTCCGTCAATCCACTTGACACCAGAGTCAGTGAGCTTCTTCCGCTATTGAAAACATCGAATTCGTATTTGGAATTTATGTTAATTGCGAACGATGTTTGTGTGTTTATTTTTAGATGAGAGCAGGATATGGACGGTCAATATTTAAGCCTCTGTTGCCTCTTATATTGGGGAGGGACGTAAGCGGTGAGGTTGCGGGGGTGGGATCGTCGGTGAAGTCCCTGGTCGTTGGACAGGATGTGTTTGGAGCTCTGCATCCGACGGCAGTACGAGGTACTTATGCTGATTATGCGGTTTTATCTGAAGATGAGCTTACGTTAAAACCTCCTGCATTGACACATGTTGTGAGTTTTCTTCTTCTTCAAGTGCTAAAATTTTATTTTAGTTACAGCTTACAAGGGATTGATTTCATGATTTACTTCATTCAAACTCCAATGTTGACTTGATTTCTTGCAACTTATACTTGATCTGGTCTCTACTCTAGTAATCTAATTTGCATCATATCATCAACAACTTCACTAGATCACTACACAAGTCTTTACATAACTTAACTAAATATGTTAATAATCAGTCGTTTTCATTAAAAAAAATCTACTTAATACTAAATCTGTTGGCTGATAGATGATTTTTGATTGATTTATTGCTATTAAAGAAGATTGTCCATCCATTCTTAATTTCTTAGTTAATGAGTTATTCCATTTGGTGAATAACTTGTTGATAAGCTCAAAACTGTTGGGACTGCATAACAGTGAGACAAATTTGTTGAAAATTATGTCAATTCTCCATAATGGGTTTCTGATCCATAATGGGTTTATAATTTATAATTAATATTCTCTATCTTTGGTAATCTTCCTTATAATCACCTTTCAATTCCTATTTATGTGGACTTTACTCTTTTTATCGAACCTAAATACAATCACGTTTTCATATAGAACCATTTCTTTGAAAAATCTCTCTAAACAAAAGGTATCCTCTATTTTTTTTTAATCTTATTTTGCAGGAGGCAAGTGCCATTCCTTTTGCTGCATTGACTGCATGGCGTGGTCTTATGTGCACTGCTAGATTGGAGAAAGGGTATGGCTTTGTGCTTCGTATTCTATCATAAATTTTTATCTAGATTCCATTATATATGAAACATGTACCTTACATTTTCAATTGATTTCATTATTTTAAAATCATGATTTTCAGAGAGAGGCTACTGGTTTTGGGAGGAGGGGGTGCTGTTGGACTTGCTGCAATTCAACTTGCAGTGTCTATTGGATGCAGGGTGTCAACTACATGTGGTTGTAAAAGTTTTGATCAAGTTATATCAACTGGAGCCGAACAGGCAATAAATTACGAAGCCGAGGTCATTCTATTATACAAAACCTTAATGTCTAACTATCATTATCTATTTTAATTCATTGATCATGGGACTCATGCTTGTTCCATTCTACATGCCCTTGTCTAATTGTCTCCATAACTATGGAGTGCATTCTTATAATTGAATGTGGCATGAAGATTTGATTCTTATTTTATAAGTTATTGACAGTCTTAAATGAGTGTAATATCACTTTTTGCATGCATATAGGGCATACAGTGCAGATTTTTGTGAAATTGACAGCCAGTTTCCTTTAGATAAATTAATTTATTCATCGTGTGCTTATTTCCACTCCTGTAATCCTGTGGACTTCTTAATTATATCTGATATTTATGAGTTTCTTTAAATAGGATAAATTGGGCTTTCCCTTATACTTCTAAATATTATCAAATATGCATTTTCCTCTGTAATAGGTATCACTACTGAACTTGGATTGTTGATTTTTTTCTAAAGTATTTTTTATTATGAAAGTTCTGATGTTGAATTTTCCATCCTGAAAATTAGGCCTAATTTTCATCAATCTTTATCTTAAGTCGTAACATTTTTCTGCGCGTTGCACAAACTCCAGGATATCGAGTCCACACTGAAGGGAAACTTTGATGCTGTTCTAGACACTATTGGCTCTGAAACAACAGAAAGAATAGGTACCAATGTTCTAAGGAAAGATGGCTATTATATGACACTTCAGGTTTAGACAAGATCTTATTGTTGATTTACATAACATATGTACAAAATCTGTAATCTGGGCCCTTCTTTGTCACAAGAATATTTTCTCCCCACAATGACATAATCTGCCCCTCTTTAATGACAGGGAGAAGCAGCGTCCTTGTCTGATAGTTATGGCTTTGCCGTTGGTATTCCTATTGCTACATCCATATTACTGAAGAAACAATTTCAATACCGAAATTCTCATGAAATTGGTAATGAATAGTCTATTACTCTATCTATGGAATAGCCATTAGCTATATAAACGTAAAACTGATTTTCTTTATGTTTTTGCATCCATTTCATTGATATTGCTAACTTCTTACCAATATATCCTTTAACAATTTCCAATTAAATAACTGCATTGAACCGGCAAGCATATCATCTTTTTGAAATAAATAATAGCATTATAAATTAGTACTTAGCATAATATATCCTTTAATAACAATGAATCATATGCTTGACAGAATACCGATGGGTATACATGAGGTCGGATGCCGAAGGACTGGATGAGATCCGAAGACTTTCCGAGGCTGGAAAGCTGAAAATACCTGTGGAGAAAACATTCTTGATAACAGAAGCAAAGGAGGCTCATGAAGCAAAAGAAAAAGGGAGAATCCCTGGTAAGGTGGTTTTGGAATTCGATTGAACATTGACACTTTAACATTGTACACATACTGTATAACAAAACACAAGGAAATTAGCTCAACTAGTTTCATGATCTTAAGGTTCGTGAGGTTCAGAATACAGGTTCTTCTGTGTATTAGGTGGACTTTAGAATATCATTTAAGGGTTTTATTTTTCAATAATACTTTGTGAATGTAGCAAATCATTATTCAGTATTTTTCATGATTTACTCATTCATCCATCACTTTGACAATCCAAGTCTAACATTACCTGGTTCTGTTTCAAATTGTGAATGTGTGGTGGCCTGGTGGGTAGGTTTTTTTTTTGAAAATAGGAGAAACTCTTCTTAGAAAGATAAAACACTAAAACCTTCAGTTGATATATATATCAATAGGAAACACTTCCTGTGAGATACTCATAAAGGGATATTTCGTAATAAATTGGTAGATCCACCATTTATTTTGATATCTTACTTGAAGCTAGTCCTATATAAATAATCAATAGTCATTTGACATACTATGCAAATTTGAATTTTTCGGGGTGAGTCTAGGGTAAAGATTGCCCCCACCACGTCTTGCCCCGGAATTTGAATATGGGACAAGACTGACCTGTTCTAATCCTTAATTTTAATGCATATTTCGATGTATTTGGTGATTTTTATTTCATATTTACACATTACTATTTAAAGCATTTTAGTTAGGTCATGAATTACACCCATTTTGATTTTTTTATTATGCATCATAGTATTTAATTATTTATTGTTGATTTGTCTATTTTGTGTTTAAGTATGGGTAAGAATGCAAACGAGTCAAGTCGAGCTTTGCGTAAAATGCTCAAACTAGACTCGTAAGGATTTTTAAAACTCAAACTTGATAAATTTGATAAAACAAAAAACAGCAGCATAGCAAGATAAGTTGAAGAGGAGAAGAGAAGTTTTAGAGATTGATTGATTTAGTTGGGAATGGAGATTGAGTTAATTGTGTTTTAGGATTTAAATTTTGATTTGAATGAAAAAAGTTAATTGAAACATTTATAAATTAAAATTTCTGTATGTATGTATGTTTTTAAAATTTTTTTATCAGGTTATCTCGACAAGGCTAAACTCGACTCAATAAGGTCTTAACGAGTCTTTAACCCAAATTTGCATTCTGAACAATGGGTCATTTGGTCTTAGATCTGTCCTAGATCATTGAAAGTCAATTTTTTTGATCGGATCTAGATGTGGGCTTGGTTTTGGTCAAGCCCGAATCCACGTTTTTCCAGGTGGATATTTTCAATTATAAAACCTGATATGAAAAATCTGAACTCGAGTTTTTTTACCTGAATTTTTCGAATCGAGCCGAACCAAACTTGACTCATCCGAAATCTGACTAAATTTATAAAAAACTTTAAAATATAAATAAAAAATTAATGACACATTTAATAAAATTTTCCTCTTTTTCTAAAATTTAAATCCTAATATTATTAACATTTTCCTATTTTCTTCCATTTTTATCATTCCTCTCTTATCGTCGTTGCCATTGTCGCCGGATCCATCTTTACATTTTAATCTTTGATTAAAAATTATTTTTGCTTCAAAAAAAAAAAAAAAAAATTTAATGTTTTATATTATTTAAAATTTTAAAAAATTATTTAAATAATAAGTTTTAATGCAAAAAATTTAAAAAAATTATCAAACCCTAACCCAACCAACCCAACATCCAAATCGATTTGGATTTTATAATTTTAGATGTTACCGGAATTCGGGCCAGATCCATTAATTGGATCCATCTTACATATTAAAAATAGAGTTTAAAAATAATTAAATTGTTTAATCAGAAAAAATGAGACGAAGAGATGTTCCTGAATCTGAGTGCTGACTGTGCCGCGGAATCCATCTTGAATTTAACGAACGGTCAGGATCGAATAATTTCTCTCATCTTTTACCTCTCTTTCCTCCCCCTCTTTCTGTCCTCCTCCTCCCCGTCATTTGAAACAGCATCGCAGTCGCATCCCACAAAAATCTCAACTCCCACATAGGAAGGAAGAATCACGAGAGAAGGAAAACAAGTGCAGAAATCGACGTCGTTGATCCGGTGCGATTGGTCGTCGCTGGGGGAAACCTTTAATCTACGGGAGTCTCAGACTTGAGAAGCAAGAAAGCAATGGTACTACCGTTAGCGAAATTGGGGACTCTTGCGCTGAAGACTATTAGCAAACCGATCGCCAACCGATTGAAGACGGAGGCCGGAAGGCATCCCGAGTTCCGTAATCTAATCATATCGTTTGCTCAGGTCCTTTCCTTCTCTCTCTTTCTCTCTCTCTCTCTCTCTCTCTCTCTCTATCTTGATCGATCGAAGAGAGAAGATCCATTTTCTAAATCTATGTTATTGCATTGATCCATTTTCACAGAATAACCTAGGTTTGATTTATTCTTCTTCTTCTATCAATCATCATAACAGAATATTCTGATTATGAATATGGTGTTTTGTACTTTTGTTATTGTTGCTGCTTGTTTCAGTCCAACCACCGAGTGACCACCAAAATCCAGAGACGCCTATACGGTCACGCAACCAATGTGGAGATTCGTCCTTTGAATGAAGAGAAAGCTGTTCAAGCTGCAACTGATCTTATCGGCGAAGTCTTTGTGTTCTTGGTATAATCATCCATCCATCTATCCATCGATCGATCAATGCACATTGCTCCCGAATTAGAAGCTCTAATCATCAGTGATTTTTCTCTTCAATTGTAAGGTTGGGGGAGCTGTTGTTATTTTTGAGGTACAAAGAAGTGCTCGATCGGAAGCTAGGAAAGAAGCAATGCGCAAAGTCGAACTTGAGGTAAAAAAAAAAAAACTCTGTAGACTGTAGCTTTTGTAATCCGTTTCTTCCTTCTCCCAGGGAATGAGACAAAATGATCTGGAGCTGGAAAAAAGAGTGTTGGTTCTGGAGCAGGGAGTAGCTCAACTCCAGAAACTTTCAATGGAACGAGGTCTGCTACCTGGCGCCGGCAGTCTCCTTCATTCCAAGATGGTTACTCCTGAACAACCTGAACCTGAAAAACCTTCTTCGACACAGGCTTAAATTCTCATCTCAATGATTTCTTGGTTTCATTGGCAAAAAAACAGCATTCATAAAATAAACATTCAAAAATTAACTATTTTTTCTGAGAAGAAAGACATCTGACTCTTCATATCGATAATCCTGATCCAAATTCTCCTTAGGAACCTTCTCAACATCAAACCTCTCCACGCACTTCTCCCAGAATACCTTGTCTGCATCAACTGATCGGATCTGGTATCCCAACACGATAACCCCACCCTCGTCCTTCTCCTTCACCAATCCTTCCATCGCATCTACCAACCACAATGCAGAATCTTCCATGTACACCACGTCGGCTGCCACCACGATATCGAACCTAGGTCGCACCGCGGCGATGTGTTCTTTGTTGTTCCAGTACAGCTGTGCGTGTCGGGGCGGCTTCTTGTTGGGAGTGTTGGTGAAGAGGTGGCGGTTACGCTTGAGATTATGTTTGAGAGCGGGGAATACGGGAGCGATGTCGGTGAGGAGGATGTCGTGTAGACCGAGTAAGGAGAGTCCCATTCCAGCGACGCCGCATCCAGTGCCGAGCTCGATCGCGCGTTTTGAATGGAGAGGGAAAAGAGAGGCGTAAGGGTTTATGTTGCTGTTGGTTGCGATAATGGAGGACCATCGCTCGATGAATTTGACGACGAGGAGAGAACATGGCCAAACGGATGTTCCAACGTGGAGTGAGTTGTTATCTTCCTGGAAACTGAGGACAGAGGAACCTACTGGGAGTTCCACCGCCGGCGAATCGGTGAATCGCATCGTATTCGTCGCCTGTGACTTGGGGATCGGATAAAGACTCGCCGACTCGGGAGATTAAAAGAGAGTACGGTTGGTTAATTTTATCTTTTTGACCCTGTAAAATTTAGAGTTAATTTTCCCAACGGAAATGGATCAGAAGGCGACGGCGAAATCTAAGCGATCACATTCCCAACATGGAAAGAAGGCGTTCTCCACGCACAACAGCGCTGAGAAGAAGAAGAAGAAACCTCAGTTCCAAGGTGTGGCAGAAAAGCCCCGACCTTCCCTCCCGTCCAATTGGGACCGGTACGGCGGTGAAGGAGAGGAAGATGAGTATACTTTACCTGGAGAAGTTGCAAATGATGGCATGGTGGTGCCTAAGAGTAAAGGGGGCGACTATCGTGATTTGATCGAACAAGCGAAATCAAGAGTAGTTGGTGGCGACAGTGGTGGGCTTGGATCCTTCTTTGATTCATCGGTTCCAGGTATTTTGTTTCTTCTTGAATCTTGTCTATGTTTTGGATATTTGGGGATTTGGTTCTGTTATAGTTTTCTGCTGATATAGCCCTTACTCAATATAATGAAATTCAAATGTTCCAGACTATTGTAACCATAAGGTGTAGATTTTTGAGAAAACACAACCTGTTTGTTCATCATGCATGTGCTGAGAATCTGAGATTAGTAATATTTGTTGTTGACAGTTTTTGATGTATCCATGTGGTCATGTGTTATGGAAGAACACACGGATTTTGAAACAAAGGTTGCAAACTAGGGTTTACATCCTACATAAATGTCGGTTCCGAAGCGGATCTAAACTGGATCCAACCCATGATCGGATTAGGCGACGTGTAGAAACACATCCCCATGGTCAAACATATGATGTCTTGTACAGAACATATCCATCTGCATCAAAAAAATTGTTTATTGATGAGTGTTTCTATGTTTCTTACCTTCTTGCATGTTTTAGTCTTTTCAATAAATGTATTTATTTTTATTTGTTTCGTCCATAACATAATTACCATCTGAATCACACAACTCGATTAGCCCAGTTGGTAACTGTTACTATTAAGGTGGATGGACTGTTGGAAGTTCAAGATTCGAGTCTTAGTGTATGCATTTTAATTTCTATCACGTACCTAGCTTATCAAAAAAAATTACGATCTGAATGTTTTAGAGTGTTGAATTGATATTTTAGTACTTTTCTGTTTTTGCTAGAGTACATTAAGGATTTGAGCCCTATGCTTTCAACCAGGGGTGACAACTTACTTGTTCTTGGTAGAGATGAAAATTTTATTGTGGATGACGAACCTATGTCGAAATTTGAGGTAAGTATTTTCAGTTACCAATTGTACTACTGTGTTACGATTCTCTAGTTAAGAGCCTTGAGTCTTGGCCTGGATGTCTGGACAGCATTGCTCAACTTACGATTCATATGGCTAATTTCAATCAATTTTTTTCTTGATTTGTTAGGTTCCAAATTTAATTATCTTTTATTTCATATATTTGGCTTCTTAATTTGTTCTACTACATTGGATGTTTGCTAAAGTTTAAGTTCAGATCAAATTAAATTTTTGCTGGGATCTTTTAGGTACCTTTCCTCTCCCTGGATCTGCATTCACTTGCAGCTCAGCTTGCAAAATTGAAGTTATCACAGAGGCTTTTTATTGATCCAGAATACATACCTGAAGAAATGGTGATTTTTTTAATGATTTCATTTTTTATTGATAAATTCAACTGATAATACTGCATATTTTTGTTAATAATTAATTTTATTTAATGTTTAATCTTGTTATAAACGTTTTTAGCTTTTCTTAAGGATATGATATGATAGTTAGTCATAGACTCATAATGCTCATCATCTTGTAGAACAAATAGACCATCTTAATATAATTGTAGTTGACTTTTATTCATGACTCTTTGAATCAACTGGTAGTTATATACTAGTTATATTTTTCTTTAAGTATATGGGGACGGACCTTTGTATTCTTTTTTAATTGTGTTGGATTATTCAATTATCATTGTGTTACTTTATTAATCTGATATGTTATCACAGGAAACCAATCGAACTGATAAAAGTGTGATACAAGACTTTGAGCCCAGGGAATCTTCAAGCAGCACTAAAGGTATTCATGATTTATTTAATGTGGGACAGCATGGATTCAATGTGAATGAACGTAAGATCGATGGAAGTGACAATGATCCAATAGGTATTGGAGGAAATGATGCAGGAATCGAAGTGAAAGAATCACCTTCTTCAAATGAAATAAAGAAAAATAGAGATGTTAGAGATTCTCAGAGGCATCTGCCATCATTTGATCAGATAAATGCTCCGGATTCGAAATGGGATATGCCATCTAATGTTGAAATAGCCAAAGAAGGAGGAGAATTGGACATGCTTCTCAATTCATTTTCTATAGACGAACCTTTGGTTTCCTCTACCAAGACTATTTCTGTTGAAAACACAGTTGATGTGTTACTTGGAGAAACAAGACCTAGTTATTCTAGTTCTACTGATAACATTGATGCAAGTCATAGTACTGCTCTTGATGATACATTGGATGATTTGCTCGCAGAGACTTACGTAAATATAAAAGAACAGAAAAACATATTCAGCACTCAAACTACAGCAGGAGTCCCACTCTCACATTCTGTATCTAAGGAATTTGACGACCTGAACTCTTGGTTGGATACACTTTGAAAATGTAGAGCCATAGCCCATAAGCGCATACATATTTTGCATGAATTTTTTTTTAGTCGAATTTCAGTATTCAAATGGAGTTCTTCTAAGCTATAAAAAAGCTTTTCTGGTATTATGTTCATGTTTATTTAGTAGGTATCGTTAATTTTTATCACAAAAGAAGGTTGTTTTGTATTTTTAGTATCGTTAATTTAGTATTTTTATCAAAGTCGTGTTTGTTTGAAAAATTAAAATTTTCATTATTGAAGAAGGTTGGACTAAAATTACAGATATAGGAAAATGCAAATACTGTTTATGTAAAAAATATTAAATGTAAAACATTGTCTATCTCTTATACAACAGTAGTCATAACTATCTAAAGACTGAAGTTTCAAGAGGTTGGACTTTTTTGAACGTAGAGCTTGTATTTCAATGCATCTCTATTTTATTTAGACTCCAAAGGGAAAATCAACCAATGCTTGGAATGCAAAGTCGGAAATTCTCTAATTTGGAAAATTGGAAATGGAAAACAGAACTTAGAAACCATCATTGAAACCTTAAGAACCAAGGCCCCAAAGAATCCTCTAGCCAAAGGCATGGTCTCATACGCCAACAAAATTCTCAGTAATGTTATGGAGGATGAAAAAATAAACAAATCAAAACTCTACAGATGCTCGACGCATGGGGTGTCCCCATACAACCAACATGCCTCCTCTGTGGTCAGGGAATTGAGACCATCAACCATCTATTTTTTAATTGCCCCTATACTAGAAAACTTTTTCTACAACTCTCTGAACATCTCAACCAGATCCTCTGGAGAATATCAAACTCCCCCATTACGACCCTCACAAATCCAAATATTCGAATTGAAGATGTATTAGAATCATGTCAAAAACTGATGCATCAGACTCCTCCATGGGGCCTACATTGAAATGCTATTGGTAGCCTCATATGACACATTTAGTCCGAACGAAACAGGAGGCTCTACTAGCACCTGCTCAGACCTTCAGAAGTCGTTCTAGCTGATATAGTAAAGGACTGCAAAATATCTTTTAAAACTGATATCTTTAAAAAAGAATGTGGTTCACAATTGAAAAAGACTATTATGCAGGTTTGGGAGACAACCCTCCTGATGCCAAATTTTTAATTAGAACATTAGAAAGGATAGCTGCATAGGAGAAGATCGATATACTGAAAATCACAATATCAACTATTTTCCTATTCAATTAATTGTATTTCAGTCGCTCTCATTGCCAGTTATTTTATTGGAACGTTATTCTTCTGAAATAATTTTTCCTCTGACTGGATTTTGATTTTGCAGACGCTCTCCTTGCCAGTTATTTGCTTCTTGTTGATTTAGTAGTATTACCTGAGATTGATACCTTTGAACTTATTTGATGGCGGGCGGCATCGTTGCTTGGGTATCAGGTTCGGTTGACGAGTCGATCCATGACCGTACTAATAGCCGGCCTCCGTTGTCGAAAAGCTCCCCGGTCGGATGTTATTCGATCAGTTGCCGAGTGGAAGCTTTTGCCTCCATATGGTTTCTTGTTGAGGTTAATGAGGATGATCAATCTTGTAAGTGTTGGCCATCCAACAAAACAACCAACATCAAGATAAACTGTTTGAGTGGAAGATATGATAGTTAGGTAGTCTGGTAGTGCGTCTGTGTGTCACGTTCTCATGACAGCTGGCACATATTAATAGTGTTATCTAAATTGAGCTAAAATCTAAAATATATACATGTGGCATGTGCTATTCTCAAACGAAGAGAGACTGTTATGTAATTCGGTAAAATTTATGGACCATATAATAAAATAAATATATATTTTGGATTTTTCATTAATTTTGACGGCAAAAAAAGATGGGGAGGAAGGAAGGGGATGCAAACCATTCGATAAACCAAAACAAACACTATCACACTGCTACTGTCACCGGAACCGGCATCGGAACCGGCACCGATCGATGAATTCAATAATTAATAATGCACATAAAACGTAGCTCCGACGAGAATCACAATTCTCACATGACAGTCAACATCCCAAAGCTCATCATCGTCATCACCAACCATCCAAACCACCCAACACTCCTACTAACACTGAAACCGTCACCCTTCGGTGAAGTATCGTCACTGGATGTGGTTTCGTTTGTTTCAGAACCTTTCTTTTTATCCGCCGCCTCGGGAGCGTTGGCCGGAGTGACCGGAGTCTTAGGTCCGAAGAGATCCAGAGGTAGAAGTACTTCGTCGATCGAGTAGATGGCCAAAGGTGCTGTTACATTGAGAGCATTCGTCACCGACACGTTGTTCACGCCAGTCGAAACATTAAACTGATTTCCGTTGGACTGCGCCGTTATGTTGACGTTGTAAGGCTCATCGCCGTTTCCCTGTGTCCGGATGGGATTACTGGCGGTTTTGATGGTCGTGAATGTCAAGAATTTGGGGATCACGTGGAACTGAATAAGCGCAACCTAAAACAACAACAACAATAAAATGAGTCCAAATATCACTGACATTTTCCGACGAGATTCCCGATATCGTACCTTCTGTTGATCGGAGAGATCGTTGAGTGTACCGGGCTTGAGGTTGTTAAAGGCGTTATCCGTGGGAGCGAAGACGGTGAATCCATCGTTGGAGTTATTAAGTTGATTGTCGATCTGTTTACTGACTTGCGTCTGTCCGAGAAGACGGATGAAGGTCGTGTACTGACCGCCGTTCACCAGCATGTCGGTGAAGTTGAGGTGAGAGGCGGCGCTTGCGCCATTCGCCAGCAGTAAGATGGAGACGACGGCGATGGTCAGAAAAGATGCTGAAGAATGCGCCATTGGATAATTTGGACGGTAGAGATGGATTTAATTGAAGATGTGAGATGTGGTGGTGGTGGATTTATACAGAGAGATGCGAGTTTGTTGTGATGCGGTGGCGGTAGTGGTGGTGGTCGTGGGTGCTGGTGTTGTCGGGTGTGTTAGTATGAGCTGGATCTTTGTAGACTTTTCGGAATATAATAATATTTTTCGTATAATATCAGATATACCCCTGTCGATATTTTTTTTTCTCAAAAAAGAATTGTGTTTTTCTTCTTTCAATTTTCAATTTCTTACGTTTTAAAATTTAAATAGTAAATTCGGTATACCGACAAACCACAAATTTATAAAAAAAAAATCTAACTATTTAAGTATTTATTTAATTAATTATTTTTAATGGCAATATGGTAATAATATGAAATAGACAAAAAATGGTGGTGGGTGTGAATTAGACATAACACCCTCTCCCCATTTCTTGTTATAATTTTTAGAGTTATTATATTTAAAGACGTGTTATCCACAAATTACTAAATGAGGCAATGAATTATTATTTTTCATGGAAGATATATAAATAAATAAACTTTGAATTTGTGGGCAATTTAATAATTTTACAATAAAATCTCCTACTATATTACAATAATTTTATATAAATAAATAAAATGCACACAACGAAACTTGAATTCTGAAAAATTTAATAGTTATTGTGATCAGTATTACCGGGACTTTTACTTTAAAATATTATCAATTTTTTTTGTCTTTTACAGTTAAGATATAATTACGAGGATATAAATTAGCCTAACAACAAATATTCGATAATGTTAATTGAATATAAATTATATACTATAAATATTAACTAAGAATGTTGTAACAATTACTGAGAATGTTAATTGAATAATCACTCAATCTTCTAATCTAATATTGTATCAGATGCATGGTTAGGTTCTCGATTGTTCATTTAGTTTTCATTTCTTTCACTCTATTATTTGATTATTTGAGATACTGCCCCGGTGTTCATAGCCAATCCCACTACACTTAGCAGAACGATAGTCCAGATGAATATTATCAAGCTGAAGCACCAATTGCGGATATATATGGCAAGCACAAATCACGACGTTGCTGCGAGGTCATGGGTTATTTCCCTATGTTAAGGGTGAGGTGGTTCTTGGCGACGAAGAGGCGAGAATCCAACAAGATCAATTGATTTTAGGCTGGATTTTTTCAACGTCGTAGTCGACATTCTCGCACAGGTCGCAAGCGCAAGAATATCGACACGGCTAAGGCTTGGAAGCTGATTTGGAAGATCCATGCATCGACCTCCGGCTCTAGGATCTGCAAATCGAGGCTTACCTATCCAAGGCGATGGGTCTAATTGAAGATTTGAGGTCGACTGGAGTAATCGTTCTTGATTCTGAGGCGATCTTATATATTTTGAGTGGTCTGAATACTAATTTCGAGGCGATTGTAGCTGTGATTTCTTCACAACTGGAAACCATGCATGAGTTTGCCCACGGTAAGAACGCTACTCATCAACTAAGAAATTCATAATGGGGCTAACAAGACAACGGCTTCATTGGCGCTGGAAATTAACATGGCTCGAAATCATCACAATGATAGGGGTGCCCGACTTGCTATAATCAGCATAATGAGGAAGACTACCCAACACCTCCGGAGCACAGGGCGCAAAATCATCCATTGATGTTATCTTGATGTTTTATTGGATGATGTAACGCATACCATTCATACATCTCATTTAGGGGTTTCTTCAAAACATCAATCTTTATAGCTACAACTGCAGGTTCAAACAATTTAGGATAACAAAACTCAATCAATCTCATTTTATATCTTGGATTCAAAATTGCAGATATGGTTACAATTTCATTGCATTCTCCCCAATATTTGTCATATTTTTACATAATTTGCATATATATTTCATTGTTTCTTCCTTTTTAGTAATTGTGAAATATTTTCAGACAAGAGTTCTGGCCCGAATGGCTTCAATTAAGCTTTTTTTAGAGCCTTTTGGAGTATCATGGACAAAGAACTTGTAAAAGTCATACAATCTATTTTCTTAGGCGATCCCCTTCTAAGATAAACTAACGCGACATCTGTGACCCTAATCCCAAAGATCAAAAACCCAATGAGGATGGATCAATTCAGACTCATATCCCTGTATCAATACCACATACAAAATACTATCCAAGGTCACAACAAACAAATTCGTCCGAGTGGTAGCGACCCTAGTTGATAACAACCAAACTGCCTTCCTCCCAGGCAGATTGATTGGTGACAATTACCTCTTAGCAACCAAGATGATAAAAGGCTTTGGGAGGGCAAATGGAGGGGCAAATGCAGCTATAAAGGTCGATCTTGCAAAGGCTTTTAAGACTTGTAGCTGAGAAGCGATAGAGGGCACCCTACTTGAACTAGGATTCGGCCAAAAGTTCATCAGGATCATAATGATGTGTATAATCACATCATCCCTATCCTTTTTGGTGAATGGGTCGCCAACCCCACTTATCTTACCCAAGAGAGGAATAAAGCAAGGGGATCTCCTCTCCCCCTACATCTTCACACTACTAATGCAGAATTTGACAATTCTCATCAACGAGAGGGTGGGGGAGGAAACAAATAAGCACCTTTAAAAAACAAAACGCTATGGGGATCTCCCACTTGGTCTACGCAGATAACCTTTTAATTTTATGCAAAGCCAAAAAGGAATCCTTCAAATCCATAGACGAGGTGTTTAAGATATTTGAGTCAAAGACAGAGCTAAGGGTAAACGAGGCAAAAAGTGAGATCTTCTTTTCAAAATCGATCAACCAAGGGCAGAGAAGAACTGCTGACCCACATAAGGTTTAGCGAGGGGACCTTTTCAACCAAATACCTAGGGTTACCTCTCTCACCCAGGATTCTATATCAGAAGGATTGCACTCCTCTGATAGATTGGGTTAGGGGGATGGTAGAAGGGTGGAAGACAAGGTTGTTGTCTCATATGGAGAGGGTGCAACTGTTCCATTGGGGAATAATGGACATATTCAACTACTGAAATATATCTAATAGACTGTCAGAAGGAACACTCGAGGAGCTGCAATTTATTTCATATAGGTATATATGGAACGGGAAGCAAGATTTTAAGTGAGTCCAAATGACACTGCCCAAGAAAGAGGGGGGATTAGGGATGAGATGCTTCTTATAATCATCAAAGGCATCTAGGATAACCAGGTTGGGAAGGATCTGGACGGCGCAGGACTCTATCTGAGGCACATGAATGAGAGAGAGGTATGTGAGGGAAAGAGGCCTTAGAGACATAGACAAGCAACGAAAGGTAGATCCCGCCCTATGGGCTGGAAAAATAGATAACAAACACAAGATAGATAAGGTCTTAAAATGTGGACCCAACTACATTTGTACTTGGATCGGGAGTGACACCTCACCAACATACAAGAACGTTTGGGAATCCATAAGGAATAGGAAAGATACCGACAAATTCTGAGAGGGGATCACTACAAAAAAAAGACCTTGTATGGCGGTCTTTAGATGGCGGAAATCCGCCATCTAAAGACCGTCATCTTGGACACCGTCATTAAAACTTCATAACCGCCATCTAAAGACCGTCATCTATTATCCATCTCCATTTCCCACCAAAAATTGTATAGATGACGGATTTCCGCGGAAAAAGTTTGGCGCCAATTCATTGATGACGGTTAATTTTATTGATGGCGGATGTCCGCCGACTATCTTTGTAACATTAGATGGAGGATATCCGCCATCTAAAGTACAGCAGGCGGTTCCCTAAGCTTATAGATGGCGGATATCCGCCATCTATTCGTGGGAGAGGGTGATTGTGCCCATATTTAGATGGCGGATTTCCGCCATCTAAAACTTAGTAGAAGAGTATAGATGGCGGAAATCCGCCATACAATGTTTGTTTCTTTTTTTTTGAAACAGGATTCTATATTTTGCGTTCGAATTGTTGTTTTTTGAAATAGAAATCGATATTTGAGAAAGCGATTTTGAAATTGAAATTGAAATCGATGATTTTATTGAAAATAAACTAAAATACATAATCGTTAAACATTCGATGTTTGAATAAGAAAATATAAAAGTAGTTTAATCAACACTCGTCTGAAATCGAGTCTTCTAAATCAGAATCCGAAATATCTGATTCGAATGCAGACGGTATGGTGGACTTTGAAGTAGAAGCCATATGCGTCATGTCCGGAAGTCTTCAAAGTCTTATTGAGTTTTTTTATATAAGATTTCATTGCATTGAACTTCTTCTTGTATTTGGAGACGTCTTTCTGACTCTCGTTACACTTGTTCTGAAAATGAAAACAAAAATGAGTTCGATAATTAACAAAATTATTGAAATATATTTAAAATACCTCCAATTCTTTGAATTTTTCCGACCAAACTGCATCAGGTGTTGCATCAGTAGTCTTGTTTTCGGAGATCGACTCTTTTCCTTTCCAATTTGGAGAAGTCCATCTTTCGTTCGTTGTGCTCACTATACTGGCAGCTTCTCCAATTCCTATTATTCTATTCTTCTTATTTTTTCCGAAAGTCTTGTTGACCGTCGCTTCGATAAATTGCTGCATTATAAAAAAAAAAAAATAAGAAATGCGAAATATATTTAAAATAATCAATGGAACTTACAAATGGAGTCATTATTTCAGATTCAGCCCACGATTTTGCCTCTTGACTTTTGATAAATTCCGTGGCTTCAAGCTGAAAGAATAACAAAATCAAACAATGATAATAGAATTATAAAATATAAATAATTTTAAAAAAAGACTTACAACTTTATTGCTTTCCTTATATGTCATTTGTAAAGTTTCTGACCAAGCTTCGACTTCACTCCTTCCTTGTTGCATTTATATTCACATAATTCATTAATATATAAAAATATTAGATATAAATTATAAAAAAATTACCAATTCATGACGTCTTTGCGCTAATCCTTTTGAACCAGCGTGATGTGTCATTTGATTCGCTCGGTTCGCGGTATTTATCTCGGAAATTTGCTGAAATTATAAAAAATAATAAGTTTCTAAATTTATTAATATAATAAATATATATATATACATATACGTACCTTTCTTTTTTCCGATCGATGTTGTCTCAATTTATTCAGAAATTGAGGTTTGCTAACATACGGTGGAAGAGTCGCTAAAATATCTTCTTCTCTCATATCAGGATCAGAGCCATAAGTTTTAACCAAAGAATTATGGTTGCTCTTCCAGAGTTTGTTCAACCTACCATTGATATAAGTTTGTGCAGCTTTGCTTCCACTTAAATCATATTCAGCTTACATATTCAAAATTTATAAGTTTTGGAAAATTAATAAATATTATAAAAAATATATATACTTACAGTTAATATTTTTAACGCGTCCTGAAAATTTTGTTGTGGTTGATAACGCCACTCAATGTCGTACGGGAAGAGAGTATGGTCTTTTGCTAAAAGAGCCATTCTTGTGGTTAATTTCTTCGTCATTTCATCCGTCGCTTAGTTCGTGTTGTCAAACATGACCTTCCATTTCGTACCTTTTTCTGGATGGTTATGGGGGTGGTCTTTTGTGCGACCACGACCCTTCTTCTGTGGAGGCATATTCGATGTGCATGGCCTCGCATCTAATTAATTTACATATTTAATAATTAATATTTAATAGAAATCATGATAATATTTAAAATATGAATAATGAACTGACCACTTGAGCTTGACTCTTCAAAAGAGCGACGGGATGTAACCATCGTCAGTGCCATGAATGGTGTTATCACACCGATCAGAACGAAAAAAGTAAACATAATCTGAAATATTTAAATTTTAAAATAAAATTAGTTATTTTAAATACATAGCCAGACACCCGTATATGGGGTCTTCGTCTGACACAACAACCAAACATTTTTCCTATTGTAATTTACATTATTTATTATTAGACACAACAAATCTTCGAAGTCGTCGTGAAAAGAGTTGTATTCGATTTTGAATGAATGTGTGCCACCACAATCATTCAACACTCTAGTTTCGTATCCTAACACTAAAATCTGACCGGTTTCCATTGTTTGAGGATTTGTCGACCATATTTTTGGACAGTTATGAAAATGATGACCGTTGACTCCGCAACGGAAACAAGTAAAAACACGACAATAATAATCTATGTTTTTGTAAAAACTACGTTGAATCTGATTAAGTCGGTCGAGTCATTCATATCGTTCGACGATTGCTAGTAGTTGACTCATTTTTTACTGGAAAAAAAAAAATATATTTATAATCAACATGATATTACATTCAAAATATTAAATTATATTGTAATGTAATACTTTATAATTTAATTACAACAATCATTATTATCGACATCGAAAATATCTCTATTTGGTATTTTAAGGACTGAACTCCATTCAGATTCTACCGGATCTTGAATGTAGAAACATTGTTGAGCCTGATTTGCCAAAATGAAAGGTTCCTTTCCAAATTTCCCCCGTGTCGTGTTCACTGAAACGACACCAAAATCATCTACTTTAGTACCTGCTTTTCCAGGATCGTACCACTTACATTCAAACAGACAATATTTAGTCGTGTGACCGTAGCAAATTTCGAAAACATTTTCTAATAATCCATGATATTCAATTTCTGCTACCAACGGAGCATCATTTGGAGATTTAGCATACGTTGATGTTGTAGGCGATAGAAAAATACCGTTATTTTGTGTCGATCTACGATTTGTCAATTCTGATGTCTGAAATTTTAATCCATTCATAATGTAACCACTATAAATTGAAGCAAAACAACTTGGTCTGCGGGAAATAGAATTTAAATCTGTGTCAGATTGTTGAGCTTCGGACATGTGTTTTTTAAACCATTCGGCAAATTGTTTGAAGTGTAAATTTTCCAGACGGAGCTGTGTGTGTTTTGGAAACATAACTTTCAATTGCTTCAAGTGTTTATTTCGATATGGTTCGACACTTTCAAGGTCAAACAATATACATTGATGCAACTGTTTCTGTTGTAAAGTAGTCAACGTTATATCAGTCGGTGCATTTAAAAACCCATCGATATACCTATCTGGCCGATTTGATTTTGTCTTGACATTTTGTAAAAACCGAGAACAAAACGTCATTGACTTTTCAGCAAGATAACTTTCCGCAATAGATCCTTCCGGGTGACTACGTACGGTCACATGATTTTTTAAAGTCGTTACCAGTTTCCGACACTGTCTCTTTTTGTTTCACTTTTTCTCACCATATCTACTCGGTAACTCTCCGTGACGCGTCCAAACATCGTAATGTTTCAACCAACCATTTATGAAAACATACTTCCTCATCTCCTTTATAGGAATCACTTCACTATTCGTGCAGGACGAGCATGGACAAGGTAAATAACCTTCTGGGTGAGTCGAATTCGAAATGGCGAAATTAGTGAAAGTTGTTAACCCTTCACCGTATTCTTTCGAAAACCGATCTAAACTCATCCAAACTTTATCGGGTACTTTCATGACGTTCGACATTAGTTATCCTAAAAATTAAATTTTTTACCGAATTATAATTAATTAGATAAAAAATAATTGACTATTACAATATTAATTATAGTTCAATTAATATTAAGTTCAATTTTTTTGGGAAAATCTAGCTAATTATTGAACTATTCCGAATCTGTTTCATAAACGACTTTCTTCAGAGTTGTTGGTTGCAGAACTGGAGGGGTCGGTGTTGGACGAACAGGTGTCGGCGGTGCGGGATAGGCCGGTGCTGGACGGCCGGTGTTGGACGTACAAGTGCCGGTGCTGGATGAACCGGAAGATAAAACCAGAAAGCATCTTGGGGATTGGGTGGTAGAGCCCTCCTACGAGGTAATTGCTTCACTCTACGTGACATTTCTTAAAATCTAAAAAATTAATTAATTTAATATTTTTTAAACAAACAAATAATTAATTAATCATTTCATGGCAAATTAATGATTATTATTTCAATTTAAAATCATTCAATTTAATAATTATTCATTATGATTTCTATAATTTCATGCAAATTATATTCATTAACATTTCAATTTAATAATTACTAATTAATTAACAAATTTTTAATTTCATGCAAATTAATCATTAACATTTCAATTTAATAATTATTAATTAATTAAAAAAATAATAATTTCATGCAAATTAATCATTATTATTTCAATTTAATAATTAAATAAATAATTTCAAATTAAAATGATCATATATTATTTCATGCAAATATTTCATTACTAACAAATTAATATTTAATAATTGTTAATCAATTAATAAAATGATACAGATATAAGATCTGAATCGTTAAATCAATCTCAAATTGATTGGCGTTGGGATCTTTATTCAAATCTGGAGCCAATTATCCAAGGGAATTCCAAATGAAAAAAAAAGAATTAAATATTACGGATCTGAATTAACCTGATGTTGGGAATGGGTCTCCGATTCAATGATCGGAGTAAATCGATCAAGAATGCGAGACAGAGCTTTTGGATCAAGTACAGAGAGACAGATCTCCTGAATAACCAGAGACGATCGGTGCAGACCGATAACAGCAGATTGAAGGCGAGGCGAAGTCGTACTCGGCGATGCCGGAATGAGATGTCGGAGGTGTTGGGGCGATTAGAGGAATTTGTTAGTTTTTTATTTCCTCCATCAAAAGTTACACATAGTGCCCTTATTTAACATTCATAATCGTCCATCCATTGGGGACGGGCCCTCAGCCGGGTCGGGTACCCTTCAGTCCTGTCTTCCTCAACGATAATCTCTTCCTCAAATGTTTCATCATCGACACCCTCTTCCTCAAGTGCTTCCTGCTCTAGACCAGTAGATAGGTCTTCAGTTGTTGGCATTAGTTCTACTATCCTTGATACATCCTTAGCAATTGACTCCGTAGTTCCTTCAATTGTAACAGGGCCGCCTTCCTGAATATTCGCCTTGTCCTCAAGGTGAAGAGAAGGGAAAAGCTTCTTGAGTGATTCCATATCTTCCCATGAATTATCTTCCATTAACGCCCCGCTCCACTGTACCAGTACTTGAAGTATTTTTCTGTTTTGCCTGTATATTTGCCTGCAATCAAGAATTGCTATGGGGTAAAGGATAGGTTCATTGTTTACCGACAAGAGAGGAGAAGATTCATTCTTTGCAGGTGCTGGTCCAATAAAGGGCTTCAATTTAGAAACATGAAAGCAATCATGGATTCTACTTCCTTTGGGCAGCTCCAATTTATAAGCAACATCACTGATTTTCTCCTTAATTATAAATGGTCCAAAAAATCTCTGTGAAAACTTATTATTGAGTCTGACTGTTACTGATAACTGTCTATATGGTTGTAATTTCACTAATACTAGTGCACCTTTTTCGAATATGAGTTCCTTCCTGTGTGTTATCTGCATTCATCTTCATTCTTGCTTGGGCTTTCATGAGATTCTTCTTTATTAGAGATAGAGCTTCCTCTCTGAATTTTATATCCATCTCCACTGCTTCAATATGAGAACTGTTGTCAAAAAAATGTGGAAGAATAGGAGCTTCCTTGCCATATAGTATCTTGAATGGAGTTTGGCCTAGAGACACATTATAATTTATGTTGAACCAGAATTCTGCCCAAGGTAGCAGATCTAACCAACCTCTGGGATTTTCATGCACCAAAGATCTTAAGTACATTTCTAGACCTCTGTTTACTACTTCCGTCTGGCCATTACTTTGAGGATGGTATGCAGATGTGAAGTTCAATTTTGTTCCACATAATTTATTCAACTCTTTCCAGAATCTAGAAGTGAATACCTTATCTCTGTCTGAAACAATGGAATTTGGATAGCCATGGAGCCTTATAATTTCTTTCACAAAAAATGAAGCCACCATCTGAGCATTATAGTTTGTAGGTAAGGCTCCCAAATGACAAGATTTTGAAAGTCTATCCACTACCACAATGATTACTGTTTTATTTTTTACTTTGGGTAGATGTGTAATAAAATCCACTGAGATATCATGCCATACAGAAGGAGGAATGGGAAGAGGCATTAGCAAGCCAGAAGATTTCTGATGATCAGATTTCATTTTCTGACATGTTACACACTTCTTCACATAATCTTTTATATCATCATTCATTCCTTGCCACCAAAAATAGTTTGCAATTCTTTTGGAGGTTCTCTCAATTCCAGAATGGCCACCAATAGGTGAGTCATGAAATTCTTCCAGAAGTTTATGTATCAGCTCAGAGCCTCGTAATATGAAGAACTTCCCTTTATAATATATCAAACCAAATTTGATTTCATAATTCTTATAAGAATTACCACCTTCCACAATTTTTGCATTTAATTCTCTCATTTGCTAGTTCTCAATGTTCTCCTTTCTGAGATCCTCAATGAGTGAATTAATTGGAACTGATAGTGCCAACATGGACCCTTTTTCTGCCACAGAGGAATAAGAAAAAATAATTTCTTCTTCTGAGTCATCAAAACTTCTGGAAAGAGCATCAGCCACCCTATTATCTTTCCCTGGTTTGTAAATTATAGTAAAGTCATACCCCAATAGTTTGCAAAGAAAAACTTGTTGCTCTGGTGTCTGAATCACTTGAGTTAAGATGTTCTTGAGACTTCTATGATCAGTCTTTATAATGAAATGTCTTCCAAGGAGGTAGTGTCTCCATTTTCCCACAGCCTGCGTTATGGCAAACATCTCTTTAATTTAGACAGAGGCAGCAGCCATTTTCCCACTAATTTTACTGCTGTAAAAAGAAATGGGGTGATTCTCTTGAAGTAAGACTGCTCCTATTCCAGAATTACATGCATCGGTTTCTACTGTAAATTCCTTGTTGAAATCTGGAAATTTAAGAACAGGGGCAGTGGTCATGACTTTCTTTAATTTTTCAAAGCTTGCAGTGGCTTCATTATTCCAGTGAAAAGCTTCCTTTTTTAATAAGTTGGTCATGGGGGAGGCAATCTGCGCATAACCTCTGATGAACTTCCTATAATAGCCTGTAAGCCCAAGGAACCCTCTAAGCTATTTTAGATTTTTAGGAATAGGCCATTCTAGCATAGCTTCAATCTTTGCAGGATCTGGATTCACTCCATGTTTATTGATTATATGACCAAAAAACCCCCATTGAATCCTTTCCAAATGAGCATTTGGATTTTTTTGCTAGTAACTGATTTTGATGTAGAATTTTAAGTACAGTTTGAAGATGTGATATGTGATCTTGGACTGAATTACTGTATATTAAAATATCATCAAAAAAAATGATCACAAATTTTCTCAAAAATTTCTCAAACACCCTATTCATCACAGCTTGGAAAGTGGCTGGTGCATTTGTGAGACCAAACGGCATCACAAGAAACTCATAATGGCCTTGATGAGTTCTGAATGCAGTTTTAGGAGTATCATTAAAATTCACTCTGATCTGATGGAACCCTGATCTAAGGTCCAATTTTGAAAAAATTACTGACCCTTTGAGGTCTCCCAATAACTCATCCACAGTGGGAATGGGAAACTTATCTTTGATTGTAATTGCATTCAAAGCTTTGTAATCAACACATAACCTATAGCCACCATCTTTCTTCTTTACTAACAATACTGGTGAAGAATAAGGAATAGTGCTGGGTTTAATTGTCCCCTGTGATAATAAGTCCATCACTAGTTTCTCAATTTCTTCTTTCTGAAATTGGGGATACCTATAGGGTCTAACATTAACAGGCAAAGCATTAGGCTGAAGATGTATGTAGTGGTCACTGTCCCTGCGGGGTGGCAGTCCCTTGGGCTCAGCAAATACCTCTGAAAACTGTTCCACTACTTCTGAAATTTCTGGGTGCTCAATTGAATTTCTGAATTTTGATTCAGCTTCTTCTATCTTCTCAAAGTAGCATAAAAATGCTTCAGATGTGGTGGCCTGAAGAGATCTTAACTGAGCAGTAGTGAGAGGATCATCTTTAAGCCATGATATACCCTTCCACTCTACTTTCTTACCTCTCCATTCAAATTTCATGCAAAGGTCTTTTTAGTTTGAAACTACATCTCCCAGTTCTTTAAGCCACTGAGTGCCAATAACTACATTTGATCCAGCCATTGGTAGTAGGAACATATCCATACATACGATCACCCCTTGAATTTTTATTAGAACCTTTTTACACACCTTGTCACAAACCAGTTTATCTCCACTACCAGTGGATACTTTGAATGGGTTTGTAGCACATATGACCAGTTGTAAATTCATAGCCACTTCTACTTGAATGAAATTATGTGTAGAGCCTGGGTCCACTAACACACTTACACTTTGACTCTTGATATAGCCTTCCAGTCTGATAGTTCTTGCACTCATCCTGCCCTGAAATGCTTGCAAACTAATTTCTGTTACCTCATCGCCCTCTAGCATATTGTGTTCTTCTTCCACCAACAATTCCTCCTCTATATTTCCATCCTCTACTTCCCAAAATGTGTTGTCATCTGCACTTAATCTGAACAGCTTGCCCTTGCATTTGTGTCCTGGGATGAATTTCTCATCACAATTGAAACATAGCCCTTTTGATGTTCTCTCCTTTCTCTCTGCAGGAGTTAATCTTTTGAATACAGGTGGATTTGTTTTGGTTGTGAAAGAGGACTGATTTGTGATCTTCCCTTGTAAACTGTTTGATGTAAAATCAGGAGATGTTTTATTAATATAGGATTTGCTTCCAAAAGATTTATAACCAGGTTTATAATTACCAAAGGAGGCACTAGTTCCACTTCCCTGATTTTCCAGATGTATAGCCAGCTCCATGGCTTCTTGTAAGTCATCTAACTTAGCCCTTACTACCTCTTTCTGAATCTCATCTTTCAGTCCGGACTCAAACATCTCTAGAAGTAGCCAATCTGGGACTCCCACTACTTTAGAAGATAATTCCTCAAACCTGGAAACAAATTCAGCTACAGTAGTATTTTGAACAATTTTACTCAGCTTACCACCCGGAATAGTATAAGTAGTTGGATTGAACTTTCTCAGTAAGGATTTAACAAAAGCAGGCCATGTGGTCAAATAATTACTAGCCTCCATCCACAAAAACCAGGAAAGTGCCACTCCTTGCATATTAAATGATGCGATAATCAATTTCTGTTCTTCAGGAGTATTATGGAAAATGAAAAATCTTCTAGCCATGAAGATCCAAGCCTCGGGTTCATCACCGTTAAATTTGGGCATGTCAAATTTAATGTGCTTGGAAGGTGTGTAGTTGTCATTATCATACATACAAGCTGCGTATTTGGGTTTCTCCGGATTAATTTCTCCAATACCTGGTTCAATATTGAAGCTCCCTGTTTCATCTCCAGAAGATTTTTTTCCCATCAAATTCTTTGCTATTGATTCAATCTGTTTGCTAAGTTCCATGGAATTTTCATTTATTAGCTTCCTGACCTCAGCAATTTTGTTTAATTGTGCAAGTTGAAAGGTCTGCAGCCTCTTAAGAGTGGATTCCACCTCTCCTTGTGAAATTGTCATCGTATCTGAAATATAAGTAAATACTTGAAAGCACCAGTTGATACAGATATAAGATCTGAATCGTTAAATCAATCTCAAATTGATGGGCGTTGGGATCTTTATTCCAATCTAGAGCCAATTATCCAAGGGAATTCCAAATGAAAACAAAAGAATTGAATAGTACGGATCTGAATTAACCTGATGTTGGAAATGGGTCTCCGATTCAATGATCGGAGTAAATCGATCAAGAATGCGAGACGGAGCTTTTGGTGAATAACTAGAGAAGATCGGCGCAGACCGACGACAGCGGATTGAAGGCGAGGCGAAGTCGTACTCGGCGATGCCGGAATGAGATGTCGGGGGGTATTGGGGCGATTAGAGGAATTTAATTAGTTTTTTATTTGATGCCTCAAAAAGTTACACATAGTGCCCTATAAGGGAATTACATGTTGTACGAAAAATAAAAACGGAAGTAAATCATTCATTGTTTTATTACCATACATATTAATAAAATAAATCCTAATTAACCATACCTTATTTAACATTCATAATCGTCCATCCATTGGGGACGGGTCCTCAGCCGGGTCGGGTACCCTTCAGTCCTGTCTTCCTCATCGATAATCTCTTCCTCAGATGCTTCATCATCGACACCCTCTTCATCAAGTGCTTCCTGCTCTCGACCAGTAGATAGGTCTTCAGTTGTTGGCATTAGTTCTACTGTCCTTGATACATCCTTAGCAAGTGATTCCGTAGTTCCTTCAATTGTAACAATAGTCATATCTCACAACTTTTATTCTGATTTTTCTCTTACACTACCACTACCTACATTTACTTTATTATTATACTTTTTTGCCACTACCTACATCTACTTTATCATTGTACTTTTTTATCACTACCTACATGGCTACATCTACTTTGTCATTATACTTTCTTATCACTATCTACATCTACTTTGTCATTGTATTTTTACTTGTGTTTTTTTTTTCATTTCTTGTTATTTTTCTTTTAACATTTTCTTTCATCCTATTTAATCAATCTTTTCCCTATTCTATCCTTCTATCACTCTATTTAAAAATTTTCATTTTCCCTATTTTATCATTTTCCCAATTTTTTTATACATCTATTTAATTTTTTTCATTTAAAATGAATTCTCTTGTCTTCCATTTCTTTTGTGTCGTTGGCATATGACAAACAATGTAGATGTTTTTACATGGCTATTCAATATGTTTAAACATTGTATAAAACTCCCTTTTCAATTAATTATTATTGATCA